>QEPC01014254.1:5773334-5785526 GCA_003113815.1 Sphenodon punctatus | reverse complement strand
GGGCTCGCCTCGCCTCGGGGTCGCTCTTACTCTTTTTTTAAACAAAAAGCCAGGCTGGGCAGGGTGGGTGGGGGGTGTCCCCCCTTCCACCCGCGCAGCCTGGACTCGGGGAGGTTTTTTTTGAAAAAAACATTTTTGCTGGGGCAGGTTTTTTTACATTGCAGCCATTTTTAAATGGCTGCAATGCAAAAAAAATCCGGTACCCCGGAATCCGGTACCTGGTCCTGATTACCGGGTCGAATCCGATAATGCCAGTACGCCCGATACCGGCATTATCGGATACCGGATTCTACTGGTTTCCCACCCCTACTATTTACCTCAGTAAAACTCCATTTTTTAAAAGAATGTCTTTTTAGCTCCAATAGCCTTCTTCACCTCACCATTTTGCCACAAGAATGCTTGCAGACCCTGCTGGGGCTGCTTAAGTCATTGCTCACCTAGAAGGGGAAAGTTTGAGGCTGCTTCCCTCTCCTGATGAGATAACTGAACTGTCTCTCTCTGGCAGGGGGGGCACTCGCTAAGAGTATGAGCCGTTTATTTTCTAATTCAAAACTAGGGAATAGTGTATGACCTCTAGGAGTTGTAGTTCTGCCTTGCCCATTGCCAGCCCCCACTGCCTACAGCAAACTACATCTCCCAGCATGCTGTGCATCTCCAGCAGGGTTCAGAAAGGGAAATGTTTGTTCTAGTTGCTAACAGAGCCCATCTGTCTGGTATTGAGGAAAGTCTATGTGGGGAAGGAAAGACCGAGAAGAGTCATCTTTCCAGCCCTTCTAGGGCCTCTCAGCATCCTGGGCCTGGGCACAGCAGTACCTCCTTGTGCCCTGGTCCCTACGCCTCTGGACTAACAAATAAAGCTGTCTCATACAAATGATTGGACATCTAGCAATAACCTAGACTGCAATATTTCTGTGCATCTCTACACAGGACTGTTAATCTAGACTACTTCACCATGCTCCACACGCTGCACTGGCTGCCTATAGTGTAATGAGCCAGATTCAAGGTGTTGGTTTTGGCCTATAAGGCCCTACACAGTCTTGGCCCTTCATACATCGGGGACCGCCTCACCCTCCATGCCCCAGAACGACCCCTGCGGTCCACCAGAGGCGCCTTCTGGGAGGTCCTCCGTGTAAAACGGGGGGCCACAATAGAGAGGGCATTATCGGTGGCTGTACCGCGATTGTGGAACTCCCTCCCGGAGGAAGCCCGTCTGGCCTTCTGCTGGGCCTATAAGACTTGGCTGTTATCCCAGGCCTTCGGAGGAGGGGAGGGGGTGTTGGGATAATTAAAATGTGTGTGGGGGGGTAGTGGGATCTTTTAGATGGGTTTTTTAATGTTTTTATTTTGTTGTGTTTTATTATTGTTTCTATTTTTATGTTGTACGCCGCCCCAAGACGCCATAGGCATGAGGGGGCGGCTAATAAATGTAAATAAATAAATAAAAAATACATTAATGTATTAAATCCTCAGATAAAATGATGATGAACACTATAAAAATCTATATGCTGCCTTCCTGTTTTAGTTTTGGACCACTACCAAACAGATTGGAGACTGACTCTTCTAATGTAAAACAAAATGATGGGATAGCATTTCCAACCTCCCTTGCTTTGTAATATCCTTCTCTGAGACCACTGCCATTTTCTCTCCTTAGTGATTCTTTCCATCTCAGCAGAGCTGCCTCTTACGTTCTGATTGGTTCTACCCTTTCTTCCTTTGCTCTGTATTCTGCCTTCCTTCAGTTGCCATGCAAGCCTACTGAATTAAAATTATATCCATAGATGTAGAATTTGTCCCCCTTTCTTTAACATTTTAGCAGAACAGGAATAAGATGTTGAACAAAACCAGCAAATCTGTTGGATTACATTTCATGTAAAAGGTGAAGAATGCATAAGAACAAAGAGAAATGGGAGGAACAATAGCAGGGGGAAACTGGGCAGAGAATTTAACGGCAGCAGATGAAGGGACTGACAAATGATGGCCAAAACAAAATGCCATGAAATTGGGATGACTTGCAAAAAGACTCATTTGTGATGAAAACTTACACATAGTTAATGCACATAGTAGTAGTTACACTATTCGTTTACATATTATTACTGTGTGAAAATCCATAGCAGCATTTAAAGAATGAGAAAATGCTTTTTAGTTTAAGTCTTCATTCTGTGGTTACTATACAGGTTTAACAGGATACAGACATAGGAATATTGTACCCATAGTTTAAAATTCTACTATTATTTCTCTTTGTGATTATTGGAGGGATCTGAAGAAAGCCAAGGATTAGGCTTCCTCCTCTAGGCTAAAACCCAAACTAAAAAAAGAATGAAATCAGCCCAACCCCATGGTGGATGCTGCTAAATAACTACGTTACTGGCTCACTGTGCTGAGATAACGTCTCCTAGTTTTGCTTGCAGACTTCTGGTTTATTTTTCCTACATAGTACTCATTCCCTGAGAGTTCAATCATTCTCTTCAGGAATTCACAGCCAAAGGAAAATAAGTTTATTCATCAAGTTCCTTTGATACAATGGCTTGTGGAAATGGAGTGACCGAGACGTATTTTAACAATGCATTTAGTCTGTGCAGCACTCCTTACCTTATCACCCTGAAATAAAGGATGCATAAACCTGCAAAGTTGTTATGAACATTATGTGATAAAACTGTAGCGTTAGCAGTAGTGTTGTGCATTTATTTTAAAAAATTTATTTATTAAGGCTCTAGCTTTTGCCTTGGCCATTTTTCAGTTCCAAAATAAAAGAGGAAAACTCCTCCTATCAATAAATTAAATACAACATGGTACCAACAATATGCACATCATATGAAATATAAAATAACCTACATTTTCATAAAAATACAAACTCCTGCACCCCAAAGGGGAGGTAATAACAAATTAATACAAAGCTGAGATTACTATAAAATAAACTTCTTTCTTTGACGGCCAACCAGGTATAAGTGGCCACTGCCAAGAGTTTTTCCTTTATCCTCCAAGATTAATAAAGTTTTAAGGGAAATTTCCCCTCCTATCTGCTTCCTAGTACCCCTCAACGGGTTCAACCAGGTTTCCCGTAACTGACGATAATGGGGACAGTACAGCATAAAGTGCTCAACTGACTCTATCTCCTTTAGATTACAGATACATACGCAAGTATAATATGGCTTTTTCTCATATCTTCCCTCAGTAACTGCAGTTTTAATCAGTTGGAATCTTAATCTGGTAAAGCTCTTCCGTAAAACAGGACTTATTATCAGAGAGAGAGACGGTTTTGGTGAAAACACATGTTTTGCCGGTGCCCACCACGGAGCCACCTTCCAATTCTCCACAATGGCCAGATCTTGTTTAGAAATATTCTTAACCCTCAAACATATTTCCTGTCTTTAGGGATGGGCGAACGCGGTTCAGAAGTTTGGAGTTCGGCCCGAACTCGGCCTGTTCGGACGACCGAACCCGAACCCAAATCTGAACACAAACTGACCGAACTGAACTCAATTCCGAACGTTGAAATGACCGAACAGTTCGGATCGCGTTCAGGTGAGTTCAGGTGGCAAAAAAAGGGTCACTGGAAGGTCAAACGTGACAGGGAGGGGTAGTCAGCTGAGGAGCAGACTTCCAGGCACCAGGGTGGAGAGGCTTGCAAGAAACAAAACTATCTGCTTCCCCCCTTCCCAACACCTTAGCTAGTCACTGTTCCTGAACAGCAGGCGTTTCAGAAGACTCCCTCTCCCAGCATTTCCCAGCTCCCCAATCCATTGCAATCCTCCTCCCATTTCACCCATCCAACCCATCTACCCCCATATTCTCATTCATTTAGCTTATAGATTTAGTGGTTATTTTTTGTTTTTACCCCTCCCTCCCCCCTCCATTGAATCCTTGTTTATGTATATGGTAGAAAGAGGCAAAGGCCACAGAGAAGTTCAGGGCACACTGTGGAGATGGTTCCATTTCTGAAGAGCATGCAGTTAGGAGTTATTCGCAAAGGGCTAGAGAATAAAACTGAGGATGTCATAATGCCTCTATACAAATCGAAGGTGCAAGCGCACCTGGAATATTGTGTGCAGTTCTGGTCGCCCCATCTCAAAAAAGACATAGTTGAACTAGAAAAGGTACAGAGAAGGGCAATGTGAATGACAAAGAGTATGGAACAGCTGCTGTACAAAGAGAGGCTTGACAAGCTGGGTCTCTTCAGCTTAGAGAAGAGGAGACATGATAGAGGTTTATAAAATCTTGAGTGGTGTGGAACGAGTAGATAGGGAACGGTTAATTTACCCTCTCAAATAGTACTAGGACTAGGGGACACTCCATGAAACTAGCTGCCAGCAGATTTAAAAGAAATAAAAGTAAGTACTTTTTCATTCAACGCATAATTAACTTATGGAATTTGCTGCCAGACGTTGTCAAGGCCATTAGTATAGCTGGGTTTAAGAAAGGACTGGATAAGTTCTTAGAGAGTAGGTCCATTAATGGCTATTAACCAAGTCGTTTATGGGATGAACTTCTTACTGTTGGGAGCTGGGAGTGAGCAACGGGGAATGGATTGTCCATTGTGACTTGCTTTTTCTTCCATGCAACCAAGATCGGCCACTGTCAGAGGACAGGATGCTGGGCTTGATCGACTATTGGTTTGACTCAGTATGTCACTACTTATGTTCTTATGCAGTCAAATTTGAGACATGTTAGTGTAACAAAGACTAGAATTAGGGAGACAAAGGGGAATAAAAATAAGAGGAAAGGGTTATTTAGCTTTGTCGTTGCACATTTTGCGTCCAAGTTATCTTCATTTAGAATAAAGTTCAACTAGTAATGACAATCTACATAGTTATCATTTTTCTCTTTGATTCCCTGGAGATATCATATTCTCAAGTGAGTCTTGATGAAAATTTTGAAGGAGGTACCTGCCGCAGGTCACATGGGATTCCTTCCATTTTTCTGGATATAGTGGTTAGAATAAGAAATTATGCCTTATTTCTTTTTAGTACAATGTTTTGAAATGGTTGATGTTCAAACAGTGAAATTCCCTTCATAAGTAAAAGCTGCAAAATTAGGGATTTATGTATAAATGATGTAGGCACAAGAGATTAAAAAAAAAAAGGTGTAAACATCAAAACCCCCAACATTATGCAAACTGCTTTAGCTACATATAAAGAAATGACACAATTAGTGTTTTCCCAAGGATGCAAGGCTGCTCACCCCTTGAACAGGTCCAGAGGTGAACCCCTGCATCCGCCCATTGCAGACCTGCCTGCCCATTGCAGTCCCACCTAGGTTCACCTGCATGGTGCCCCTTGCCCTGCACCATAGAGTTGTGGGCAGATCACCTGATTCTCTAGGCTGCCACCTGGAATTCTGTGGTGTTGCTTGGGGCACCCCCAGCAAAGAGCAGAGCTGCAGCGGTCATTCACCAAGCAGACAGCAGCCCCATGTCCAGCCGGTGCCCCAGGATTTGGTTACCTTGGCTGCTCACTCTGCTGGTGGTGCTCCTGGATGTTCCAGATCACAGACGGTGGGATTGCCCTGGAGCAGGCACAGTCTGCCCAGCCTCTGCTCCACATCTGGTGGGTCACCTTTAAATGGACTGGCTGACGTGGAGCAGAAGTGTGGGTGCTGTCTGTCTGAAGACACCAAGTATGTTTGCTGCATGACCTGGATGAAAATGTATGATCAAAGTGCAGTCGTGGTTTTAATTTTAATACCAAGGAAACACTATAGTGATGATATTTCTGTTTCATTGTGAATGATGCCTCATATTTTTTAAATGCAAAACCAATCTATTTGGTTAGAAAGAAATAAAAAAACACAGTTTTGATACTAAATACTGCAGTAGAATTTTGGAGCACAAGATTATTTTACTAATCTGTCATTTTGTTAGAGAAATATTTTGCTATCACATACCTTGACATTATTTGTATTTTACCTTCAAGTTATGTTCATTAGATCATAGCTATATTTTTTTAAATTTTTACTACATTGTGAACATTTCATTAATAAACTGCATCTCTTGTTCCAAACCTTTTGATTAAATGAGACCTAAATATGTTCAATCCAAAACTCACTATAGAGTAAGGATAAACCCATCTTCAGAGCTGGGTGCCTATGCTAGGTAGCTTAAATGGATGATTTTAAACACTCACGGTTGAAAATATTAACTATTCTGTGTAGGGGATTGGTAGAGAATTTATGTTGATAAAGACGCAGTGACCAAAATCCTGAAAATTGGCTCAACAATAAAATCCACTAAAAGAGGAAGATCTTACTTGAAACACATTTCTGTGAAAAAGGAGAGAATTTGGCTGCATGGTTGTTGTGATAGAGATGTTCTTCTCATAAGAATGTTTGGCATGGCCCAGCCCACAGATACACAAATCATAGCCTCTCTTGAGCATTGCAGAGATGTCCATGGAAATAGGCATGACTGAAAAACAAAAACAAATAAGAAACTATAAAGGGAGCATGGAAGAATCCAGTTTGTTAGTTAAATGAGTTAAAGCATGAAAGAAAAAGCTGAAACTATAATAAGGTGAAGGATGTGCATGGAATATCAAGTAGTACACTAAAATGCTAGTACTGACTCTATCTAGCAAAATGCTAGAGCAGTTCAGACAATGAAAGTTCCATGAAGTAGCATTTGAAAAATTACCATGAGTCAAATTAAACAGAAGGACGTTTAGTCTGTGCAAGAGGATTTAGGCAATTGTTGTTTTAATACTAATTTAAGTGAGCCAAAAGATTAAGAATACTGACCAATGACCCATTCTTCTATTGCACAATATTTGATAATTATTATATCTTTGTCATCAGTCTTTGTAAAATGATTTACTTCTTGAAATGTATACAGTTTCATAACGCCTATCCCAAACTCTGAACATTTTGGCAATACTTTAAAAATGCATAAATGGATTCAAAATACTGTCAGAAAGTATGTCATATTGTTAAAACGCAACCAAACGAAGCTTGCCTGTTTGCCCAGGCAAAGTTTAAAATGAGGTGCATGTGGGAAGTTCCAGTAATTAAAGAGCAGGATGAGAAAAGCCAGAGATCTTCTGTATATTTCATACCTGACTGTGACAGATTTCTTTGTGGCCTTTGACAAGAAGCTTAACTTTCTCTGCCCTTCAGTTTCCCCATAAATAGCCAGTCAGCCTCTCTTCAATACCTGGGCAGATACTAGAACAGATTGCCGACGCACCCCTCAAATGAGCCAGGACACATCAAATAGATTTTAAATGGCTGCACTCTTTATTCAGATTGAATTAGCTTCAGATTGGAATTGGTGGGGGCAATCACTCCAGTGATTTGGGTCCAGCACCTCCAGTAACAATAACTCATAACTCAGGGACCAATCCCTATTAATTTGCGCACAAAAAGCATCTCCCCCTCCCTCACAACGGGCTATTGGGAGGGGGACAAGGTCCCTTCCGAAGCAGATGAAGGAGGGTAGTGCCCTCAAGCTGGGGACAGTATGTGTCCCTACTCTCCTCGCGGTCACTTCTCCCAGGGGGTTGACTCCACCGCTGCCATACCCTACAAATGCGGTTGGTGTCACCCCCCCATCTCTTATGGAGATGCCCCATTCTAATTTGCTCCTATCCTGAACCCGGTGCTGGACCCCTGCCACAAAGGGTCCGCCTTTGGACCCTGTCATGGCTCTGGGGCATGCTGCTGCATTGTGGTGACCTGAATAGCTGGAGCAGGAATGCCGGAACCTGCACGCCTGACAGGAGCACTTTCCCACTCGTGCGATCTCCCAGAACTGTCCTGCCAAGTTACCCATTGCCCATCTACCTTTGCCACAAAAAGGATCATTGGTGATGCCCCCTTTCACTAATAGGTGGCTGCTGTCTGATCTAGGAGCGCTGGCAGCATCTACCATGCAATCCAACCAGAGGTCAGGTGCATGGGTACCCCACCTCGTGCCTGGGGTGAATGCTGCCCGGTGCCAGAACTCCTCATTGTAACAGAGCCAAATCCCGAGGGGCCTGGACTCGTAAGTCCAGCGGACAATATCCGTGTACTTAAGGAGTTCAGTCGCCTTAGCGGGAAAGGCCTGGATCACCACTCCATGGTATATGGTGAAGGCCACGGTCCAGTTGAACCAATTCCGATCGGCCTTCGACTGCTTAAAGCACTCCTTCTTCTTGTCCTCTGGGTCTGAAGGGTCTACCATCGTGTCCTTGAACAACAGGGCGAACAGGTCTACAAATTCGCCCTTCCATATTTTTTCACGTGTGGCTGGTAGATGACACTGGTGCATATCCCACCCCTGCCAAAAGGTACCAGACCATCTCCCCTCCCTGAGGGTGTGCAGTGGCCACTGGGGGACCTGGGGCTGCCCACACCTGGGGAATCTGGTCCGTGGGGAGGGGGCGCTTGGAGGACCGGGGGAAGATTACAATGGGCAGCAGTGGCCACTGGGGGGCCTGGAGCAGCCCACACTTGAAGTGCCTGACCTGTTTGAAGCGGGAGTGCTGGGGGCACCGGGGCAAGACTACCAGCGGTGGCCACGCCAGGGTGGGCTACTGCCACCCACGCCCCATTCCACCACAGCAGTTGGGTGGGTAATTCCGCTGCTGCGGTGACCCGGGGACCAACCCCCATTAGCTGATGGCCAGCAGCGAGGGCCGTGGGTGGGGTCTGAAGTTGGTACACCCCCTGGGCCCCCTGGGCTCCTCCGCTAAGGTATCCCTCCCAGCCGGACTGCGCTGGCACTGCAAGCCCCGTCGCTCCGGTCCCACTTGGGTTGAGCATCCCCGCTGTACCTTAGGTTCCCCAAACTGCAGGCGCCTCCAGGGTTGGTGCGCAGGCTGCACATTCAGTCATGCCCCGAATCGCTCGCTCCAGGACCTCTTATGTGCCGGCGTAACTCGTCGTCTTCTTCTCCCGTGGGCAGCCCCAGTCCTGGGGGTTTGTGATGCTCATGACTAACTGCAGAATACAGTGGAGGGGGACCCCCCACCTCCTCCAACCCCGCTCCAGCCAGCTGGGTACAGAGGGGGTGCCCACCCCGCGCCAATTCCACCTCTGCCCCCCTGGTGGCAAGGGTTGTGGCATCGGTGCCTGCAGAGACCCCAGTGACGGAACTAGCACGGCCGATCGGCCGGGCAAATTGGATGAATCAGGGCCAGCGGGTGCCACTGCGGCCCCACTAACCTGGGGGTTCGCTCTCCAGTGCCACAGCACTGGGGTGTCCTCTATGAGTCTTGCCAGGNTCCACTCTACAGCACCTTGGCACTGGGGGGTCCTCTATGAGTCTTGCTGGGGTAGTCACCGGCACCCCTCCTTCACGGTAGCTGTGGTGCCTCTAGGCCTGCTGCCTCACCCTATGGTGGGGGCAACACCCCACTCACCTGCGGGGGCCCCAGGTCGGGCCGGTAACCTCCCCCCCAGCTGTGGCCATACTCCACAGAAAGGCCTCATAGCCTGCTAAGCGGTCCTGCAGTGACAGCACTGTGGGATCCAGTCCCAGGGCATTTGAGCTCCCCCCCTTCCTCATGCAGTTCACTGCCGGGAGGGAAATGCCCTTCCCCTGCCTGCCTGGGTGTTTCCTGGGCCTCAGACCCTGGTCCATGAGGAGAGTGTGGGGGCCACTGTATGTTCTAGCAGGGGCACAGCTGCTGCTTTGTCGCCTTCTTTTTTGCCCCCATACCTGGGTCTCACCAGACCAAACTACAAACCGGCCAATGGAAGGGCCTACAGAGCCTGGAGGGTGTCATGCTGCTCTTCCAGGCTGCTGCCTCCTGACTGAAGGCGGCAGCGGCACAACCAGATACAGCACCGAGCTCTCTGGGCGGTGCTCTGATCACACAGTGCACTTTTCACGTCCAACCTGGCCGAGGTTGACTAGCAACCCTGGCCAGGTAAATTCTGTCTCTGGCAGTCGCTTATTTCCTTCCTCGCCGGCGCAGAGCCATTCCCACAGGGAACATCCCACAAAAGCTTGGGGGAAAGGGGGAATAAACCCCGAACTCCTGCCCCATTACCAACTGGGAGGGGGCGTGGTAAATATGCCATCACCGCCACAAGGGTCGCAAAGGGGCAATTATAAAACAGTCAATCTGAAAACATCTTGATGGCAATGCAGTGATTGCTCATAGCCAGCATGGATTTGTCAGGAACAAGTCATGCCAGACTAAACTTATCTCCTTCTTTGATAAAGTTACTGGTTTAGTGGATGAGGGGGAATGTTGTGGACATAACTATCTTGATTTCAACAAAGCGTTTGATGGACTTTCACATGAGATCCTCATTGACAAGCTTGCACAATGTGGGCTGGAAGACAAGACAACAAATTGGATTCACTGCTGGTTGAAGAACCGTACTCACAGGGTGACCATTAATGGCTTGCCAGCAGACAGGAAGGAAGTATGGAGTCGGGTCCAGCAGGACTCTGACCTAGGTCTGTTGCTATTCAGCATCTTTGTTAACAACTTTGATGCAGGGATGGAGGCACTGTTGCAATTTGGCATGAATTAATTTATTATGAGCAGTTATGGATTAATCTGAATCCATAACACTTACCCAAATTAATTAAATACAGAAATTACAGATCCGAATTCATAACGGATCCAAATCCATAATTTCCGGGTGCCCACCCCTAGTCAATGTGATGTGGCTGCAAAAAAGACTAATGCAGTTTTAGGCTACATTAACAGAAACATTGTCTCTGTTACAGGGCAGGCTGATTGGATGCCTGACCCTTTAAGAGGGACAGCTGGGAGACTCTAGAAGCCCAGGGGCAAATGAGAGCCATCTGGCTGAGGGCATGGCCCAGCTAGCCAAAACCCTAAAAACTCTGGGCCGAGTTCTGAGAAGGAACCTGCAGTCTGGTGGGACGACAGTGTGTGTGTGTGTGAGAGAGAGAGAGGCTGTTTTTAAATGGGCATGGCTGGGGGGCAGATCCATGTGTGTAGCATGTGGAGCACCCATGCACGTCCAGAAAGGGGGGGGGGAATCAATGGGCTGGGATTGGTGTACGTCCCTACCCATGCACAGTTTTGCCTGCCCCCGCACAAAGCATCCTGGATTTCTCCCCAATGCTCCATGTGTGTCCATGAGTGGGTGGTGCCTGGGTTAGGGGAGCATGCGCCCCACACACCACTTTCAGACGGGCAGTTGGGTGGGTGAGGGATGGGTGGACCCATGTGGGCACTTCCCATTTAAAAAGAGCCAGAGGGCAGAGCAAGGGGGCTCTGCCTCACTGGGCTGAGTGAAGGGCCTGACTAAGAGGGACTGGCTGCAGGAGAGTTCGACTGGCCAGGGGTTTGGCTTAGAACTGAAGATACATATCGTAGTGGCTCAAGGTTACTAACCAAATGCAGAAAACAACAAACAAAAGTAACCTAGGCAAACCCCCAGGCTAAATAAGTTGAATAAATTAAAAAATAAAACTCCAAATGCCCCTTTGGTAGACCACATTTGTTAGTATCACAACTCTTCTGTAACCATCTCTTTCTGGGGAATAGAAAAGATATCTCCTGCTTCAGACCCTAAATTGCTAGCAAGAAGGGAGAGTTTTTGGATTACCATTTTGGACACTATTCAACCCAGGGGTTTGAATGACCTTATTGATAGTATTACTTAGTTATGGGTTGCTGTTTTTGTCACCCTCTGTTGCGTTGGGGTTTTATTCAACTTATTTAGCCTAGGGGTTTGCATGGATAGTTGCTTTAGTTACATCTGGAAGTAATTGGGGCTGGTAATGAACTATTCTGTGAGTATTTAAGCATTAGTAATTAGCAGGAAGGATACTTCATTTGCTATTTGGAACCCTATGGGTCTGCAGAGATATTGGAGCCTTCAGCCAAAGTAAGACAGAACTAAGGGGCCAAATTAAGGAAGAAAAAGTTTTGTAGGGAAGGTTACATGCAGTGAGTATTTGGTTTATTGTCTGTACATATGGGTCAACCTTATGGGTGGGTTGACTTTCAGTATTATCTTTCCTTCCTTCTAAGTATGTCATGGTTAGGTACCTCCATTCCTAAAGGAGACTGTTAAGACTGTCAAGAAGGGAGAGAGTTTCTGTATATCAGCAGGGTATGTTTATCCATTTGTGTTTGGGGAGCTGTTCAGTAAACCTTTTTAGGTTTGGGGTTGTATAAGGAGGGGTTTGACATTTGTAGAATTTTTATAAATTGGGGTTAGGATTTGGTTGCTCTCAATTGGGTTGAAACAATACAATTTTTTTGGTTCAGACTTTGACATTTATTG
>QEPC01014254.1:5758633-5772712 GCA_003113815.1 Sphenodon punctatus | reverse complement strand
TGATCCCTGGGGGGAGTGGTGTTGAACCCCCCCCCCAGGGATCAGGTCTAATACTTACCGGCTGCTGTGCTAGGACGCCGCGGCCGCTGGTGCTGGGGTGGGGTGGGGGCTCTGGGTTGAACTTGCTGACATTGCAACAGAGGGGAATTATTATTTTTTTAATCCAGGCTGGGCAGGGTGGGTTTGGGGTGTCCCCCCTTCCACCTGCGCAGCCTGGACTCGGGGAGATTTTTGGTGGGTTTTTTTTACATTGCAGCCATTCATTTAAATGGCCGCAATGTAAAAAAAAATCTGGTATCCGGTAACCGGACCAGATTACCGGGTTGAATCCGATAATGCCGGTACGCCCAGTACCGGCATTATCGGATACCGGAAATTCCGGTAGTCCCGCCACTATTAATTTCAGTAATTTTGACCTTTCGGTATGTTAAAATATTATGTTGTTGTTTACAGTTTTTTCACTGAGATACTTTTTGTGCAGTGAGATACATTTCCCTCTCATCCTTCACTTCCTGAAGAAGCATCTGCAAAACGTTGAGGAGAAGGACTGAAGAGAGGACTGTTCATTGCCTTCACTGCTCTTGGACTGTTTATCTTTGTTGTCTCCTAGCGGATTACATCTACTATGTCTAGGCCCATGCTTTGTGATTAGTTTTTGCTTCGTTCTACATTATCTACTATTGTATATCATAGATCCTGTTTTTTGTCTATTATAAATACATATATTGCATTATTGCTGGTCTTTTGTTGCTTTTGGTTACTTTCGTTCGTTGTTTAGAACTGAGGAGCCAGCCCAACCCTAGAATAAGCCAGAGTTAGGAATCTAGAGAGCAAGAGAGGCCATGAACTGTATGTGTTTATATATTTGGTGGAGGACTGACACTTGTATAAATCTCTGTTCCTCTTCCTTCGCTTTCCCCCCCGCCGCCCCCCCCCCAATCTCTCAGATTGTTAGCCCTAGAGCAGGGACAGTGTCTATTCCATTACTTTGTAAAGCGACAGGTACACTGCGGGCTCTATATAATTGCTTGCTGATAATAATAATAATAATTAATAAAGGGCACTGTGAAGCTAATTCCCATGTGGGCCTGAGCTTTGGGGTGGGGGTTGGAGCTGGAGAAGATTTACCCCAGGGCACAGTGACCCTGCTACAGCCTCCAAGTCAGTGGAAGTAATAATGCCACTCTCTTATTCAGCACCAATCAGATCTCAGCTTGAGTGTTGTGGCCAATTTTGGGCCCCACAAAGACACTGACAAATTGGAGTGGCTTCAGAGGAGGGCAACAAAGATGATACAGGGTCTGGAAAGCAAGTCTTATGAGGAAAATTTGAAGAAAATTGGTTTTGTTTAGCCTAGCAAATAGAAGATTATGGGGAGACATAACAGTCTTCAAATATGTGAAGGGCTGCCATGAAGAAGATGGTAAGGAACTGTTCTGCATTGCTACAGAGAGCAGGAATAGAAATAATGGGCTCACGTTACAGGAAGGTCGATTTCAGTTAAATATCAGGGAAAAAATCCCAACAGTAAAGAGCTGTTTGGTAATTAAACAAGTTGCCTAGGGACATCGTAGGCTCTCTGTCACTCAAGTTTTTCAAAAAGTGGCTGGACAGCCACCTGTTGGTGGTGATGTAGCTTTAGCCATCCTGCATCCAAGCAACGGGTTGGACTAGATGACCCTCGATGTTCCTTCCAGCTTTAAGATTCTCTGAGTCTATAAAATGGAGATCATTCATATCTAATTATATAGAACTTTGGAATTTTAGGGCATTTTGTATGGTACATCTATTTATGTGCTGTTCATTTCTATATGTTGTTACTCACCTTGATCATAGGGCAAGATATAAATCTAAATTAAATAAATAATATCCTTTTAAATCCTATTAATCCTATTAACTGCGGAGAGCACAAGAATAGATATATTTAGATTTGTGTAACTAATGTTATCTGATGGATTTACCAAAGACAGGGATATTATTGAGCGTTTCTCTGACAGTTACAGCTTCTTGCATTTATTCTTTAGACATCCCAAAGCAACCAGGTAGTCAAGAGGAATGCTAAATTTGTGAACCTTACTGCCACAGGTGGTAACCTCCAGAAGGAGTTATTTAATCTTTATCAGACATCACAGCAGTATCTCTTACCATAATTGTTTCAGTCTTATTAAGACGGAGCACAAGCCAGCTGGCTTTCATCCGAGTCTTTTCTTTCCTAGACGTTGGGTGTAATCCAGCTCCTACTGAAGTCAATGTGTGTTTAGCCATTGACTTCAATGGGAGCTGGATTGCATCCATTGAGAAAAAGTCACACATGTTGCAGGCATTCCAAAGGGCTCATTCACACAACACTATTTTAGAATAGGTAGATGGTGGCACAAACCCTCAGCCTGAAAACTTTACCACTTCCTGTGCTCCTTGCTGCTCTTGTGTTCTCTATCTGATGTGAAATGTTTGCTTGCAATGAGCCGACTCTAGCAGACAGAAATGGTGTTGTGTAATTTGATTAACCCAGAGAAACTTTCAGTCTCCAATACATCAAAAAGTTTGCATATTTTTACCCTGAAATACAGGAACTCTATCTGCACTCTATGCTACTAGGGTTTTGTTGCATGCGGAAATATCACGAAGACATTCATCCACGGCCTTTGCATACTGGGAAAGCCAGAAGTGAGTAAGGAGGAGAGTGGGCTATTGAAATTCAGAAAAAATCAGAAGCTATGTGATTTCATTATAACTAGACAAAACAAACACAGATCAAGAAACACACAACTTGGCTAGGGGGAAGTTAATTTATTTAGGGTGAATAATTTGGTTTTTTAAATTATTTATTCATGTACCAGGTCAATAACAATAAAAATTTCCATTTACAAAATTCCAGCATGCATAGGCACATAATTAACATGTTTTAACAGTCTGTTAACTGATATGTATATAATTCTGTTTTTAAACATTACTTTTCCCACTGTGCTACAAATTACATTACACACAACAGAAATTCAATATAAACATACTAAACTAAATCATTTGGACTACTTTTAATTAAGTTACTGGGAAGCTAAAATATTTTGCGGGGAACAAGAAAGAAAGGGAGTTTCAGGAAATTGTGAATATGGAATATCAGGGAGGTCATTATTTATAATATTTATATGCTCTTCTTACTCACCCATTAAAATTTCCTCCACCGCGAATGCAGGCGGTGGGGGGTTCCCGCGCTCCTTTTCCCCTCCCTGACAAGCGGGGGGGAAGGATTGAAAGCCGCCGGTCTTGCGGCGGTTGCAGAGAGGGGTTTCGTCGGCTGCACTGTAGGGATTGCAGCTGGGGTTGCCATGGCAAACCTGGCTGCATGGCACAAGGGGCCAGGCTGCTGATTGGCTCCCTGGACCACGTGGGGGCAATCAGCAGCCCCAGAGGCTTTCCCCGCTCAGTCCAGGACAAGCGGGGAAAAGAGGAAGCACCCACCCACCCTCCCCTTGTACTGTGGTTAACCGGTCGTATTAGTATGGGCCAGGAAGGAATTTTTGGCAAGTTGGATTTGGTCAGTGGGTCTACTTGTTTTTTCGCCTTCCTTACAGTATGGGATGATAATTTGGCTTGCCACTAGTTTGATGCGGTGCTTTGATGATGATCAGTTTGTTTTTTGTAGTATGATTCTGTCGCACCCTGGCGGGGGTCCAGTATCGTTTAAAGTAGGATAAGGTAAGATAGGAGTCATCTCCTTAAGGGATGGGGAAGCCACGTGTACAGTGGGGCAGGGTATGGCACATGGGGTGTTGGTTTCTCTGGGAAAGGGGTGTCAGCAAGAGTGGCAGGGCATTGTAAGGCCTCCCACTGTCAGACACCTCAATCCTTACTCAGGTCCGGATGGCGCTGGACGAAGAGGAGACATTTACTGTTGAGGCTGACGAAGGTATTTCGCAACCCCCTCTGTTGAAGTTATGAGTTATAGTTGATAATGGACCTGTATCCCAATAGGCGATGTCACCCCCTCACCTAATTTGACTGTTGTAATTGGATAATAAAGGTGCAGCCATATAAATCCAAATCGTGTCCTGTCTTGCTTTCGGGGGGAGGGAGTGGGTGCGCCGGCAAAGAGCACTTTGAATGACACCTTACTTTGTCAGAGAATTTCCCAGTTCTGTTCTTTTTGGTGTCTAGATTCACATAATCTCTGAGTTTTCCAACCCCCTGCAGATGATTATGGAATGTCTCCCTACTCATTCCATAATGTTTCAAAAATAAGAAAAATAGTGGAGAATTTCAAAGACAAGTGGAAGGCTTAGTGACACAGCCTTCATTTTTTTTTTTTAAAAAAAAAAATGAGGACTGCCTCTCTGAATTGCCCCCAAATATGCTGATAGATAAGAACATGAAGAGGACTAAAGACATATTACAGGCCTCAAGAGCAGAGCTGCAACAGGAACTAAAATTAGTACCCGCAGGTAATGCCCATATTTTCAGGCACCCCATTGGGCACCCGATGGGCTACCCGAGAACCAATTGGGTGCCTGATGTCGGAAAATGTGAGCAGCATTACCCAAAGAAACTGACAAGCTCCAGCCAGGAACACTGCAGTCTGGCTCCTCAGCAGTCCCAGCTGGGGCTTGTCAGTTTCCAAGGTCCATCAGCCACTGCCTTTGAGGTGGGTGGGGGAAGAAGCCTTTGAAAGTGACAGACGTTGGCCAGGGCGTCTGTAAAGCTGGGTTCTGTAGCAGTGGCAGATGGGGCCTGTCACTGTCAAAGGCCAGCCAGCATGTTTGAGCAGCCCGTTGGGTCCCTTTCGGGTATCCATGGTGCCTGAATGGGGCCAAGTCGATTCAGGCACCCCTGACTTGTTGGGAGTGCCTGAATCTTCAGGTACCTGGTTGCAGCTTTACTCAAAACCTGTCTCTTTCTCCTTTTGCATTACCCATATAGGATACCAAATTGATTGTATTTATATCTATTGCTGTGTTATACTGTTGTTATTTTATATGGTTTTATGATGGACTTTTGTAAACTTCCCAGAGCTGCCATTAGGCAGGAAGGGGCATGGTACCAAATATTGTTAATAAATAAATAAATACCAATCTGTTGTGTTACCTCCTTAGCAATGATGTTAACCTTTCCACATACCACTGTGCTTTTTAGACGTCATTATTTTTATTCCTTACATAGCAAAATGTGATTTGATGCTGCAGTGCATTTCCACTTCAGAATGTGCTGAATGGTTAATAACAAGTAGTTTCCTAACAAATTAGCCATTAACTGTGGTATTGACTGTGCAACAGGGTCAGGCTACCTGTGGTAAGTCCCTGCAGGATACTGTCCACATAGCCATATTCTTACAGATTTATCCACTCAATAGTCCTTTATTTTATATAGAGTGGGACCGATCCTAAGCCCCGCGGACAAGCACATGCAGCACACGTGACGTGTGTGCTCAACCTGTACGCAACCCCCTTTATGGGGACTGTGGCGCATGTGCAAACTGTGTGGAAATCACGTGGAACTCACACACACCTGCCTAAGCCATTCACTTGTAAGTTCTGTATTATGCCCAGTATCTCAACTCCATATCCATTTTTATATATATATATACATACATGGACTTATATAGACTATATAAGTCCTTAGAGGCTTTGGTGCTTCCTGATCTCAGTTCCCCTGGTCAGGTAAAGTCCTTCCTCAGGCTCAGTTACCCCAACTCTTGTATTCACATACAGACACCAGTCCCTATTGCAGGAAGCATAACCATCTGGCTTGTGCAACCCCCTCCAAGCAGGGTTGAAGCACGGCTTTCTGGCTGCTACCAAGCAGCTCTCCTTGTCATCTAAGGCACAGTTCTTGCCAGCTTCTGCCTCTTCAGTCTCTCTCCCAGTACTGAGCCTTGCTCAGACTTTTAGCTGTGGGGTAGCTCAGCCACGCCCAAACTCAGATGTGAGGCAATCAGGCGTCCTCCGTTTACAGTAGCTCCTGAGCCTTGGGTAGCAGCTTCACCCCTCTTAAAGGGCCAGCATCCCCAGTAGGTTGTGTCCTGCTACAGATTGACTTCCTGGGAATTATTGCTTAACATTAAGAGAAGGATGGCTATTCAGTTCTAAGTATCATAACTATTACTAATTAGATAAAATGCCCCACAGGAAGACTTTGATCATAGAGTCACAATTTAATATGCTCTTACAAATGAATTTTTAGACCATAGAGTAATTAACTTGTCACTGCGTTTAAGCCCTTACATTTAGTTTTACTGCTTAAAGTATTAAACTGAATTGTGAAACCAAATCTTGTTAATGTAAGTCAGGAAATCTGTATTTTTGAGGTATTAGCAGGAAAGATTCAACACTTTCTCTCTTTGAAATACAAAGTTGTAAGGTCATAGATAGATTTAACCTCTCGAGAAGGGTAACCTCTGATTTAAAAACGAAAGGTGTAACAGGGCTAAGAATAAAGTCAGTAGACTTTAAATTAAGTCCCCCTTTTCTTTCCTCACAGGAACTCTGATTTGCTAGGCCCCAGCCAGCTGTATATTTGATTTGCATAAGAACAACTTAGAACTCCATCTTGAACTAATCTTTGAGGAAAATCCCTGCAGAGTAGCTGCCCTTTCCCATCTTTTAAATATATCTGCAATGTAGAGTCTTAAAACAAATGTTGGGATTTTGATTTCAGAAATGTGTGTGTGTGCGTGGGTGTATATAGAAGTTTTTAAAATCACCCATTTGGATAGGTTTATTGGAACAGCTTAATTCCTAGTTCAGAATGATGTATTTGTATTCAAATGAAATAAAATCTTCTTTTTCATACAAAGCTGGATTTGGTAAGTGACATCTAATTATGAAACCACATTTTTCAGCTTATTGGTGTTTCAATTTTCTCTCTCCCTCCAACACCACTTCTTTCCAAAAGAATGAGTTTCTGGTGTTTCTTATAGAAAGTTAAGCTCTATTGACATTGAGTAATTGTCTTTACAGCTCACATGCACTTTGAATTTAAAATTCAACCTGTTCAAATCAGCTTGCATTACAAGCAACTTGTGCTTAGCATGTTCCATGAATGATTCAGAAGAACTAATAGCTACCATAGTACTTTCTTATGAATGATTGAAAGAGACCGCATTAACATTAGTGTACATTCTGAGCACATTTTTCAAGAAATGGCATTCCATGTGTACTTTTGAATCCGGTTTTCATTTGTGTGAATGTCATGGACAGGATGCATAATGCATCTTAGATTTTACTATATTTGAAGACGGTACTTGAGTCTTGCAGCTGATAGAAGTTTCTGCCTGTTGCAGATACGATTAGTCTGCTGACTAAACAGCACAGCTGCCAATTCACATACAGTATCCCACCTTTTTGGTGAACTCCAAATGTGGTATAGATGAGAGACAGTTCTTTCAACTTCCACAGAAAGCCTTTCCCAGTTGTAACATACTGAAGTTTTGGGTTCCTAGACAGGCAGTCATGTTAATAGAAACCGATTGAATGAAAGTATCCGATGGGAAGTTATCATTACAAAGGGAAGTTTATGTTTTATAAACTTTATATCCGAAGGACTTAAGTTGTACACAATGCAGCAAGGGAATGGAGTTCTTTTTCTCATTTATTATTCACATAAATTTGTAAATTATGAATGGGGAATGTAATTGTTCTCTTTATGCTATGGTAATTTTTGTCAAGATTCAGCTTTGCTTGAAAGAGAAGGATGGCTATCTTTTATTTTAGAATCTGAATTAGCTAAAGAGCTGTGATGATCAAATGTGCATTCTATTTTCTGTTTCCTATGCTTTGAGGGAAAAGAAATCCTTTTTTCTTTCCTGAGTCTCACAATTCTAGGTGCAGGGAAACTCTTTAAAAGTCATGAAATTCTAGGGAAGATGTCCACGACTGAGCACTCACACAGTGGCATGTAGCAGAGTAATTATGATGAACAATTCAGTAGGTGCTGAAGTAACACAAGATTTCAGTAATCTTGAATTATAAAATGTCATATCCTATATCAATTATCTTCATGTTTTAAAAACACAAACACTGAATTATGATATCAAATATAATACTCAGCAGAATTATAACTAGGGTTGTTCCGAGTGCAGGGAGGGAAGGGATTTGCAAGTATTCTTTGAGGGTCTGAGGAGTGGTCCTGTGTTTGGGCCACCCCTCAGAGAATACTTTCAAGTTTTTGAGGCTGGGGAGATGGCTGGGGGTGGGACAGGGGGAGGGAGGAGTGCTTAAGAGGAGTGTGGGGTGGGCTAGCAAGGGCATCAGCGTGAGTTACTTACCTTCTGGAGGGATCCTGCACAATGCGTGGCCTCTTCCCAGCTTGTAAATTTGAAAGTAAAAAAACCCAAAAAACAGAGCATGCTCAGAAAGGGCCTTCCAGGTCCTTTCTGAGCATGCTCAGTTGTTTTTCAGCACTAATTATAATGTATATGGCAGCTAATTTTCATTGAAAAGCATGGCCAGGATTGTAAATTAAGAACAAAACAAAATAAAAACTACAGTCCACAAAGCAAGAACATGGCATTATGGATCAGAATCTAAAGCCACTCTCTTACATTACACAGAACGGGCGGAGGGGGGCAGGGACTTCATGAGGGCAGTTGTGGCTATATTCTCACAGGAATTAGTACACGTAGGAATGCACTATTCCACTTTCATGGCGCAAGAACACCCATGATTGTAAATGTTACATTGGGGGACCTGGTCATATACGAGTTCTTGCAGCATAAAATCAGAATAGCGAATTGCAATGTGTACTAATTCAGGAGACAATACAGCCATGATGGCCCTCACAAAAGTCTCCCTTCTCCGTGTAATGTGAGAAAGCAGCCTAAGTCTACTCACCAGTTTCTTTCACTTCCTAATAACAGAACCAGCTTTAAATTAATTGTGACTGTCATTTATTTATTTACTTATTTTATCAACTTTTACCCTCCTGCCAAAGACAGCTCGGGGCGGTATCTATCTATCTATCTATCTATCTATCTCAAACATAGACCATAATGGGGGACATAAAAATAATCAACCCCCACCCTTCACCCATCTCCCTCACTGAACAGCTGGTGGAACAGCCAGGTCTTGCACTGACAATGGAAGGAGGAGAGGTCCAGGACCACCTGGACCTCCACTGGAAGGGAGTTCCACAGCCCATGAGCAGCCACCAAGAACACCCTCTCCATAGTCGCCTCCCAAACAACTTGGGGGACTTAAAGAAAGGCGCTCCTGGCGGACTGTAGGGGCTGATCCAGAATGCAGGGGGTAAGGCAGTCCCACAGCCCAGGCTGTATAGGGCTTTATAGGCCAAGACCAGCACCTTGAATTGGGCCCATTAGTTCCCAGTTCTAAACTGTGATTTGCTGGTGTGGATTTCTGCACTTTTGTAGCATATCATTTCTTTTAAAAAACTGTAAGTAAGAAAAATAATTTTAAAAAAGTTGATCCAAAAATGTATATGAAAGAATTGTATACATGCTTAGAGGATAGGTTCATGCATGGCTATTAATCAAGTTAATCAGGGGATGCGATTTCTGACTGTCAGCGCAGGCAGTGTATTGCAGGAAATGGATTACTCCATTATGTCCTGTTGGGCACTTCTTTAAAGCAACCATTTGGCCACCGTCAGAAACAAGATGTTTGACTAGATGGACCATTGGTCTGTGCCAAGATGGCATTATATTCTTAATCCTATTTTTAAAAAGAGTAGTTCAGCCATATGAAGATCTGTGTGCAACAGCTACATTAGAGAATGGTTAGTCAAGTAAATGCTTGAACAATGCAAGAAATACATTCGTGCAAAGTATCAGGTATATAAATCCACAGCAGGCTATTGTCCCTGCAACACAAAAAGAAGCAACCACAAGAATTGGTGAACATGGTTGCAGCCCTTTATTTAACTTCAGTCTGGGCAGGGGGAGAAACAACTCAACATATCCCTGAAACCTGCAAGGTCCATTGTATTTATCAGTGGACACCACCGACTTATATATTTATTTATTTATTTTTTTCTTAGATTTATACCTCACCCCTCCTGAGAACAGCTCGGGGCGGCTGTATTGTCTGAGACTATGACCCCCCCTGTGTTGAGGTCTAGAGGAAGGAGTGACTAACCGTCATGAGTTAGGGATTGGTGCTGTCCTGTTTAGCTATGGTGATGCTGCTGGTACACCCCCACCCCACCCCCCCGGGTTAGAGGCAACACCATGGATTGCACCTCACCTAACTGGCATTACTCTGCCACCCCACCTCATGAGGAGGTGCCTCCAAATCCATAATTTTCTTCCTGATTTCCAATTTCTAGGCTTAGCCTTACTCTGGACCTGAGCTGCAACAACAATAAACTAACCACTTGGTTGAACACACCTGTGGTTACACAACTTACAAGCTACGCGAAATGAAACTATGGAGGAGGCAAAAAAACCAATTTCGGTTCAGCCAATCAGCCACCTAGGGAAATATTCCTTCCTAACCCTGTAACAAAATGGTAACCAGCGCTGCCCATAGCACCAGTCTAAGGGAGGGGAAAAGGGGGCGGGGTTCAGCTTGCTGGTCCATCTCTCTGCTGTGCCACAACCCCTCCCAGCATAAAGTCTCAGCAGGGAGGGCATGTCACTGTACCCTCTTCCTGCCAAAAAGCCCCAGATTGGGCAATGACCTAATCAATTTGAAAGGTGCAAAGCACCCTTAACTCTTTCCTCCCCAGGTTTCTGCCCAAGTTCCCCCTGCTTCCCTTTGTAGGCATGCGGGAACAATGTCCCTCCCCCGGCACAGGGGCATTGCAGGTAATTCTAGCATATAAAAAGGAAGCACTTTAATTCTAAATGCATTTTGTTTTTAAAACTTGTTTAAAATTGCTATCCTATCTCATATTATGAGGCTTTCTTTAATGTCAGCAGAGACTGGCTTTTTTTTGGCTCACTCTGCTCCATTTGTACTGCTGATTGAAACTTTCCTTAACTCACCTGCTGGTATATGACTGGCATGGGGTCCCTGATAGGGATAGAGATGGTATAGCCATCTTCTACAAGACACTGGGTTTGGGGTTTTGTATCTGGGAAGGGGTTACTGGAAAATGAAGGAGTGACTAGGAAGCTCCCAAGTACCACAAGTCCCCTTGGGTACCATACTCCCAGTCCTCTAATATAATGTATCCTGTAGGCTGCTGTAATTTATGTTCCTGGGACAGAGGTTAAGCAACAAAACAGAGAGCCATTAACTGAACCCCTCACAGGTAGCAGAAGCCTGACTCAGCAGAGAAGTTGCCTGCATGTCTTGTGGCATAATTAAAATTGTGTGAACTAGTGTTTGTGTAGAGAATAAACTACACTGAAGCCAGCTATTCAGAGACAGCATTTGAAAGCTGCTGAATCCAGCTATGTGAAATCAGTGGGACTCTGCATCAGGAGTACAACCATAAATTGTATAAGGGGTAGACTCCAGAGAAGATGCTCCACTCCTTATGGGGTGAGCAGGTGTCAGCTCCCCCAACCACAAACATTGCTAACCAATAGGGATGGGCGAACACGGTTCGGAAGTTCGGAGTTCGAACCGATCTCAACCAGGTCGGTCGACCGAACCAAACTTCCAAATTGAACTCGATTTTCGAACTGAACTGAATATCTGAACTTGGTTCTGTTCGCCCATCCCTATAAGATAATACGTTGCTTGCAAGAGGGGCGGGGTATGAATGCATTAAATAAATAAATAAAAATTAATAATATTCCATTTATTTCAATGGGGTTTGAATTTCCGAACTCTGTTCGGTGTTCGGAATGAACTCGAATAGTTTGGTTGACCGAACCGAACTTCCGAACCGAACTCAATTTTCGAACCGAACCGAATTTCTGAACTTGGTTCTGTTTGCCCATCCCTACTAACCAAGGCTGCAAGGGTGAGAGGAGTTTCTAGACAGATACCTGGGTGTCTGCTCACCTGGTGCTCGGCCATGCTGTACCTTCCATTATTGACCCATAGTATTTCTGGATAAACTGCTGGGGTAGTGGTGGAAGGAGAGGGAAGCTGACCAAGCACCTAAGTGTGCTGGTGGAGGAGCAGCGGGTCATGTTGATCCTTTCTTTCACCAGTATCAGTTGTGCCCAAGTTACCCCAGTGTCCTGCAATCCCACCTCCACTCATTTCCAGCCCCACCTGAGTCTGCAACAGACAGATTGGCGGTTTCCCTGGGCTGCTGTCCACTTGGTCAGTGCCCCCCCAGCAACTCCATGGGTGCTGAATGGGCCAAGGGCTGGCCGGGCATGCAGTTGCAGTGTGGGTCCGCCAAACAGACAGAACAGACAGCAGCTCTGCATTCAGATGTTGCCCTGGTTTTTGCGCGGTGCACTCCAGGATGTTCTGGTTTGCTGCTGGTGCTCTACTTGCACATCTGGCAGGTGCCCTTTTACATGGACTGGCCAATATGGGGGTGGAGCATGCTGATGTGGACAAAAGTGGTGCTGCCATCTGTCTGTTTACACTCACTGTGTCTGGATGCTTATGAGTGGTTGTCTGAGCGAATGGGCACCTGGCTGCCCCCTTTCCCACACTCCTACTTCATGGTTGCTGGGGAAGGTGGAGGGAGGGCCGGTGCCCACTTGCTGTATGTAGGGAAAGAGGAAACTTAACTCACGGGGTGGCTATAATTGGGGGGGGTCTGAGTTCCCCAAATTCTCTATTGTTCCCAGTTGTACCCCTGCTCTGCACAAGGGAAGCTGTATGACTTTGTGCTAACACAATACATAGTATAGTGCAAGACTGATACGTCAAGCAGTATTTGTTGCCTTGATTTTCATATGCATCAAACTCAGCTGTTATAGTCATACACCTCCCTATGGATTGTTCTATGGATTGTTCTATCGCTAAGGATTGAAATAATTGTGCAGACCAAAATAATAACCATGTATATTTCTCTAAGGAGTAATTTAAAAGAATTACAAAGTCTTTTACATGTTAAAAGTCAAGGTGATACAATGTAATTCTTAAGTTTAATATATTTAGATTCAAGTGACCTGATTGTGTTTTCAGTTATCTGAATTTCCTGTCAGTGTTACTGCACTATTGACTATACAGTTACTTCTGGTTTCTGCTAGGGTGAGATGCCCCCATAATCAATTCACACTGCCCTCACACCATAACCAGTTCATTTACATCCCCGCCCTCATATAATTAATTCAAGCTGCCCCAGGGGCACAAATTAAATGGTTATGGGTGGGGGGGAAATATATATAATGGACTAGTCACATCATGTGCATGCACAAGGCACAGGCAACACTGGCAGCAAGAAGGCTGTTTCTCTGCCTTCTGTGCAAATGTCTATGGCCGTTTTCACATAAGACACTCTCCACCCACTACCTCCCCACCCCCATTATACGTGTTGCAGGGCTGCAGTGTTGCCCTATGGTAGCACAGTGTTCCCAGAGATGCACACCCATCTGGAGTCCGTTGCTCTGTGCGTGGGTGATGGATGGAGCGCAGGAGCGCGTGAGCACCCCCACCCACCGCAGGCACTATTCCTATGGGCGCCCACCCATCCCCACCGCACCTGCCAGGGTGTTCACATAGGTGCCCCCCCACCACACACATGTACGGTGGGGGCTGTGTGAAAAGGCCCTAAAAGAGAATACTACTTTATATCTTGAATGATTGAGAATTAAAGAGAAAAAATGTTAATATCAGTGTTACGAAGTTCACGTAGGATGTAATTCTGGTATCATGGAGTCAGGATTGAGTTAATAAATCCACTTTTAAATTGTTTTTAAATGGATTTGTATTTTAAATTGATTTTATATTTTATTACTTTGTGAAGCACTCCAAGTGCTTTTCGTGTGAGTATGCTAAAAAAAATATATTATTATTAGTGATGATGATAATTTTATGTCTCAAAGCACTACCAAATGTAGATGAGAGAATAAATTTACAATTAAACTTCATACTTTGCCTACATTTTTGTTTTGCTTGTTGAATAAGAAGTTGAGGAGGTAAGGGGTCTACCGTCAATCAAACTTTCACTGGACCGGAAGTCCCGCCCCCTGTCAGTGTTGATTTGACCGGAAGTCCCGCCCCCTTGTCAGTGCTTGCTGTCCCCCGTGTCACTGGACCGGAAGTCCCG
>QEPC01014254.1:5730137-5752086 GCA_003113815.1 Sphenodon punctatus | reverse complement strand
GGCTCACAAAATGGCACCCCCAACATTCATACCCTGGAAATGGTTCTGATTGGCTTTGCGCCCTCACATGGTTACCCGCACTCCCCTATTGGCTCAGTACTGTCACGCGATCCCCATTTCTGCAATTCACCCTACCCCAGGGCCTATCCTGAACTGACACGTCATTTCCCCCTCGACGTTACACCCACATGCTCAGGGGGTCGCCGTACCCACATCATTTCCCCCTACGTTACATCCGCCTGCTCACGGGGTCACCTTAGCCACATCAATTCCCCCCTACGTTACATCCGCACGCCCAGGGAGGGACTTCCGGGGGACAGCAGACACTGACGGGGCGGGACTTCCGGTCCAGTGACACGGGGGACAGCAAACACTGACAAGGGGGGCGGGACTTCCGGTCCACTCAACACTGACAGGGGGCGGGACTTCCGGTCCAGTGAAAGTTTGATTGACGGTAGACCCCTTACCTCCTCTAAGTTGCTTACATATTTTGGTTAAGACAGGAGTGGTTTTAGGATAATTGTTGAAATTTAGTGATGAATTTAAAATGGTGAAAAAATTAATATAAAGTTTTCTTATTAAAGTATGACTGTCACAGGATTTATTTTTGAACCTACTAGCTTAACTATATAGGAAAGATATCTTATCTGCTAAGCTATTTGGTGTTACCTTCAATGGATCTGAGGTATTAAAAGGCAATAAAAATACACTGAAAATTATTAGGAATGTATAATGAAAAGTCAAATGAAAAGGCTGCAGAGCTCAAACCAGCTGCAGTCTGGTTTCCTAAGTCCTATGAAAATGTTCAGGAATGTTTAATTAAAATCATCTACAGGTTTAATCTACAACCTCTTTGACTACTTCTGCTTAAAGTGAAGTATACCCAGCCAGAGAGTGTTCCTGGTACAAATATGAATTTTGGCTAACATATCTGAATAAAGTACTTCCTTCCTATACTACAGGGGTGGGTAACCTCAGGCCCAGGGGCCAAATGCGGCCCTTGGCACATTTTTATGTGGCCCCTTTCCAGTGCCTGCATCTTGCCCCTGGATCTGGTCTTACCCCCAAATACTGAAAAACTGAGCTCAGGACAATGGAGCAAAGATGAGGACGTGCACACACGAGTAGGGGACAGATCCACGGCACAGATTCATGATCTGGGCCCTACTTTGTTCAAATGGCTTTGTTCAACAGTTGACTTTGAACAACAGTTCAAATGGCTGCTGCTGCCATTTTAGAAAAGGGCAGCTGGTGTACACATGCGCAAAATGGTCACTGTGTATATGCAAGACTGGAGCCAGAGTGAAAATAAAATGTGGGGCCCCTATGGCCCCACCCTCCATAGTCCCACTCCTTTTACAATTGGCACCCTGGTGTTTGTTTTCAAAACAAAATCTTATAGGTTTTCACACACATGTACACATACAGCCCCCCCACCCCCATGCCCCACCCCACAAGCACTCTCTCTTCCTTTCACACACACTCCTCTGGCAGAGGAGATTCAGAGATTGGTGATTTATTGAATGCAAGGGAAGGAAGGCAGGTCCCTGCAGGAAGCAACCATCCTGGGGGCTGAGAGTTGCAGGTGGGGAAAGGGCTCCACAGAAATAGTCCATCATAGAGTATCAGGAGCACTGGATCACAGGCTACCAAACCTGGCCTCCCCGCAGAGCCCCCTCTGACCACAAGGCCCATGTCATTGCCCCCACTGGCCCTGCTTAAGGCCAGGCTTGATGAGGAGAGTTGGTGGGTAGGAGAAGACCATCATGGGTACAGAAGAACATGAAATTAGGAGGGACATTTGTCTAGCTAGGGCCAGCCATGAGGAAAAAATCAAGTTTGTACTTTGCCACAGAAGTGGATTTTAGAGGTTTTGTGAGGAGACAGTTTTGTACATGTAACTCTTCTGCCTCTAGTAATATAAGGCAGTAAACGGGTAAAGATCCAATATTTTAGACATATATTTAACAACACAGTTAAGCAATGCTGACTGCTGCACTTTTAATTCAGGGAAGACAGGAATTCTGTCGCCAAAGTAGAGCAATCAGTCCACTGTTTGCTGCAGCAGCCTCTGAATGGGCCCAGACCCATCCCAGGCTGCTACTTCTACTGCTGTCTTCTGCTCCCACCCTCCTAAAAAAGGGAGAGGGAGATAGCTCCTCTGGGTACTGATTGGTTTTAGGATGTCTGGAAAAGGCACCCTAAAACCATCCTAATTTACTGTGTTCCTTAGGAATCCACACCTTTGTGCCTTGGCCCCTCCTCCAGTCCCTTCCCCATGTCTTTAAAGCACTGGCACCCCTACAGATGCATCAAAAGTGAGGGAAGGTGCCCACCTGCTGCTACCCCCTTGTTCCCCCCTATGCCCCGCATTCCCCTCTCCTGTGCTCAAGAAAAGCTGACCTTCCTATTGGCAGCCTCCTAAAGGTATTATGTGACCAGCCGTCACATGCACAAAAACGCACAGAGCTGAAAGGCACTGTGTGCTTCTGTGCATGCTCCTCAGATCGGGTGCACCAGGACTGGAGATGGCTGTGATTAGGGCTGGGCGAACACAACGGACTTCGGAAATTTGGTTCGGTTCAGTTTGAAATTCATGTTCAGAAATTCGGTTTGGTTCGATTTGAAATTCGAGTTCGGTTTGGAAGTTCAGTTCGGTCAACCGAACAGACAGAGTTCAGTCCGAACTCCGAACTTCCGAACCGCGTTCGCCCATCCCTAGCTGTGATATGCTCAATTTGAGGAGCATGCACAGAACTGCCCAGTGCCTATAAGCTCTGTGAGCTTTTGCTGGCAAGCCCCTTCCCTCCCCAGCCAGAGTGCCAATCAGCTGAGAAGTATCTGGAGGAAGGGAAAGCGAGATGGGAGCAGGCTGGCTTGCCAGCTGCGAGGCATGCCTAGCAGTGACAAGTTAGTGACATCAAGACTATTCATGCAAATTCCTATTGGCAACACAAAGATTCTCTGTCCCCACTTCTCTCCTAGATCATAGGCCGGTAGTGTAACTAGTTTTGGAAAGGGATTGGATAAGTTCTGGGATGATAGGTCCATTAATGGCTATAGGAAAGTAGGTTTGGGGGATGTAACCTCTTACTGTTGGGGGCTAGAAAAACAGAGATTGGATTGACCATTGTGAACTGTTGGGTACTTCTCCAAAGAGACAGAGATTGGCCACTGTCAGAGACAGGATGCTGGGCTTGATGGATCGTTGGTCTGATCAACTACAGTACGACTTATGTTATGTCATCATAAGCCATGAAATGTCAAATACTATCAAATGCAATCAATTAGCCAAGTTCAATCACATGAAAATGCCCCAAATTAAAGCCCATCATTCTGCCCACATATGCCATTCAATGTCCAATTCAAATCAACACACTTCACACTTCTCTCCCCTCTCCCCCCGCCACTGAATTCAGATGTGTCTTCTACTCTCTACATGAAACACACACATACACGCTCACCCGTGGTCCAGCACTACACCAGCTGCTGCTGCCACAAGCCAGAACTGCAGTGAAAGGGGTGGCGGCACTTCAGACTCTTCTTCTCCTCAACTGCCAAAGTTCCTGCCTCACACTCAGTTCCCTTGTAGTCTGTGAGCACTGCTGCTCTCAAGCAACAGTCCATGCAACAAAGTTCTGTACCACCAGCCACAGCTTCCTGTGCTGCAGTCACTCATGTCTCCCACCGCTGCAGCCCTTCTACACTATTTCCACCATCCTCCCCACAGTTTGGAGAACTCTGGTACCTGAGGAATAGGAAGTAAGGGGAGGTGGTGTCCATCCTGTCATCTCCAGATATAGGAGCAAAATCTCAGGCACAACATGCAGCATTGCTCTTTACTCTGATTCACATGACTGTTGAACTCCTTTCTGTCCTCAGAAGTCCACCACCCTGGTATCCCCTGCCATTCAGCCATTAATGAATTTTCTGATTTACTAGCATAATCCACACACATGCTTTTACTTTGTTTCCCAACAAAATGGCTATTTAGGGACAGAGAGAAATCTTGTAGATGTTTTTTTGCCCTTCATTTATGATCTACACAGTTATCCTGCTAAAATGAAGCCAGAGCAAATCAGATTATATATTGATTTATGATGAATACTACTTTTAGAATATGTTATTTTAAGTAATATAAAGTTTTCAACAGAAATGAATGTGGACTATGCAACTAATGTAGATGGGTGTTAAATGTGATGGTGGTCCGCTTTGGCCCATGAACCACCAGCACATTTCTTAGCGCCTCGTCAGATGTTACTTCCAGGCATGTCAGTAGTGAGCCCGATCACAGAGACCTCTGGGATTACAGTCTGGGTTGCCATCTGCCTGATAGGCCAAAGTGGGATATAATATTTGTTATGGTTCACCATGACACAGCCCGGATTGGGTCCACCATGGTCGGCCACCATGATGGCCAACATTGGCCACTATGACTGCCCATCATGGCGCGGGGGCGGGGCACTGGGTGCAGCTGCTCCATGACGCAGCCTCAGAATTTTTCCAAAGGCAAGTTCTGTAGCAGCCACCTGGGGTGGGTGAGGGAACATTTGGTGGCCACTGGACACATGATGCACTGCATAGCGTGACCCAGTTGCCCAGAGTGGATTAAGGCTACCGAAGGCATGATAGCCTTCCCATGGAGTTTCACATGGCTGTACCCAGATATTACAGATCCCAGTCTTTATCTACTAGTTTAATGTCCTTATCCACTATTTCACTAGCATCCACCATCTTATCCACTAGTTTCATGCTCAGCTCTTTCAATGAAAGCATCCAAGCAAAGACTTAAATATAGCTGAACTAAAGGAGACTAATGCATGAAACTGAACTTAAGCATATGCTTAAGTGTTTTGTTTAACAAGACTTCTCACCTGGAGCCCTAGTGCATACACTCTAATAGTATCTTTTTGCCTGGTACAGTAATAGCCTATTTCCCTTTCATTCCGGACAGAAGAGTTCTGTTGTATTCGAGTAATAGTTGTTTAAGTTTGTCATTGTTGGGTTTTTTGTTATTGTTGATCATCATTAAACTGTTATACTTTACACTGCCTTGAACCCTTAATGAGGCTCATGGAAACTGCCATCACAGGTTGCAGAATTTGGGTTTTTGGTTGCGGAATTTGGGATTTTGAGTTTGTTCAAATGGCTTTGTTCAGTTCGGCCGTCCGAACAGACCAAGTTCGGTCCGAACTCCAAACATCCGAACCGCGTTCACCCATCCCTACAAATTAGGGGTAGCACAAAGAGTACAAAATTTTCACTGGCAAATGTTGGAGTATTGGTAGTATCCAAACTGTAATGTCAGATTATGCATCTGATGTAATCATCAGTCACTCTGAAGTTAGGCCTAGTTATCTAGTATAGCAGGGTGGGGAAACTTTTCGGTCCTGGAGGCCACATTGAATATTAGTACAAGCTCCGAGGGCCGCATAGAGGTTGGGGGCAAGGGTGCTTAATGTGTGCATTCAAGAAAAGGAGGGCCCAGATCATGAATCTGTGCCATCGATCTGTCCCCTACTCATGTGTGCATGTCCTCATCTCTGCTCCATTATCCTGAGCTCAGTTTTTCAGTATTTGGGAGTAGAGACCAGATCCAGGGGCAAGATGCAGGCACTGGAAAGGGGCCACATAAAAACTTGCCAAGGGCCGCATTTGGCCCCTGGGCCTGAGGTTACCCACCCCTGTAGTATAGGAAGAAAGTACTTTATTCAGATATGTTAGCCAAAATTCATATTTGTACCAGGAACACTCTCTGGCTGGGTATACTTCACTTTTAGCAGAAGTAGTCAAAGAGGTTGTAGATTAAACCTGTAGATGATTTTAATTAAACATTCCTGAACATTTTCATAGGACTTAGGAAACCAGACTGCAGCTGGTTTGAGCTCTGCAGCCTTTTCATTTGACTTTTCATTATACATTCCTAATAATTTTCAGTGTATTTTTATTGCCTTTTAATGCCTTCCAAAATGGCAGATCTGCTGCTGCTGCCATTTTAGAAAAGGCTGTGCATGCACAGAATGGTCAGAAGGTCATTTTGTGCATGCACCATGGTTTAATTTTATTTTTTTTAAATTGTTTTTTGATTAAATACAGATTTGTAATTAAATTCAGAATTAAAGATCTGGATCCATAATACAGGGCTGGATCTGTAATTCTCTCCGGACGCCCACCCCTAGGATTCAGCTGTGGGAGAGGAAACACAGGTTTCTCATGTTATGCAGTATCTGCAAAGCTTACACATAAATCTTCAGGGAACTGTAATTCTCCCAAAACAACAGGCAGTTAATTTCCCAGCACAAACTTCTCCCAAACCCCTTGTTACTCCAAGGTCTGTGAGATTTAATCAATCAACAATGCACAGCAGCTGTGGGATTTCTTTTGTCCTTGGGAACTGCTAGCAGGAGGCTTTCTATCCCCTCTCCAACCCATGAATTCCTGGGAATCCATGAGCACCTACAACTCTAACTTCAGAGGCTGAATTCTTCTAGACTTATACTTTTTTTCTTCCTTCTCAGGAGGGCAGATGCAGATTACTCTGCTTCCGTGGACTAACTACACTGTGCCATGGTTTCATTCATTTCCTTTACAGAGGGCACCAGAGTTCTATTTCCCTTTATTTTGGGACTTACATATTATTTGGGGAACATTTTAGAAGATGCATGCATACTAAATGGATAACTGATTAACACTTCTTTCTTGACACTTAACTGCCAAATGTTTTCCCTCACTTATTATTGGGCATTTCTACACACACCTTAAAGTGCTGGTCTTTCAATCGTCTGGGTTTACAAGTCCACAAGTAAGTTCTGGATGCATTCTTCACACACACACTGCCCTGAGGCAGTCTAAAGTAGCTGCAGTTGTAGACATGAGGGGCTGCCATGGAAACCAGAAGTGACCACAGCTGCCTGGAGCAAAGCAGTTTACCAGGAAAACCTTTACACACAAAAGTTCTGGGAGAAGTTCTATGCAGAAATTCAAAGAGCTGGATGCTTAAGATCTGGGTGAGTGATTTAGACACACAGAAAGTTCAGGATGTAACACAAACATGCAGGAGAAATGTGTGTGTAAAAACACCTGTTGTCTGCCTTTAGAATGTAAAGCCACTATCTCGTTAAGGGACTGTGGTTTCAATATGTTAAAATGCTGCAGTGCTTAGCACCAAGGTTGTTAACTCTAACTGTTCAGAAAGGATGTTAGGCTCCTAAAATTCTGAGGTTGGTTTAAAAATCATGAAATGTAAAGTAAGTGTTAGGGTTCTTTGTAATTGCCTTCTGATTTAATAGCATTTAGAGTACACTACAATTATTTTTTCAGGCTTCTCCCCTCTGATGTGCTGGCTAGAAACTTACTCATTAAAGAAAGCCACAGTTCACACATTTATCACGAGCCTCATGGTTTGAAGCTTTTACAGAGCTGGCACTGGCAGCCCACCTTAACACATTTGACACAGTACATTATATAAAAAAAATCAATCAATAATACTGGTAATGCAGGAGTAATAATGATTCATTAATGTTAATATTAACCAATAAGTTTTGATTGCCTTATATGCAGCTAATCAGAAGCATGAGTTTTTATTTGGCACTGCATGTACAAACTTATACAGCACTTGAATCATGTTGAAATAGACATGAAAGGGATGAAAGATAAAGGGAGTTTTTATGTGTTTTATTACTGCTTCAATTTTCAGGCTAGATGTAGGTTTTTTATGTTTGTTTTTACCAAGTGTGCTGCTGCTCAAAAAAGAACTAATTTTGCAAAATTTTGCAGGTAATTAGTCTATAATATGTTCTTTAGTTCTCCTTGCTGTATTTTGGAAATAGTTCAGCATTTCATGTTTGTAAAGTAGGAACTAAACATTTTTTTAGATGTGCCACTGGGCACGCGGATCGTTTTGAAACCACATTGGTAAAACCTCGATATCAGGGTTTTACCAATGCAATTTCAAAAGAATGCGTGAGCCGCGCTTTGCAATGGTGGCGGCGTGTCTAAACGCCACTTGTGCGACTTTGCTAAAAGTGGATTATTTAAATCCATGTGCCCAGCAGCACGTCTAAAGGTGCCCTAAGTGAGCTTTTCCTATTTGCATTTATGTTTCACAATAAAATTATCTTACATGTGTTAGCAAATTAACTCCCCTTAACTTAATTATGGTTGAGGCAAAAAATACTGACTTCAGTGCCTATTATCTTCTGCTTTACTCTGTATCCTACGTAAGCCATGCAATTTATATATTTTCAGAATATGTAACTTATAGGACTCAGACTAACCAACTTTCTACACTACCTGTGCTGATAAAGATATGGCAAGCCTAACCAACGTTCTGCCGTACGTCTCTGCTAAACTACAAACGGTTGCTATACTGCTTATTATAATGAAAAATACTGTACTTTTTTATTTCCCAGCAATTGAGGTATTTTAGTTATAGCAATTTTTAAAAGGGTGGACTGAACATATGTAATTTATCTGTGGGATGAACTCCCCAGATGAACAATTTATAGCACGTATGCAACTGCTGGCTAGATGCTTTGTGACGTGACAGCAGCACCCAGTTTAACCTGCACTAAAGTGGGTTAAACCATGCCACCAACATATTTGAAAACACCCGATATGAAATGTTATGGGGTGATGGCTTTTCCAGAACACCATTGGCAGACTGTACTGTAGTTGCACAAGGATATACTTAGTCTCTAAATCACGGGAGACCTTAAAATATCTATGGCTGTGAATTTGCCACCTGCCACAAACACAACTGGCTATATTTGGTTTACCCCTACTGATGTTGAATTGTACCTTACCCCAGAAGCAGACCCTAAAGTAATTATGTCTGCCTAAAGCAGGGGTGGGGAAGCACAGGCCTGGGGGCCAAATGTGGCCGGCTGCAACTTTTTATGTGGCCCTTTTCCACTTCCTGGGTCTGGCCCTTGGATCCAGTTCTTACCTCCAATCTCTGAAAAACTGGGCTCAGGGGAAGGGAGCAGGGATGAGGTCATGCAAACAAGGATAGGGCACAGTTCCCCGGCACAGATCCATGATTTGGACCCTCCTTTCCTTGAGCACATCCCTTAAACACCCCTGCCCCAAATTCTCTGTGGCCCTCAGAGCTTGTACAAGCTTTCAAAGTGGCCCTAGGGAGGGAAAAGTTTCCCTTCCACTGACCTAAAGTAATATACCACTCACCCAGTGATGGTTGTCTCTTTGGAGATGGTGGGGCTAGAACTCACTAGGGAAAAGTAGTCTTAGGCCGCTTTTAGACGAGCAGTGCTTCGTTTCGTGTTGGCGGTGCGCATATTTTGAAACCTCCGCCTGGTCTAATTAGACGAGACGGAAGTGGCTTAATATGCGCATATTACAGCAGTGGCGCATTTTTTAAGTGCACAAATTAAATACCTCACAATCGAGGTATTTAATTCGCGCACTTAAAAAATGCGCCGCCGCCGTAATATGTGCATATTAAGCCACTGCCATCTTGCCTAATTAGACCAGGCGGAGGTTTCAAAATATGCGCACCACCGACGCGAAACGGAGCGCCGCTCGTCTAAAAGAGCCCTTAAACTCTGGCTTTGCTGTTGATGGAGAAGCGTGACTGAGAATTACACGCACAGTGACTGTAAACGCAGAGTGACAAGGAGCTGTGGCTGGTGTGCTACTTTATTGCACAGAAAATTACAGTGAAACCCATTGCAGTTATCTGTTTATGCTGTGTTAATGTAACATATACAGCAGTAAGAGGCTGAATTTGGTTTTACTCTTAATTGCTAACCTGCATTGCACAGTGATGCAGAACAGAGGCTGAGGGTATGTCGATGCAAATCACACTTCCTGCATTTACATTACTGCTTCTGATATTGGTCGATTCAGCAAAACCTTCAAGGAATTGTAGTTCGATGATCCTGAAGTGTTGCTTGCTGGGAGGTTTAGTCTCTGATTACAGGAAGCAGGTATTACAAAGTGAATGTGTGTGCCTCATTGTTGCTGTTCGATCTATGTCTGCAACTGCTTCTGTTTTTTATTTAATAAATCCTGTTAAAATTACTCTGTTTCTGCTCTCTCTCTCTGCACAACACTCATCTACATCACTGTGCATATAAGAAATGAAGGGACATGCCAGTTTCAGCCTCTTATTGCGCTGATTTGTTTACTAGATGTTTGCAAGATTCCTGTTTTCTGGAAATGCATCAATTTTTACAGAGCTATTTTTTTAACTTCAAAATGTATTTTTAAAGGCTTCTGAAAAAGAACCACTCTCCCGTATAGTGAGCAGAGAACTTGTGCAACAGTATTTTGCATTGAACAATATTCTGAAATGAAATTTTACTTCTATCATTACATGGGTAATCTGAAGTTTTGAAAAGGGTTTTCAATAAACTGGAAGCATTACTCATTTAACATTTTGTTTCAGATAAGTCTGGCGAGGAACCAACTCATTTTTAGACCTCCTTTTTGGAAAGCCCTGACGTCTGAAAACTCCCAGTCTGTCTTATTCTTTCATCATCCATATTAGAAGTAGCATTTTCATTTCATAAACTGAGCTAGAAATTAATTTATACAGATTGGTACATCACTCCCCAATTCCAGTTCCTGATAAATGTTATGCTTTCTATATATATTGATACATAAAAGTGGGTCTTTGAAGAGCCTTGATGACAACAGTATTAGAAACTTAATTCACAATATGATGTGATGTGGCTTTCCAATTTAAAGGATGGTTTGGCTATTATGCTATTGAACAACAGACTCAATAAAATACATTAAACTGTGTAAGTGGATTAGCATAAATGAAACTGTAATCCATTTTATTAAGAAAAAAAAAGTCAGGAAACCCCTTTTCTCCTTCAAGAGAAAGGTGTGCTTATGTCAGAAAATTATTTGACATTTGACATTGGATAGATATTATCTTTGTATGTTAGTAAATACAAACTCAGCAGTGCAACATTAAAATCAAATTAAATTCTGATGCTTATACAAGAGCTACAGAAGTGGATGGGAGCCAGATGCTAAAGACATGTAAGTGCTATTTGACTACAGTAAAGTTAGTTCATTCAAGGTCATTTCAAGATTCAGTTTGTATCATGAATCATGATTTGACAATGGAGTTACAGGCAGCGACCTTCCTACATTAATTTCATTTATTTCTGCCTAGTTTAATACAGACTGCTTCTACAGCTGTTAAAACATGATCAACTACTCCATGTTGAAATGGCTGCACATATGTCATGATTTAGCACAATCCACAAATAAAATCGTGTCTATGTGTGAAGAGGAAGCTGCAGAAATTATTGAAGATGATCTTATTATACATTGGGTGCTTTTAAATGGACGACAGCTCAGTTTCTTTCCACGACAGCCCACTTCACCCCCGGCTGACCGGCTCGCTTAAAAGCGCCTGCACCAGGTGTGGAAGTGAAACAGTGTGTCCCTGCTCTGGCCAATCCTGCCAGTGGCACTCCAGAAAAGGGCTGCAACGCATATTTTTTTAAAAAAATATTTTGAGTATTTCTGAGGGTCCCAGAACTGGTTCTGAGCGTTCAGGTCAATCCTTGGATCGTCGGAGAGTATGCAGGCTTTCCAAGGGCACGGGCGAGGAGAGTGCCAGAGGAAACCTGGGAGGGAGGGAATGGGCCAGAGAAGAGGGAGCGGGGGCTTAACCAGGGCTATGGGGTTAGTTAGTGGGTTAGTTAGTTTAGTTAGTTAGTAGGCAGGGATAGGGCTTTGGGGTGGAGGTGTGAGAGGGAGTTGGGTGGGGAGGTGTTTTGGGTGGGTTTTGTGGAGTGGGGTTCTTTGTTGTAGGGTTTTGTTTGTTTTAAATGTTTTTATATATATTGTAAGCCACTCTTGGGTAGGACGACATATAAATTTAAATAAATAATACATTCCTCTCCCCTTCAGAAAGGAGTGGAAGCAGGAAGGACACTGAGTGTGTGATGGCTGCATGTGGGTGAAGTGAATGTTTTTACCACTTCAACTGCTGCCACTTTTGCTAAATGCACAATATTTACCGTCATTTTGTGGTGAATTGATCTTATGTGACCCAAAGTTTATTTTTGTCACCTGATTCTTTGGCCAAGTTTGTTTCCTCATGTTTGCTTCTCATTGGTAACTGCCCATATTACCAGTGTAGGAACTTGTGTTTCTTCTGATGGCTGGGTGGCTTGAAGGTGCTGAAAGAGAAAGGGAACTCTGGCTGCTCTGAGATAATTAAGCCAGCGGTGTCAGCTGAAGTGTATGATTAATGGAGGTGGTGCTGAGTAGCGCTGTAGCGGAATGTCGCAGTGGTAGCTATTTCCGCTGGAAACAGCGTTTTCACAACTAGTGGTATGGTGTGGCAGAGGCTTTCATTCCACTAGTTTAATTCCGCTACTTCCGCAGTTCTGCTAATTTCATTCCGCTTCTTCCACAGGCTTTGCAAAATAGCAGAAACATGACATTTTTGCTACTTCCGCCATTCCGCCAGCACTACAAATTAGCAGAACAGCGGTTTTCTGACAGTTTCCACAATTTTTCCACAATTTGCAAAATCCTGGCAGAATTAGCGAAATGTCCACAGAAAAGTCGCAGTGTGGTGCGGGCAATTCCGAAATGGCGGAATGGAATCACGGCGTGGTAACAGCTGCTGCCACATCAGCCCTGGTGCTGAGATCTGAATTGCCAATGATGGACTGCAACAGCTTCAGGGAGGTGCATCCTGCCTTGGCTAATACATGAAAAGTCCCTGGCACTAGCTGAGATACAGTTGACATTAGGTCTGAAATCTGGTACTTGATTTTTCTTGGTATTTACCAAGGATCATGGTGTTTGACTTGGTTTTACCTAGTACTGAAAAAACTGAGTAATGATCACAGTACTTGGTAACTCCTTGATTGAGCAATGCTTACCTGATCCTGCACTGCCAAGATCCCGTGAGGTTCCCCCAGTAGTGCAGGTCCCTCATGGCTCACAAGCAGCTGTGGCTGTTCTAATGTCAGAAGGAGATCAGGCTACCATCTTTGCTCTGGAAGCATGCTGGGAATGTAGTCCAGTATGCTCCCAGAGAGCCAGTGGCTGCTGCTGTTTTAATGCTCTCTGGGAGCATGCTGGGAAATGTAGTCTAGGATGCTCCCAGAGGAAAGATGGCAGCTCCACTGCACAGCAGCATGCCAGCTCCCTTTGCTTGACTCCATGGGCTGAATCCCTCCTCACGGTGAGTTTGCTGCCCCTCCCCCCCCTTCCTGCCTGCTATGGCCCCTTAGAAATTTTCCTGCTGCCTTCCCTTCCTACCCACCACACCCCCAATGTGGGACTCTGGCTCCTAACCAAGCAATGAGATCAAGACGGATAAGACGTCTCCTTCTTTCCTCCTTCCCCCCCATCTTTTCTGTACAAATAATGAGTAGAGGTGCTAGAAAAAAAACCACATCATCAGAGCAACCTTGACCTGTCAGATTTATAATCCAAGAAGATCTAGCCAAGAAGTCACCAGAGATCACAGCAATCAGTCACCAAGCATTTCAATGCATTTCAAGCATTGTATTTTATTGGCAAAAAACATATTTCGTAATCAGCTTTGTACAATCTCTTTGTTTCTTTACTGTTTCACAAGGCTAGCTGATGAGAGGAAGAAAGTAGAGGTGTGCACTAGGAGCCCATGTTGTTTTAGTTTTTCATTTTTGTTATTTAAATCTGTCATGTTTGTTTTCAAAAATATCAAGTTTTTGTTTTAGCTTTTGCTTTCATTTTCGTTCTCCATTGGTTTCAAAGGCCAACACATGTTTGGCTGTAACATTTTTTTTAAAATCTCTAATTGGCTGAATTCTGGAGGGGTTGTACCTACAATGGATGGCATTAAGTGTACCAAGGTCAAAAAAGATTTGATAAAGGAATCCAATTTTATAAGCAGTGGAATTATATTATTTTGCAAAAATCTCCATATACATTCTTAGCTTTAACTTTTTTGCCTCACATTTAATATAGATGAAACTTGACAAGTTTACACCCTTTCTTATTGTCACTATTTCTGTCAAGTTTCAGAAGGATTGGGTAAAGGGTCCTGGTGGTATAAGCAAGTAACTTATAAATGTATGCCTGACTGTAACATCTTTGTAGTCCAACCAGTGTACATGTAATTTGGCAGGAATGTATATCACATGTTACCAATCATCTCTGCCAAATATCAGAAAGATGTGATAAAGGGTACCAATTTTATATGCCTGCACAGCATATGCAGAGAAGGAGCCTATGCCAGGGGTTCTCTTATGTGTCACTGTGGTATAAGGCTGGTTTGTGATGCCAATTGGCCAGCAGAAATGTCCATGAAATATCCTCATTCTGTGCTGTGACCATCCCAACATCTCTCCCCAACTTGTTACTGGGAAGTCAGAAGCATTTGTTTAGGAAAGAGTCAATAGAGATTCTCTTATGTCCTCTGTCACAGTGCTGCAGGATTTGATTGTGATGATAATTGGGCAGCCTGGATGTGTAAACTATGTCTGATGATTGCTGGGATGCTATCCCCAAAGTCTCAGTTATGTCCCTTCTATGCCCACCTGAGGGCTACCTCCTATGCCCACCTCAAAGCCATTACTGATTGGTCCTGTAAAGCTTGAAGTATGCAGTAATTGGCCAGTGAATGTGCATTATTATTATACGCTTTTATATAGCGCAACAATGTACGTGGTACTTTACAGAGAATAAGATAGACACGGTCTCTGCCCGAGAGCTTACAATCTAAAGACAGGGGGAGGGGAGACAGGGAAGGGAGAACAGAGGGAGAGACAAGGGATGCAACATTCATGAGGATGCTAGAACTCAGGTGCACGTTCTTGGCTTGGTTACAGTAAATTGGGAGTTTGCAGATAACAGGTGGGGAATAATCCTGGGTGGGGATGGTTAGCAAGAGTAAGGAAAGGTGGAGCGAAACAGGTGGGTTTTGAGGAGGGACTTGAAGGCTTGGGGGACAGGGAGGATGGAGACCTCGTCAATGGTAATTGACAGGGAAGAGGGAGAGGAAGGATTGGGAGGGAAGATATGGAGTTCAGTTTTCACCATGTTCAGCTTGAGTTGGCATTGAGACATCCAGGCGGAGGTATCAGAGACAGTTGTTGAGATGAACTTGAACAGAGGGGGAGAAGGAAGAAGTGGAGAGAGAGAGTTGAGTGTCATCAGCGTATAGGTGGTATTGGAAACCGTGGGAGGCAATGAGTTTGCCTAGGGATTGGGTATAGATAGAGGAGAGGGCCAAGGACGGAGCCTTGGGGAACCCCGACCGAGAGGGGCAGGAAGGAGGAGGGGGAGGAGTTAGGAAGAGATACATTGAAGGAGCGGTCAGAAAGGTAGGAGGAGAACCAGTCGAGGACAGAGTCCCGGAATCCCAGGGAGTGAAGCGATTCAAGCAGGAGCACGTGGTCAACAGTGTCGAAGGCAGCAGAAAGATCAAGGAGGACAAGAATAGAGTAAAGGCGGTTGGATTTAGCCACAAGAAGCTTGTTGGTGATCTTAGCCAGAGCAGTTTCAGTAGAGTGAAGGGGGCGGAAGCCAGATTGGAGGGGGTCAAGGGAGGAGTTGGCAGAGAGGAGGTCGAGGCAACGGGAGTAGACAACGCGTTCAAGGAGTGTGTTTTATCTTACTTGGTAGTTGAGACAAAAAGTGGAATGCTGTATGCTGTATCTCTTGTTTGAGAAGGGAAAAATACTTACTTCTGTTCTCCTGTAAGCATCTGCTAATTTGGATAGCAATTTTGATTGGCAAAAATTCTGGAGCTTAATCTTAGTACTTTGGCTGGGCAGTTACTTTTTTCTAAAAAATGCCATTCAGCTTACACTCATTGGCCACAACCCCAACACCCTTCCGCATGGAATCTGCATGGCACAATGCACTTCCAATGGATGTGCGCTCAAGCAGCAGGGCTGGATGACCCAGACACACACAAGGTGGGCCGTTAACTCACTTTGGGCAGCGTTATCCCACTTTGGGCAGCATTACTACATGCTGCATCCCCAACCTTTTTCGGAGGACTCATTACACAGTAGCTGGCTGCCCACTCCACCATGGGATGAGGTGAACATCTGGTGACCAGCCTTCTGCATACGAGCCACTGCACTGCATGTTAACATTGCCCAAAGAGGGATGACACTGACCGAAGTGGAATAACATCTCATGTGGCTGTACCTCATGACCGTTTTCCAGATTAGAAAAAAATAAAAAATCATTTCTAACTAAGTTGTGGTCTTGCTTGACCAGATGTACATCACACTTAATTATTTTATTTCATCAGTCAGTTCATTATTTCTTCAACTCATTTTAAAAGTTTTTCTGTGTAAATTGTAAATTTTATGCTTCTGTTCTGAATTTAGCTAGTCAATTAATATTTAAATAGGTGGGAAACATTCAGAAGCCCCTCCCACCTGATGTCATCACCCAAATTTCTTGGATAAATAGAAACTTAAATAGAGCTGGATAAATAGAGACTTCTGGATACACTTCCCTAGGTGTTTTAGCCATAGTGCTAACATGTGCTAATCTAAAATTTCCACAGTGCTATTCACACTTCTGGAAACATTGTGAAAATCAATGTCAGATTCTATAAAAACATTGTGACATTAGCTCTTTCTGTATTTAGTGAAGTGATACTTTGAGGAAGACACCTGAAAGATTGTGACATGCATGCATTTAAAAGATAAAGTTCAGTTAAATAAAATTGGAAAATATAAATCTTCCATTGACTTTCATAGAGTGATTCCCTGTAACTGAAGATCTGGCCTGCTTGATTGTTACACTCTAGGGGTGGGGGTTATATAGGGACATTTCAGTATACAATAAACTTACAATAATTCAGAAGTGGGTTATCTATTTTGTATATGAACCATGCCTGCCTCCATCCTCCTGAATCGTTCCCATTGCCAGCTCTCCTGCCCAGCTAGTACCACACAGCATCCCTTCTCGCTCCCTCTCCTGCCCCCGTTGCATCAATTTTAAAAGCACTCCAGAGGCGATCTTGGAAACTACGGATCGGTGAGCCTGACTTCTGTGCTGGGCAAAATGGTGGAAACTATTATTAAAAACAGAATTATGGGGCACATTGATAAAGTTAAACATGGTTTAATGGGGAAGAGTCAACATGGATTTAGAAAAGGGAAATCGTGCCTCACTAATCTATTGGAATTTGATTAGTGATCTATTGAGGGTTTGAATAAGCATGTGGATAAGGGGGATCTGGTTAATATAGTGTACCTGGATTTTCACAAAGCATTTGATAAGGTTCTTCATGAGAGACTGTTGAGGAAATTAAAAAGTCATGGGATAGAAGGCAGTGTCCTATTGTGGATTGGTAACTGGTTAAAGGATAGGAAACACAGTGTAGGACTAAATGGTCAGTTTTTACAATGGAGAAGTAAATATTGGAGTACCCCAGGGATCTGCAACGGGACTGATGTTGTTAATTTTAATGTATTTATTAAAGATCTGGAAAGGGGAGTAAGGAGTGAAGTGATCAGATTTGCAGATGACAACAAGTTATTCAAGGTAGTTAAAACACAAGTGGACTGGGAAGAATTTCAGGGGGAACTTGCAAGAGTAATGGGATAGAGAATATAACTGAAAATATCATAATGCCACTATATAAATCCATGGTGTGACCCTGGGGCACTCCACTTCACTGTACATATTGTGTTCAGTTCTGGTCGCCCCATCTCAAAAAAGATATAGTAGAAATTGAAAAGGTACAGAGAAGGACAACAAAAATTATATGGGGATATGGAACGGCTCCCTTATGAAGAGAGGCTGGATAGGTTCGTGGTTCTTCAGCTTGGAGAAGAGATGACCAGGAAGGGATATGGTAGAAGTTTATAAAATCATGAGTGGTGTGTGGAACAAGTTAATAGGGAATGGTTATTTTACCCACTCAAATAGTACTAGAACTAGGGGACACTCCATGAAACAGATTTAAAACAAATAAAAGAAAATATTTTTTCACTCAACACATAATTAAGTTGTGGAATTTGTTGAAAGAAGGCTGGTCGTATAGCTGGGTTTAAGAAAGGGTTGTTCCATTAGCAGCTATTATACAGGTAGGTTTGGGGAATATAACCTCTTACTGCTGGGAGCTGAGAGTGAACAACAGGGAATGGATAGCCTCATAGTGACCTGTTGGGTACGTCTTACAAACGACTGAAATTGGCCACTGTCACAGACAGGTGCTGGGATTGATGGACCATTGGTACTACTTATGTTCTTATGCTCTTAACTCTTGTTTGGATGCTGGGAGACCAGCAGGGCACACCCCTCTTTTTTGATGAGATGTGAACAGGACATGGCAGGGACAGCGAAGACCCCCCTCCATACAAAGTAGTGGCAGAGGTTCTCACCAGATTTAGCACAGATTTAACCAGTGATCACAGTTATCCAGGAATTTGGCCAATACACCCAAACCTAGTGGCAGGAGTAGCAGCAACCAGTGTTACCCAGGCTTAACATATAGGGAGGCCAGATACATCCAATGGCTCAAGGGGCATGAATATGTGGAGAGGGGGCAGTCTATCTCCCCAGATGCTGCCCCTCCTTGACAGGATGCTTGGAGTTCTAGCCAGCAACTCTCAGATCTTCCCCCTCAAATTTAGAAAGACTCTAAGGCCTTTGGTGAGGGGAAAACATAAGAGGGTACTGCCCCTACTGCGTGGCAGAGCAGGTAGAGATGGGCAAACAGAACCAAGTTCGGAAAGTCGGTTTGGTTCGGTTCAGTTCAGAAATTTGGTTTGGTTCAGAAATTCGGTTCAGCTGACCGAACTATTCGAGTTTGGTCCGAACTTCCGAACAAAGTTTGGCAATTCAAACCCCATTGAACTAAATGGAATATTATCTTTTAGGGATGGGCGAACAGAGCCAAGTTTGGAAATTTGGTTTGGTTTGGTTTGAAAATCAAGTTCGGTTTGGAAGTTTGGTTCGGTCAACCGAACTGGTCGAGTATGGTCTGAACTCCGAACGTCCGAACCACATTCGCCCATCCCTAAGAGCAGGGCTAGGGCCTGTCTGGCTAGGAAAGGACTCCCTCTGGTATCTTCTTTTCAGGACTGAGAAAATGGTTGCCCCAGGGTTTCCAAAAATCTGAGTTGTCTCTCTCAGGTCTCATGGACTCCATTAATAACTTCAGATAATTAAGGGATGACTATCTTTCTATTGCCTATTGTATGCCTCTTTAACAGTCATGGAATTGTTTCCTTATCATCCACTTTCTGAACAAGTTTCTGTGTTACATCCATTTCCATAAGGATATGTTCTCCCCACCTCGTTCTTTACAAAAATCTACACAGGCACAAGAAGTATGTTCTAAAAATTAAAGAACATGTTGGGAGTATTTATTCATACACTAGATTTCACTCCCGGCCTCTCCCATAGATTTTTTTGTGTGACCTTCAGCAAGCAGTTTAGTTTTTTTCTCATGGAAGCCACTATAGAAGTGGAGGATGTTACTGCATTTATTAAATTCATGGTTGCTTTTATTTGAGATGTGACACATCAGGACACATTTAGTAATTTCACATTACATCATTATTATTATTATTATTTATTAATTGATAAGAGCCAGTGTGGTGTAATGGCTAAGTGTGCAGTACTTGGACTGGGAGGTAGGGGGGGGACCCTGGTTCTAGTCTTGCCTTAGCCAGAAACTCACTGGTTGACCTTTGGCCAGTCACATTATTCCCTCAGTCTAACCTACCTCACAGGGTTGTTGTGAGGATTAAAAAGTTGTGTTATATGTAAAGCACCCTGAGTGCCATGGCAGAGGGTGCTATATAAAGATGATGATTGATTGATTGAGTCCCATCTCTATCCCAGAGGTGACTCATGGCAGCTTACTTATATAAAAATAAATATAAATTAAAATTAATTGCAACACATAGAAGAAAATACTACCACGTCCCATCCCACCCACTCTACCTCTTACCAATCCCCCAACCCAAGCCCCTCCCCACTCCGAGGGACCATGGCTAACCCAAAATATCTCCCACCTTACCCTCAGTCACTCCTCCATCTCTCACCAAGGGTGGGGAGTCTCACTGGAACTAAGTAATAGTTTTTAAAAGCCACTCAGTGATGTGATCAGGAGGTTCAGCATGTGGTGTCATCAATATGCTGATGACACCCAGCTGTATCTCTCTTTTTCAACAGACCCAGGCCCTGTAGTCTCGGTGCTTATACTCGGTGTTTGGCAGCTGTGCGGGACTGGATGAGGGCCAACCGACTGAGGCTGAATCCCGACAAAACAGAGGTGATGTTGGTGGGTAAGGCAATGGAGATAGTGGCACCCATTTTTGGGGGGGGGGTCTGCCCTCCACTGGTACCCCAGGTATGGGGTCTGGGTGCTCCTTGACACGCAGCTCTGCCTGGATGCCCAGGTGGAGGCTGTGGCCAGGAGCACCTTTTGCCAATTACATCTGGTGTGATGGTTTTCCAGGCCCGATTCAAGGTGTTGGTTTTGGCCTATAAAGCCCTAAACGGCCTAGGCCCTACCTATCTGCAGGACCGCCTCACTCCCCAGGTGCTGGATCAGCCCCTGCGGTCAACTGGGGGCACCCTGCTTGAGGTCCCCCGAGTCTTCCGGGGGGCCACCCAGGGGAGGTCGTTCTCGGTGACTGCACCACAGCTGTGGAACTCCCTTCCGGTGGAGGCCCGGTTAGCCCTGGATCTCCCCCCTTTTTGGAGAAGTTGTAACACCTGGCTGTTCCGCCAGGCATTTGGCGGGGAGATGGATGAGGGGTGGAGGGTTTTTTTGGGGTATGGGGTTATTTTCTTTTCCTCCTTTTTAATTGTTTTAATTGTTGTTTTAAATGTTGTTTTATGAATTGTAAGCCGCCTCAAGCTGCCAGTGGCAGGAGGGGTGTGGTAGTAAAAGTTTGAAAATAAAATAAATAAGTAAATAATAACTCATCCCAGTCTTCCCACTTAGGCCACATTCCTTCCTTGCATCCCTCACAAGCTCATGCTTCCACCCTACTCTCTTCCACTGCCCTCAACTACAGCATATCCCCCATACAAAACATTAAAAATGCAGTTTAAAACAATCCACAGCCTTTCCCATCCCCACAAAACAGCCAGTGGCCTTCTGCATAGTGCCTATTACTATGAAGGATGGAAACTGAAGTATGTTGTAGAAGTCTTCGTCAGACAGTACTGTATGATGTGATGTTCCAAGTTCTTTGTTTTTCTGGCATCCAAGCAGATATCAGCTCTTGGGACGGCAGATTGGTTTTGTCAGTATGCCTAAGGGAAAAACTAGGTTCTCAGGCACAGCAGAAATGTTCCTCTTGAAATGAAGCTGTGTTTGAATAACTCTCAGTTGTGTCTTCTACATTTTTGTGATACAGCCTTCTGTAGAGTGGGAGATGAGAGAAACAGGAGCACTCGCTTTCTGTCTTAGTATAAACTCTGCTTGGCATTCCTGTACGAGATGGGGTTGTTGCTCCAGGTAATCAAGCTATGGTATTAAGCTGAGTTCCTGGAGATAAGAGATTGTCTGCATGCTCTTTATGACCATCTTGGTTCTTCAGCTGGAATATGGGATTCAGGTTAAATATCTGAAAGATCGCCTGTCTTTCCATGTCCCGTTGCGTCCCGTGATCAGCAGCGAGTGCCTCCCTATGGATACATCTCTTATTATTATTATTATTAACAAACATTTATATAGCTCCAGAAGTGTACCTGGCACTTTACAAAGTAATAAAATAGACATGGTCCCTGCCCCTAGGGCTTACAATCTGACAGACAGGAGCTGGGGGAGAGACTTAGGAAGGGGAACAGAGGGAGAGACAAGGGGTCTAACATTCATGAAGATGCGAGGTCTTAAGTGCACGTGCTTGGCTTGGTTACGATGAGAATGACAGCAGGCAGGTCCATGTTGCAAGGAAAAGGGTAAACAGATCGTAGGTATAGGAATAGTGGCTCAGCAGGATAAAGAGTCAGACAGAGCAGAGCG
>QEPC01014254.1:5699501-5724611 GCA_003113815.1 Sphenodon punctatus | reverse complement strand
GGCACATGGTGGGGGAGTTGGAATGTGGTTTTTGTTCACTTGATGTGGAGTGTTTGTTTCGCTGCTGCATTTGGGGGATCTGTGGGGCCTTGTGGGAATGGTTTGGTTTATGGTTTTCTGGTTTTTATATGGGTTTTGTTCACTTGATGATGTGGAGTGTTAAATACTAATTCCCCCCAAATGCACACGCAGCAGAGGGTGAGGGGGGATTCGTATTTAATGCCCCGTGATTCGATTGAGGTTTTGAAATCCTGAGATTTAACTGGTTAGTTAGTCCTGTGAGTTCAGGTGTTTTCAGAATGCTGGAAATGTGATGGTTGTGATAAAACTGAGGTTTTGAAATCCTGAGAATTAACTGTTAGTCAGGTGATTCATGTGCCTTAAACACACACCCCCTCGCCCCCCCTCCCCCTACACACACACAGCAGAGGGCAAGAATATTGCTTCAGAAGGGACTTCTGAAGCAGGAATTGGGGTCCCACCAACACACATGCAGCAAGTCCCTTCTTTCTGAAGCAGTATTCTTGCCCTCTGCTGTGTGTGTGCGTGTGTGTGTGTCTGTCCGTCTGTCTGTCTGTTGGGGAGGAATTTTAAAAACCAATGAATCACATTTTAAAAAAACAACACACACAGAAACCACATGCAAACTGTGTTTTGTTGCAATCCTTGATTTAAATGGGACCAATGATAATCTTGCATGGTTATGTAGAATGCATGACATTGTCAGTCCTCCTCAGTATCATGAACTACTGGACTCAAGCTGTGGGGTACTTTTCAAGGATGAGTGCCTGTGTTTTGGGTTTATTAATTATTTATTTTAAGCTTGAAACTGTGTTTTGTATGTTAACCCTGGGAACTCCTTGCTTCTGGGTTATGCCACCTGGTGCCTACCATTGCCCTAGCTCTGCCTACCATTGCCCTGCCTCCGCCCCTAAGCTCGCCGGACTTACTGGCCCTCCAACCTCAAAACCCACCAGCCGCCCTTGCATTTTAGTTGCAATGTAAGCAGGGTAAAGGACCAATATTCATTTATTTTCAAATGCAACAAGGGATATTTTAACAACAATTAGTGGTCTGTGATACATGCCATTCAAAATGTTTTTTTCTGGAAATATATAGGTAATACTTTTCATGAACATTCAATTCCTTTCTGAAAAGATATTGTTAATGCTTTGTCATTCTTATTTAAATATGTTCTGTAAATATTTAAACATCAGGTTGTGGCAGTGGCTAGGAGTGATTTTCAACAACTCCATCTGGTGAGGAGGCTGCATCACTTTCTTTCTGATTCCATGCCTTTATTACCTTAAGACTAGATTACTGCAATGTTCTCTGCTTGGAGCTGCCCTTGATGACTGTTCAGAAGCTGCAACTGGTGCAGGATGCGGCAACCTGGCTCCTTGCAGGATGGGTCACTGTGAGCACATTACACATGTGCTTTATAGTCTGCACTGGCTTGCTATAGTTTTCCAGGTACCATTCAAGGTGCTAGTTTTGATCTTTAAAGCCCTAAACAGTCTAGACCCCACATATCTGTAAGACTGCCTTTCCTACCATGCTTCTGCTTCACTGTGACCCCTGTGGTCAGCCAGGAGAACTCGCTTGCAGGTACGACCTGCTAACCTTGTTCATATGACAAGGGCCCACCAAGAGGCATTCTCAGTTCTTTCCCAGTATTCGGGAACTCTCTTCATCATCATCAAGAGGTCCGTCAGAGCCTGAGCCTTGAGCATATTCGGGAGGTAGTCTAGACCTTTTGTTTTTTGGCAAATCATTTGGCAGGTAGAAAAGAGATGTTGGGTTCGGTGGGTGTATGGGTGAGGGTGATGGGGTTTTTTAAAAGGGATTTTAATGTATTTTGTGTTTTTATTATTGTAAGCTGCCCTGAGCCTTTGGGGAACGGCAGGGTAGAAATTTAGATAAACAAATAAACAAATGTTAACAAGACTGTGTATAGAGGCATGTTCACAATTTCATACATACAGTACATTCATTTATAGAAGAGGTTTCCTTTTTTTTTCTTTGTCATTTTTCCTTGTACTGTATGTGGTATATGCCATCTTCTGGACATTGTCAGAAATACCAACTCTCTAAAATTGTTCTTAAACTGCTGAGATGGTTATTTCTGTGTCTAATGATGTGGTGAAGTGCGTTTGATACCCATCTTGAGCATAATACTTGAAAGTAACCCTGAAATTTTAATGAGCCATTTTTAGTGGTACAAGATAACAGTTCCTTCCTTATTATTAGGAACTCTGCATTGTCTCTATGCATGGATAACAGTTCTACATTGTTCTGATTAATTCAATGCCATTACAAGCCTATAAGAGTAAAGTAACTCCCAGTTGATTTATGGTTCCGAACTAAGGGGTTATGATGTAGAAGTTGAAATTGACATACCCACCCCAAATAGGTTTATCCAAACCCTATAGGGATTACCTCCATCTTTCCCTGCAGCTTTCTTGAGGCTAGAGAAGGGGACAGACTCCATTTCAACTAGTGTTGTTTGTATGTTGGGGTAGTGGTGGATAGGTCAAAATTCTGACCTATCCACCACTTTGAGTATTTAAGCTCTCTCACTGAGGATAATAACTTTCTTCCATCTCGACAATCCTCGTGGCTGTCCTTTGGTTCCTATACCCTTAAGACTGTGGGTTTGGGGGATTATATCTCTGATAATTTAAGGTTCTTTTCTCTTGCTGATAAACTGCTCCTGTTCCAAAGAATTCATGATATTGCCAGGCAAAATGACGTTCCATCCATTCGAGTGTCTCGAATTTCACCTTTAAATGTTCTGTGGAATCAGGCCTGGAGAATGGAAAAGTACTTGCTGATAGATCTCAAATGCAAACTGTGGACTGCTCCGTCCAGGCTTAGGTATGATGAACAGATGCCTTCTGCAGTCCTTGTGGAGCGTAGGTTGGGCATTTTGAGGGAGGAGATGTTGTCCAAGGTTTTCAGGTGTGGTGGAGGACACGATACATTATGTCTTAGAATGTCCTTTGTCTAACAATATTAGGAGAAAGTTTTTACTCCCATTGCCATCTAGGTTAAACTTCTTTTCAAATTATGAGAAAATAATTTTGCTTTTTCAACAAAAGGATGTGAATTCCTTAACTTGATGGTTAGCGATATTTGCTTATAAGGCCCAAGAGATTTATTTATTTGTTTGTTTATTTTCTTCAATTTGTACCCCACCCCTCTCACACGCAGGTGTCTCAGGGCAGCAAACACAAGTGCAATAAAAACAGTACTTTATACAAATATAGATATAAATATAAATAAACATACATATAAATACAATAATCATAAAATCCAAAGCAGCAGTGTTAAAACTAAACCTGATTTGTGTCAAACCCCAACCTCCGAATCCTACATAACCCATCCCCCCCCCCTCAAAGAAAAAAAATGCCTGATAGAAGAGCCAGGAGATCTGGGCTGAGGCAAATCTCCACCGGGAGAGCATTCTACAGTGATGGTGTGGCCAGCGAGAACTCCTGTCTGCCAGTTCAAACTCACCAAAACCATGGGCCCTCCAGGAGGGCGCCCCCAGACGACCGCTGAGGCCACTCTGGATCCCAGGGAGTGCGACAATCTTTCAGATAAGCAGGGGACAAGCCTTGAAGGGCTTTAAAGGTTAAAACCGGCACCTTGAATTGGGCCCGGAAGACATTAGGCAACCAGTGCAGAGATTGGAGAACTAGTTGTATGTGCTCCCTGTGGCCCATCTCAGTAAGGAGACAGGCTGCCGCATTTTTCACCAGCTTCAGCTTCTGAACCATCACCATGGGCAGCCCCACGTAGAGCGCATTGCAATAGTCTAGTTTCGAGGTGACAAATGCATGGGTGACTGTGGTGAGATTGGTATCTGAGACATATGAGTGGAGCCTCTTCACCAGATGTAATTGGTGGAAGGCGCCCCTGGCCAGAGCCGACACCTGGAAATCCAGGCACAATTGTGAGTCCAGGAGCGTCCCCAGGCTCCGCACATATGGAACACTCCCAATAACGGGGGTGTTTCCCTCTTCCAGATCACCCTCACCAGCATCACTTCTGTCTTGTCAGGATTTAGTCTCAATCGACTTGACCTCATCCGATCCCCCACAGTGTCCAGACACTGGAACAGCAAGGAGACAACAGGGCCTGGTTCAGTTGAAAAAGTTAAGTACAGTCGGGTGTCATCTGCATATTGATGACATTGGACCCCCCAGCTTCTCCCCAAGCAGCTTCATATACACGTTGAACAAGAGAGGGCAGAAAATGGAACCCAGCGAGACCCCACACACAAGGTCCCCAGGGGACGATGTACCACTTGCTGCAATCTATTCACGAGGTAGGGACTGAACTATTGCAAAACATTCCTGTCCACCCCGGCCAGGTCCTGCAGGTGAGTCACCAGCATCTCATGGTTCACGGTATCAAAAGCCGCTGATAGAACTAGTAGGGTCATATGACCCCTATCCAGCTCCACCCAGGATGTTATCGACCAAGGCCACCAATGCAGTCTCCATGCCATAACTTGGACGAAAGCCCGAATACGTGGGATCAAGAAAACTGATACTATCCAGGTTTACCTAGAGCTGACGGACTACCACCCACTCAATAACCTTCCCTAAAAAGGGAAGGTTAGAGACAGGTTGATAGCTTGCCAGGGCATCAATGTCAAGGGATGTGGTTTTTTTGAGGAGGGGCTGGACCACAGCCTCCTAGGTTAAAACACAAGCATTTGTTCTTCCTGTCCCCATCTGTCTGTTTAATTTATGTATTATTGTATTTATTATGCTTCTGTACCAATGGATTGTTGCAAGAACTGATATCCTTAATAAAGTTGACGTAATGTCATTGAAGGGTATCCAAACATTTTAGTGTTATAGAAAATAAAACCAGAAAGAAACAGGAAATATTATAGGAGATCAAGTTTGAGGTATTCAGCTGCTAGGGCAATAGATATGGTATATAAGAGCATACAGTAGAGAAACAGAGTTGGTATATTAAAAGCTAGGGATGTTCAAGAAGATTTGTTGCAAGCACCCTGAAACAAAGAGACAGTTTAAAAAAGAATACCAACTATACCAAGAAGCTGTATCTATTTTTAAATTAAATGATCCAAAAATGCAATTTACCTAATCAACAAAGATTGTCATTGGATTATTTTAATATCAGGTGTATTTAAGTAGGTGTAAGACATAGGCCACTTTCAGACATGCCCCCCCCCCGTGTATATGTGGGCTGCAGGGGGGAAATGCACAGCCCGAATATGCGCAGAGATCAGCTGGCTGGTCTGAAAGCCCCCCGCCCCCCCCACAGCTTTGCCGGCAGAGACACGCGGGATGCAGAGCAGGAAATTGAGCTCTGCATCCCGTGCGCCTCTGCCAGCAAAGCCGGGCGGGGGGGACTTTTGGACCAGCCGATCTCTGCACGTATTCGGACTGCGCATTCCCTCCCCCCCCGTAGCCCAAATTTGTGTGGGGGTGGGGCATGTCTAAAAGTGGCCTTATTTACTTGATAAGCCAACTGCATCCAGTATGACCTTTTGTTGACTGACTGCCTACAGTCAGAACTCATTCAGAATCCCCAGCCAGTGATGTTTCCCATGTGGACCAGAGCCCTCTTCTTTGTATCCCCACACCAAAACAAACAAACAAATGCAAAACAGCAGCAATGTGGAGTCTCTGAGCCTCCTACCAGAGCCACTTCCCCACTACCAGGGGCAGGGAAGCGGTGAGAGCCTCAAGCATGGCCACAAAATTTTTACACTACTGCTGCTGCTATTTTGAGGGGAAGGTGTGCCACCACTATTGTTGTCATTGCTGTGGGCAGGATGGGCAGCCCAATAGACAAGAAACATATGATGGACAGGCATACAGACTCACTGGAGCAGGCAGACAGGATGAGAAGATGACAGGACAGAAAGAATTGCAGAAAAGGCTCAAGGGGCAGTCAAGGAGAGGGCTCAGAATTAGTCCAGGGCAAGCAGAGGCAAAACAAGAAGGAGGGCAAGGATCAGATGATCTACTTAACTTCATGTGGCTTTAGGCCAACCAGGATTTTGGAGGCATAGATCAGTGCTGAGAATGGGTGTGAGCTGATTAACACAGTGAAGACCTATACAGTATATGGTGGTCCTAAGCCAAGGAATGGCAGTGACACTGATGAGTTAGTCACTGTCCCAAGAACCTCACAGTTTACAGTAACTGGATCCTAACAACCTCACTGGAAAAAAAATGAAGCAGCCTTTGAAGAAGTGTGCCCCAGTTCAAATTTCATCTTTTGGGGACAGTAGCTGGTAAGGAGTTGGAATAGTTGATGGAAGTTGCATATTTGTTAACACAGAACCCATCGTTTCAGCTACTGCTAAGTTAGACTCTCTTCCATTTGGATTTCTTCCAGGTCAAGCAGGATTTGGGACACTTTAATGCCTGCCACAATATTTATTTATTTATTTATTTATTTATTTATGCATTTGTATGCTGCCCCCTCCTGCCACAAGCATCTCGGGGCGGCTAACATTTTAAAACATATAATAAAATTCATTAAAATCAACATTCCCAAAATTAGCCCCTCCCCCCCAAAAAACAATAAATATGGGGTGTCTTTAGACGGACACCTGCTCTGCTCCGCCCCACCCCTGGGTGACATGTTCATGTAGAGGTGGGCCACCAGAGTTGAGGAGGAGCAGGTACTGCCTTCTCTGGGCCAGCTCTGTTCGTGGTGCTTTGGAACATCCCAAAGCACCATGAGTGAAGCAGTCCACCTGAAATCATAGCACCGGCTGGGGGTAGAGCAGCGGTCCTTCTAAAGGACAGCCGGTCACTGAAGCTCCCCTCCCAGCAGCAGATTTCTCCAGCAATGACCATAAAGCTGTGGGTGGTAGGGCTGTAACTCAGTCCCCAGTTTTCTTCGAACTTTACCGAAGACTGTTGCATTTGGAACTTGGCAAACCAAGGCTGAAGTTCCAAAGAAGGGCCCTGAAACTTTGGGACTCGGCAAAACCTCAGCCAAATCCAGGAAGGATGGTGGGGAAGAGGGCTGTGGGGATGAAAGGATGCAGGCAGCAGGGGGTCGGGTAAGGGAAATAGGCAGCTGTGACAGGGAAATGGGGGGCAGGGAAGGAGGACTAATGGGGCCAGGGAAGGGGGGGGGGCACTCACCAAAAGCAGTGGGGAGCCAGGCATGTTGCTCTCTCTGAAATCTGCCACTGTGCGTTTAACTTTTGAGGTAGGGAGGTTTGTCTTCTGAGCATGCTCCTAAAGTTGTCTAGGAGCATGCTGGGAACGTAGTTTGTTCCCAGACAGCATTAGAACTCCCTTCTCCAGCCCCGTTAGCCCTCTTTCCTGCCTTCCATTCCCCTGCCACCACTGCCTACTTCCCTTCCTGCCCCCCTTGCTGCCCACCCCACCCCCATGCCTGTCCCCCGCCCCCTGCCTCTCTGAATTCCTGAGCATCCATTGAGGTTCTGAGTGCTGACCTGAACAGTTGGGACCAGCACGTGGAACCTCAAAGAATGCTCACAAATATTTTTATTATTATTTGGAACAGCACTAGCGAACAACAGTCTAGAGTGTGTCCCGATCCGCTTGCAGCTCTATCGCAAGGGGGAGGGAAGCGTGGGCAGGCAGACTGTGGGTTGCAGCAGCAGGCTGTGTTTAAACCCACCACCGCTGGAGCAGACCCAGGGATGCCCCCACCCCCCTGAGCAGATCTCGGGGTGGCCACCCCTGGGTCTGTCTAAAAACACCCATGGTCCTTCTGCCTACCAGTTATCGCCACCAACTTGATATCACCCACCCTGAAATACGTGTGCCTTCTGCTTGTCTGCCTCTCCTTAAACCTAAGTACCCTATTGTTTAGAACAAGATTTTGCTGCACTTGGGGTGAAAACAGACATGACGCTAACCCACCCTTTAACCACCCATGGTGGTTTTTTATGCATGCTGCCTTATGCAGCCCTGAAACATGCATAAATCACCACCAAGGGTGGTTAAAGGGTGGTTAGCGTCATGTCTGTTTTCACCCTTGGTTGTGTTGAATAGTACCTTACTCATCTTGTAGCCATATTGAAATTGATTTGACTGCTTAAGGAATCAAATTCTACTCAATGAGAGGAAGAGTGGCAGTGTCTGGTCCTTAACTACACCAGTTTACATCAGACTGTCCTTAACAGCCTTCTGCTTGAAAAGTGCCATTTTTCTGTTTAACCTCTTTCAATAGACTTAATATTTCAAATGATATAAATAAAGAATTTTTGTTTTCATTTGACACAGCTGGCACAGATAATGCTTAATTTTGTATTTTGTCTGTTTTCTGTTCTACTATGCTCCCTTTAATAAGATTTGAGGTTATAAATGGGATGTTAGATTACATACATACATGAATTAAATACATGGTTTAAAAGTAATTGGCAAATGATTTGCATAGTCAGGTTGGATTAGCATTATGAGGGGAGGTTTCTACGTTTATGGTAACAACACTTACATTTTGATGTGGAATAAACAGAATTTTCTCTCCCTGTACTGTCAAATTGATGTTAAATCTACAAAATTTCAACGCTGTTCCGTCCACCCCTGAACAGTCCAGTTTCAGATGCTATGTCACTGAGAAGTTGATCTCCCTCTGAACCCCTGTTTGAGCACTCTGCTCCTCTTCCATCCCCTCCCTCATCCTCCCCTGCTCCCCCAACCGCCTACGTCCCTTTTTCCTCGCTGCCCCGCATGCCTGGAACTCCCTCCCCGCCCTTGTCCATCTTGCCCCCACTCGCCAAACTTCAAGTCCCTCCTCAAAATCCACCTCTTCTGCTCTGCCTTTCCTAACTCCTGCTAATCATCCCCACCCAGGATTATCCCCCACCTGTTATCTGCAATCTCCCAATTTACTGTAACCAACCCAAGAACGTGTACCTGAGTTCTCGCATTCTCATGAATGTTGCATCCCTTGTCTCTCCCTCTGTTCCCCCTTCCCTGTCTCCCCTCCCCGTCTTTAGATTGTAAGCTCTCAGGCAGGGACCGTGTCTATTTTATTCTCTTTAAAGTGCCAGGTACATTGCTAATGCTATATAAATGCTTATAATAATAATAATAATAATAAATAATAAAGATGCCATGTACGTGGCTGTCAAAACCTACATGGCAGATATCAATTTCTGTCTTTAATTTTTTTTTTTAAACCACTCTCTCTTGGGAGCTGCTTCTTCCAGTTCAGAAAAGATGAATGTTTCTTACTGTTCTCCTTGGTGGACAGTTTACTGTCTGAAGAGACCATTGATTTTTATGCCATAAGTAGGGGTTCGGGAGGAGAGGAAAAAAAATATTTAGAAATTTTCTTAAGTGAAGTCAGCCTTAAATTTAAAATGCAAAGTAGATGGCTAATGAAGGAGCACATATGTGGAAGCCACTTCCTTAGTATTTATATTAATTTGACCTAAAGTAGTGTTAATCATGAGTTTTTAATTACTTATGTGATGTGAGAGGGAGGACCTTTTCAGGAGGAGTGCTTAGAATTATGGATACAGGGATTGGAACTGATGAGATACATATAAACTATACCTCTGACTTCCCTCTTAATCTATTTCATAAGCACTTGATGTTAGGGCTGCGGGACTCTAAGGGGGACCCGTGGACCCAGAAAGCCTGCTCACCTCGCTCACTCCCTTTCACACTATCACACACGCAAGGCTCCACTAATTGAGGTATGGAAAAACAACCCCTCAGGATCTTAATTGACCCTTGACTTCCCAAATGGGAAGAGGCCAGATTATCACAGGGGGGAGAACAGCAAGGCCCGGAGTGGAGTCCCTCCACTCGCTGATAGTATTGCACACACCAATTGCTCCCACATGTCACCTTACTACTAACCTTCACCTCGCCCACTCGTACCGTGCCCAGGTAGGAAGTATGTGTATGGAGGGTGTGACGGAAAGGGGGAGCAAGACCCTGGGAAGGCACGGGAGGAATCCCACAGCACGCCACACTCAGAACGCCCAAGGGAAGGGAACCTGGATGGAGCAAGGGGGAGGGGGCGTGGTTCACCCACAGTGACACACGTGCACCCACCTTGTCGCGGCACACACCACTGTACTTCACACTGTTATATCCATGCTCCTACACACCCAGCCACCCACTCTCCTCACCCAATCACCCACACAACTCTCAAGACTCCCACACCTCTTGCTTGCCCATACTCACACACACACGCACACGGAAATACACACGCACACACAGCACTACTTAGCTTCAAGGATTGTAGATCAATGCACACAGGGGGGCCAGTCTCAGTGCTGCTCACAGTGCGGCAGCGCTGTGTCCTTCTTTTGGCCCTTAAGTAGGGCTAGCCACGCCCCTGCAAGTGCACAGCTGCACAGAGTGGCGCAACGCGCTGGAGGGCCCTGCCTCGCCGTTCCCCTGTGACATCTGACGGGGTCCCCGCCCCCATGTCCCCTGCTCTGCCCAGGGTCAGGGCATCCTCCTTCATGTGGCTGGGGTTGGGTATCTTAGCCCCCGGGCCACCGTGCCGCGACCTTCGGCCGTGGCCCCACCCCCTAAGGGGCTGATACAACCGGCGACGGAGGCAAGCCCTGACACTTGCCTACAAGGAACCAGGTTCAAAAGAGGCAAGACTAACCCCACCAGGCTCTTCAGGCAGCTCCAAAGCTCCCAATCTCCTGCAATTCTTCAAGGCACCCTTTATTTTTACGTTTTAACCTCGCCCTTATCAGAAGACTCAAGGTGGCTCACAACATCAAAATATAAGACACAATAATACATTAAAATCACTTAAACCCCCATCATCCCACCCTGCCCTTCCCTCCTCAGACTCAGGCTACATTCCAAGGAACAGAGGTAAACTGGAGTAACTACTTCAATTTACTTTAAAAAAATAAAACCAACTACTTCATATTGGTAGCATTCACAGTGCAGAAGAGCCTATTAATAATGTGACAGTGTGCTTCCCTTGACTAGCCTTAATGTTGTCTGAAGAACCATAAATACTGAAATAATTTGCTTTAATGGGATACTTATAGATATATCTCCCTCCTTACTTCTCCAGGGAACAGGTTCCACAAGGTAGAAGCTTTGTTCTTATGATGCATAGGTTGTTTTCAGACGGGATGCACCCACGTGGGTCCACCCATCCCTCATGAACCCAGGTGCCCATTTGTAGGTGGCATGGGTGGAGCTACGCTCTCATGACCCACACACTGTCCACCCATGCCCCCACATGGAGCAACTTAGGTTTTTTCCCTGTTGCTCCGTGCAGGTGGATTGGTGGGCGTTGTGTAGGTGCAGGCACACACCCAGCACACATGCCCCCTCCCCAATCACTGGAAGTGTGCTGGGCTGGTACTCCACCCACTGCACATGGACCCGACCAGGAGATGGGTCCATCTAAAAATAGCCATAGTTGCTAGACTTCCATTTCTGCAGATTTTGTGTCCCAACGCTAGTATGCACTGTTCTAAAACTGTGAAGATCATTGTTTTGTTTTATTATATTATTATTAATAATAATAAAAATCACTGCACATGTGCAAAATGGCCACCAACGCCATTCTGCACATGCATGGCCCTTTTCAAATATGGCACCGGCAGTGTTGGTGCCATCTTGGAAAAGGGCCACACATGGGCAGAACAGCCCTGGCAGCCATTTTGCACATGCACAGTGATTTCTATTATTATTATTTTATTTATTATAGTAGTAGTAATAATATCAATAATTAAGTATTAATTGAATTATTAACAATTAAATTGTTGATTAAAAATAATAATAAATAATAATTTAAACAATAATAATTGCAATCAAGCTTGTTGACTTTCTCTGACTTATGTATTCTCTTGGCGTGAGTTCTTGGGTGATGTTGCGGTCCTGTCTGTGTGTCAACTACAGGAGAAGGAGAGAGACTATATTTATAGAGGGGAGTCTCTGTTTAGGGAGATCCTGGTTTGTCAGTTATTACAGATTTTATTGTCTTTCAGTTTTAGAGTGCATTTTTAAAGCCACAACTGTGAAATCCGGACAAATTCACTTTAATCACTTGCTTGAGTCTATCTGTCATGGCTGTTGAGAGAATTTTTAAACATATTTATTATTTATTTATTTTATGTACATTTTTATTCCGTCCTTCCCTAAAAAAGGCTCAGAGCGACTTACAACAGATATAAAAACAATCAATAGAATACAAAAACAACTCCCAGCCCTCCCACAACCCCCTACAAAACCCACCCAATACCACCACCCCATTTCCCAAATCCAACCCCCCTTCACAGCCCTACCCCAACCCACCCGCCAAAGCCCTATTCCATATCCCTGCCCGCCAAATGCCTTTACAAACAGGAAGGTCTTACACCACCTCCAGAAGACACTCAGGCTCATGCAAACCTCCAGGGGAAGGGAGTTCCTTAACATCGGGGCAGCAACAGAAAACGCCACCTGTGAGTCCTTGTTGTACGAACAAGAAAAACAGACGATACACACAGGGAGGCGCTCCCAGCCTGTCACAGGAACTGCAATGGGACATGGAAGGACAGGGGATCTCTCAGATATGTGGGGCCCAGACTATTTATTTATTTATTTATTTATTTATTTATATCCCATCCAATCCCCTGAGACTCAGCATGGCTTACAATAAATACATAAAATACAAATATAAAATAAATATTTAAACCCCACAAAACTAAAAACACCCCTGATCGCACTCCCCCCTCAATCTAACCCTGCCCATTGAATGGTTTAAAGGCTTTAAAGCATTATTTTGGGCTTTGAAAGTCAAATCCAGCACCCTGAATTGTGCCCTGAAAGCTATAGGGAGCCAGTACAGACTACGGAGCACCTGAGTAATGTGCTCCCAATGCCTCACGCACAAAACGAGGTGACCAGCTGCATTCTGCAATAGCTGCAGCTTCTGAACACTGATCGAGTGCAGCCCATGTAGAGGATGTTGCGGTAATCTAGCTTTGACGTGATGAAAGCATGGATGACGCTAGCCAGATCTGAATTGGAAAGAAAAGGCTGTATCCGCCTCACCAGATGGAGTTGATGAAAAGCACTCCTGGCCACTGCTGCAACCTGATAATTCAGGCACAGCAAGGGTTTCAGAAGCACCCTAAGGCTGCGAACCTGATTGACCAGAGGGAGCCAGACTCCATCAGTAAGAGGAGTCCCAATCCCCTCCAGGTCGCAAGACTGGCCAACCATCATCATCTCAGTGTTATCTGGATTCAGCTTCAATCGGCTGACCCTCATCCAATCCCAAACATCAGCCAGGCATCGGGTAAGCACTGAGACTGCAGGGCCTGGGTCAGCTGTAAAAGAGAGGTAGAGCTGGGTGTCATCAGCATACTGATGGCACTTCACCCCAAGCCTCCAAATGACCTCACCCAATAGCTTCATATACACATTGAACAAGAGGGGAGGCACTGGCTGTTTTTACATGGAAAGCTCCCCCCCACTGCTCGGTGTTCCGGTGGGTGTTGGGGGGAGTGTCCGTGTAAATGCCGGTGGGGGGGGGATGGGTGCGCCCGTGAAAACACCACAGGCGGTGGGTGTTTGTGCGTGCACACTCCTGACACACACACACACCAACACCCCATCACCCACCCATCTCCACTCATGGGGCCCTCCAGAAAACCAGAGGAGGCTCAGTGGATGAAGTGTGTAAATGGACATCCACCCACCATGGCCAAGCACCCATTCCACCACCACCCCAACTCCATCCATGTAAAAACGGCCAGAATGGAACCCTGCAGTACCCCACAGTAAAGGTCCCAAGAAGACAATGAGCAATTGCCCTGTAGCAACTTGGTGGTTATGGTGGTAAGTGTTGTCAGGATTAGGACCTCCAAAGTACTTAGTCATGCAGGGAATTAGCTTTTAAGTTTATTTATGTACAATTCTCTATTGTCACACTATCTACACCGGGTACACAACCCCTCCGGCCCCCTTGGCCTATCTAGCCCCAAGCATAGCCAGATAGCAGTCCACTGGCTTACTATTCACACTCAGTCTTTACCCGCATCTCCGGGTTAGCCTCAGAGCCTCCTTCCAGTCAGGAGCAGTGATGGGGGCAGTCTTCAGCTTCCTGGTAGCTTCTCTTCTCATGGAGTCCAAGAGCAAACAGGCAGCCACAGCAGAACTCCTCCTGCTGAGTCTCCAAGCAGACTGAGAGCTAGCTGCTTCAGCTCAGTTATATAGCTGGTAGGAACACCCAGCCACTTCCACTTCCCGTTTCCTGTTTTTATACTGTCTCCTAAACAACCCTGTCAGACTGCACTCTCTTACATGCCCATCACCACTCTTTGTGATCTTCTCTACGGGAAGGAGCAAAACCACGCAAGAGCAGTCCTGTGCACGCCCACCAGGTCCTGCAGTTGTGTGAGCAATACCTCATGATCAGCTGTACCAGGCCACCAAAAGTTCTAACAGGATCAACAGAGCAGAATTCCCTTGTCCATCATCAGGCGCAGGTCATTGACCAAGGTCACAAGTGCAGTCTCTGTGCCATACCTAGGACGAAAGCCTGACTGGAATGGTTCCACAAAACTGATGATATTGAGATGTGCTTGAAGCGGTCAGGCAACCACCCATTCAATAACGTTTCCTAAAAAGGGAAGGTTAGAGACAGGCAGATAGCTGACCACAGTGTGTCCTAAAATCTCAACAGATCCAAGGAGCCTAAAAGTATTAATTTTTGGAACATTTACGTTTTTCAAGACAATCTCATGATTTGGAACCTGACCTATAATTGTTGAGCAGGGAGGAGTTGAAAGTTCTGGAGATGACTCTTTGTTCAGAAAGTAGAAAATAGCGTGTTTGGAATTGGAGGTCTAATTCCCTAGAGAGGTATGCAGTGTCTGTAGTAACTGCTTGTTTTCTTCAGAACAACTCCCCGCCCTGCTGTGTTCTCCAAAGCAATGGAGACAAAACTAATTCATCCATACAGTGCTGTGTAGAGACGGGGCGGCGGGGGTGAGTATTTTAGGAAATTTTAAGTGGTTTCAGAAACCGCATAATTTTCCTCTCTGAGCTGCATACAGTTGAACTAAAGGTAACTAAAAAAACTGATTCTATATTAAAAATCATTCATGTGAATACATTTTTTCTGGGTTTTTTGTTGTTGGTTAAATATGCAACTATACTGAACATGGGATGGTGTAATAGTAGAGTTTTATTTGTACTCCTTTTGGATGTTCAGCCTCTGTAGCTTGTATTCAGAGTTCCTAGTTTTCTCTGCCAAAAAATTGGAATCCTACTCATAACTGACTTCCCCATTCATGTTTGCTATGCTGATAATTTTATATCTGCTTCAGTGTGCTTTTTAGCCATATGCATTTATTGAAAATGGTGGCACTGCTCCCATGTTGAATGTTACATAAGGGCTCAATTGGTTTGTAAGATAATGGCCAGAGTTTTCAGCCTCTTACAAGATCAAACCCTATATTCTCCTAAACTTCAATCTTTGATCCCAAGTTTTTAACTATAAAACTACATATGGTTTTGAAAGATTCAACCTTTTATAGAACTGCTACTTAAATATGCAATATTTCCTTCACTTTTGAGGCCAGTATGTTTTAGCTCATAGGGTTATATAACCCTGTCAGTTAAAAAGAGAGATCTACAAGTAATGTCAGCTATCCAAATAAGGTCTTGGGAAGTGTCAATGGGTGATTTTAGACGTGTCAGCCAGCGGGCTTGCCATGGTACGGGATCAAATCTTCATCCCCCTCCGGAATCAAATCGGCAGTCAACAAACGTGCTGGCTGATTCCGGAGGGGGCGGGGCTGCACAATGTGCGGCCGCACATTCCCGCCCCCCCCCCGCACTCCCCTGGTCGTCCGCCCTCTGGGAGATGGGCGGATGCAGCGGTCAATGCGGCCGCTGCACCCAATACATCCCGGGGTCTGGGTCACGGCCCACAATCGGCGGTGGTAACAGACATTACCGTCCGCTGATTCCAGGCCTTGGGGCAGTAACAGACGTTACGATACCATGGTCAACCACAGTGAACCCCACCCACCATGGTGGCCGCGGTACTGTAACGTCTGTTGGGCCCAAAAGATATTCCCGCTGGGTGTTCACCTCTAGCAGGAATCCCTTTGACCACGCTTCTGGAGCTCCAGCCACCCAGAGGGCCGGAAGCATGGTCAAAGAGATTCCCGCCGAGGGTGAACATCTGGCGGGAATCTCTTTTGGGCCCAACAGGCATTACAGTACCACAGCCACCACGGCACGGAGGTTCACCGTGTTTGACCGTGGTATCGTAACGTCTGAAATTACCCTAGAAGTATTTTAAGTGACTTTCACATTGGCATGGGTTTTTTCTTCCCTGCCACAATGCTGTTATGCCTTGCAGTGGGGGTGATGAGATCTGATACACACATCCAAAAGCACAAGGCTGAATGCTACACTTATACAAAATCAGTTTAAACGTCTCATGCAGCACTGAGACGTTGTCACCCTATTAGTTTGTGTTTGACAATCAAAGGGTTTAATAAATATTAAGAATGTGCATGTATGTGGAGAGAGACTTTAATTTCAAGGTAATGGCTATCTTTATACAAACAATAACTAATACATTTTTAGCAGTTACGTGTGAATGGGTAGCATGTAAAATTTACTTTGAATAGCTTTATTTAACTGATGTTTGGGCAGTGCATAAAGAAAAAGTAGCCACACTGAATCACAACTGTTCAATGACAGAACCCTTTATGTAAATGTAAGTGCTCATATATGGCATGATCAAACATAGCGCTGATTAATGTTACAGTTAGCGTGTCACTACTGCAGGTTCCAAGCTATAAAAAATGTGTACATCTGTCAAGATGTGACACATCTTAAAAGAAAACCACTTATTATATGTATTAGTTACCACTGATGGGCATAAAAAGAAAAGGTGTATATCTTTTAGCAGTAACAAAGTGCTGTAAACACTCCCCCCCCCCCCCCGGAATCAAATAGTATTATTAAATGATAATAAAAAGAGAAATATATTAAGTTAAAAGAGCCACCATCAGCAGAAAATTATTTTAAAACAATTATTGATGATTTTTAAACTGAGATTCATTTCCCCGTTAGGGTACATTGTAACAAAACTGAGAACGTACATTCTGAATATTGCAAATTTGATGATGTGATCATTTTCATTTCAAGTATTTTTCTTCACTTCCATGTGACAGTTTTGCTGAGTCGGAAGACATTGTGCTAAAGTTCAATCATTGTTACTGAAGGCCTTTTGTTTACATCATGACACGTAGATCTCTGTCATACTGCCTTTGCATAAGTAATCCAGTCTTGATCCCCACAGAATCAATTTGCATATAACTTTACAAATATGCCCACTATAAAGCTTCCTAAAGGAGGATAAAGATACTGCTCTATGGGTGCAATTCACACATTCATTCAGGTTCACGAGGGTGTTAAACATGTAGAAGCTGTATGCTCAAGTGACACGCCAGGCCTAAGTGGATACCAAGAGCATAGAGGGTATCAGTAGCAGAAACCAATAACAACAACAACATTGAAAAAGCTATTGTATATAATAAAAACAAAGCTTTACTATATAGGTTAGTAACTATATATCCTAGTAAATCTTTGTTTTTATTATATATAACAGCATTTTTGTTGCTGTAGACTTAAGTGGGTGTCAAAACCTGGTTAAAAGTGAGAGGCATTATTGCTTATTGCCCACTATCAGTTGCACATGCGGTGTCACCCTGCAGAATTCAGCACAGTCCCTTCATGTGGTCAGCACTTAAACATTGGATGTTAACACAAGTGATGGCGGAGCGCCACCGTCACATCTTGATCTGGACCGGGAAGCCACACCGCAACCCAGTCAGGATCATGTCCGGCTGCAGAACAAACATTTGTGCGGCTGGGCCCGGGGGTGGGTGGGTGGGGGGCAGGGAGTTTCATGAACGTGTGGCCAGCCAGCCCTGCCACCATGCTGTGCCGCACCTCGACCNTTTCATGAACGTGTGGCCAGCCAGCCCTGCCACCATGCTGTGCCGCACCTCGACCATGGCCACAGCCATGGTTGCCAGTGACAGCTGCCATGGCATCCAGCCATGGTGGACTCTATCAAGACTAAGCCACGGTAGGCTATAACCAGGGACCTGAGTTGACTGCATTGCTGCAATCTGCAGTGATTTTTGCAGAATCAGCCAATCCTCACAGAATCAGCCAATCCTCGCAGTGCCATGCTGAAATTGCAGTGACACTGCAGTGTGGGCTGTCTACAGGATCTTTAAATCCTGGTTCAGACATAAACTTGTCCGAACTGACCAAACAGTTCGGTCATTTCGACGTTCGGAATTGAGTTCGGTTCGGTCAGTTTGTGTTCGGATTTGGGTTCGGGTTCGGGTTCGGTCATCTGAACAGGCCGAGTTCAGGCTGAACTCCGAACTTCCGAACTGTGTTCGCCCATCCCTAATGTTCTTACCTTACAGGCAGCAGCCCACTGACTGTGGTTTGCTGCACAGCATTGCTTCTTGCTGTAAATGATGATTTGGCACTCACTTAAATCTAGTGCAGCATTTGGACATGCAACAGAGGGTGCTAACAAACAAGATGACAGCTGGCTGGAGTTGAGGTTTGGTACATGCATCCCTCACTCATATTTACCATGTAGAGCCTACTAAATGGGCAGCCTCATGCATGTATTTCTTCTACATTTGGGCAGTCCCCACTCACAGTTTTAGTGGGAAAGCATTCTTCCCCACCACGCTTCGACCACCAGCCCCTCCCCCTTCCCACGATCCCACCCTCTGTCATGACTCTCAGTAGTAGCAAACCATGGGAACAAGAAGCCACATCAGCTGTTTCTTTTTTCCGAGGTATTATGACTCTAGGAGGTGGTGCAATGCCTGCCTACCTGCCTCCCCACCCACCCACCCACCCACAGTTGTTCATACCTGGGTTCATTCCAGCCAGCACTTGAAGGCTGAAAATAATCCTTTGTGATATACAAAATGATGAGTTTATTGAGCAAATTGGATTTTTATTGATCGTCTATAGTGAAATTGAAAGCAAAAGTAAATATTGAAATGGAAAACAATGAGTCTTGATAGTTGTCACTCAGTTTCTCGTATCTGTGTCTCACAGCAATATACGGGCAGTTAGCAGCATAGTTTTATTAGGGTATCGCCCACTGTGGTGTTGGAAATCTCTCTTGGTTTTCATAAAATCCCCAGTCAAACATGTGCCTTTGGTACCCCCTGTAGAAGAAAATTCCATACTCACAAGCTGCTGGTGAAAATCTGTCAGAGTTCTTTATTAATCTCAAAGCGCAAATGAGAGAGAGCAAAACCTGGAGAACATGCAAATCTCTAGGCTGGTCTGCCAGAGCAGAAATTGCATAGGTATTTTATAGATACTAGTTCAAGCAGATAAATACAGGGTGTCAATCAAAAGTAACGTCATACAAAGTAAGAGGTTACAGCAATTGTTTACATAGTCAGCAAGAAGATTCTCAAAACAATATAGCTAGACTTGTTTATATATTAAGGTGCCTGAAACAAACAGCTGCAAGGTCATTATTTGCTATCTACTGTGGGAAGGGACAGTGTGAAACTGCTTCTCAACCTTGCTCTGAGACATAAAGGCGGGAAAATAAAATGTTTATATCTTGTGAGTAGGCCAAAGCTCATTTCTGTAAAGAATGGTTCTTTACCCGGCATACCTCTGTCTTCCATTTTACTCTGGTTAATGGTAGCTTAATTTCCATAAGGTCCATCAATAAAAATTCCTCCACAATCCCTTCCTTTTTTTTATTAAAAACCCTTATGGACATTAAGTTATTACTCTCTGCTTGCTGAGTTTGAAGATCTGCATGCATGTTATAAACCTGGGTACTTTGCTTTTGGTCTAACTTTGTGCTAACCATTGTTTCACAATACTAGGTAAACAATATCCAAAAGCACTAAAACTACTTAAATGCATAAAATCTCAAACAAAATAACAAACATAACCAAACAATATAAAAAAATTTTGGAGCTCAAATCTCTAAGTCAGGCCTAAAATGTTCATCAATCTGTTGATGCAACTGGGCCTTTGCTTTTTCAATTTAATCTAAAGAGAGTTAAAGTTGTTGGGATGTAAACACAGCATTTACCCAATCAAAGTGTATACACCCCCTTTGCTGGCTAGGATAAAGTCTGGGCCATGCTAGCCCACCTGTTTGATATCACCTCTTGGCTAGGGATGGTGCATCATCCACAGTTTTTAACATTCCCGTCATTGGTTTTATTTCTAGGATTGAGAGGCCAACTCTAATCCAGGCATGGGATAGCTCAATAGTTTTGGGCCTCAGTTTCTTAGTTTGCCCTGGGGAAAGGTAGGTAGAAATCTTATGACAGGGGCACTAGCTTCAACAAAACAAGATCCCTCCCACCATGGGCAACTTACTTTCTTATAGGTGTTGCTTTCACAAGTGGAATTGTGTTCAATTAGGGAGATAGGTTCAGTCATATAGGGCAAGGAGGATTGCATACCGTGAAGTCCATAATAGCTGGAGTTCAGGGGGTAGAGGAACTAGCCACAGATCCTGCTTTGACCCCTTCCTTTTGTGCATATTTTCTCACATAGACCTATTAGACTGAAGACAATATTTTCTCTGCACTTCCTTGGCTAGGTGAATGTCAAGAAGGATTATTGTAACCCATACTAACCCATGTTGGTTCTGTGTGTGGGAATGGAGTGATTACCTCTTGCACCTATTCAAAAGCACTTAACACTTCAGGAACAAAACATTTTTCACAGCATAAGGGTACATGGACCCAATTTTAACATTAAAACACACAAAATATTACAGCCATTTAATTCTTAACAATTAACACTGTGCACTAGGCATTTATCATTAGTGTGTATGTATCTGTGCATTAGCATGTCAGTGTGCAAAGTTCATTTGTTTTCTTGGGCAAGGCAAACAGCAGCGGTGGCGATGATGATGCAGTAGAAAAATCACCTAAGAGTCTTTTTCTTTGTATTACTGAAGCGGTAGTGAGGTAGTGCTTCATCTTTGCTCTGGGTTTGTAGTGGCAAATCCTCTTCAGGGGCAAATGCTCTTCTGGTACAGGGGAGAGGTTGCTAGCACATCACCCTGTCCTCTGCCCTTATTTCTACAGGTTCAGAGGTGCTTTTGCATGAGAGGTGTGAATCCAGGGTGAAGGTGCCTGGAAACTAGTGTAGGTGTTGGTTGCAAAAAGTATTTGAAACAGGACTCACCAATGCAGCAGGAAGGCTGTTGTGTCTTTGGTGGTCTTCCATGGGGACCTCGTCACTGGGCTGCAGGTCATGGCAGGCCTCACGAGGTTCCTGGAAAGGAGCTTCTTTGGATCTAGGACCAAAAAGTCTTGACACACTTCATTAGTGCTTGAAAATAGGACAGCACAGTTTCATCAGACAAAGTGATGATCATTTCAATTGTGGTGGGATAGATTCATGGGCCTTCCCATCTGGATTTATTAGTCTTTTAATGCATGATGATCTCAAGAGCAGAAGGGTTAAAAGCAAAAGTCCTTAACCAATTGAGGTTTGCTTTTAAAATGACATTTTATCTTACTGCTTTCTGCAAACTGAAAAAAGGTCTGAGCAGCAAAAGGTATTGCTGAATCCATAGGACCTTGCCAGCCCCCTCAGGTTGGAAAAATAAGCACACTCACCATTGCTGCCAGGCAAAGGAATTCCAAACCATGGGATAGATTCTTTGAGAAATCTTTTCTGTTCTGATGGAAAAACTTTTGCACACAAATATTAGTGTTTGTTTACCTCTAGGACACAGATACACAATGCACAGTCAACTAAACACTTCTAAATACTATTTAAAATGTAAGCTTCAGCAAATGCTGTTTAAAATGCAAGCTTAATCACATGGGGTAGGCCTGAAAATTCTGCCAGGCCACAACAACTTAAAACAAGCTATTTAATCAAGCAGCTAGTCATAATTCAAAACAAAGCATGAGACCTGAACCCAGTTCAGGGATCAGGATTAGGGATCAGCTGAAACAAGCTGAAGGACCCAAAAACAAAAACTGCACTTAATTTGCCCCAAAATAAAGGTGTACAATTATTTTCTTCATTTCCAATTCTACCAATTTTCCCTTATATACCCCCCTTTTGCTCAAGTGGATCACGCATGAGGCACGCGAGCAAAAATAGAGGAAAAATTCTTGGGAAAAGTACAACAAATACTCTGGATTTACTCCTTGGCCCACTACCAAAGAGGGTGTGAAAACCCTACACCCACATTGAGTGGCAATGTATCAGTTCCAAGCAACCAGTAAATGTACTCGGTGTAAGCTCTGAACATGAAATTGCCACTGGGTTTCTTTGTGGTAATTGCAGGCAGTAGACAGGGACTGCAATGTTATTTGGGCACTAAGGGTTAATTCAATTGTAGTGGTTCAAAATCACAGTCCAAATCGTGTAAAGTTGAGACCTTTCTGACACATAGTGTTCAAAAAGTCTTGGCTGCAGCCTTTAATCAAAGCAAGCTCTGTCTTTTGCTGGCGGAAAGACTCCAGCTTCTTTTCCTCCTCCCCCTCAAGATATCGTTCCGAGCTGTTCAAAAAGATATGGTTGTGGGGGGAGGTGTGTCACTGTGGACACTGGAATGCACTTGATTTGACTAAAACACATTTTTCCAATGCATACAGTATCAAGCCAAAGTTTGTCAGTTTAACTTTACTAAGTCTTTCTGTCACCCAGACACACACACATTAATTTTCTGGTGCTGTTTCTGCAGGGAGCAGACACACTGACATTCCATTTGTTCATTTTATCTACATGCTTTTCCTACCTAAAACAGATTTCATTGGAAACTCTCTTCAAAAAAACACTTAATTAACTCTACTAAGCAAAAGCAAAAGGCTATTAAAATCATAATTCTGTTTTGGCCCCTTTTTTCCATTTGCATAAGGCACTCTAAAAAGAATAAGTTGGCAATTTGTAAGGGCCATTGGTTTTTCTTTGTTGGCAATCTGAGCACTTGATCCCATCAAACCCAATTTTAATTGCCCCATGTGCCAGGATATTTTTCAAAACCAAATGCACAGGGTGATGATTCAGCCATGCTGGCAGCCGCTTGTCATTAGTCAGCATGGTTCTTGCAGCCAAATTTTGCAGTGTCCAGACTTTTGGACCTGGATTACTTATTCTTGGATATTGATAGGTCTTTTCTTTTCCCTCTCCTGCTAATTGATCCAGTATGTAATCAGTAGCATCAACATTTCCCTCTTTTCTAAGGACCCACATTATTTTAGTTTTGGTCTGCTGGGCCAAATGTATACATCCAAGGATCACACCATGAGACAGAAACCAATAATTGTATATAAACACATGTGTCCAAGGGCCATCTGATCTTTGTCTATGATCCTCCTCACAAGAGACTGTGTGGGCCTCTATGTAAAATTTTTCAGTTGGTCTGAGTAACCCTGGATCCAAACACTGAGCGATCCACCATTCTCTTGGTCTGAGCAATTTTTTCCCTTCCAAACCTATTGGAACATCCAATACCCATTTGAACATTGGACCTGGGGATATGTAACCACATTCACGTTTTACTCTCCACTGTTCTGTACAAGAGCCACTTCTGGACAAAACATATAGGTGTATAGATTGCAAATCTTCGAAGGCTGCAGTAGGACCCAAAAAGGGACCTATGCATCTGTCCCTGCCATTCTTTAATCTCAAGTCCTTATCCATGGTGTAATTCCAGGTGAACAATTGATCAATGGATGTTCTTCTAATTTTGGCTGTAAATCTGTTAATGACAACCATCAATAATTACTTTCAATGCCCCAAATGCAGGTCTAAAATTCTCAGGATTAAAACAACCAAATTAAATTTGTTCAGGCTTTGTCTAGGGCCTCTGTCTGGCCCAATCTCTGTTTTTCTTATAAAAAGGCACACAGTTCAAAATGACAGCAGCTGTCTGTCAGATCCAACTGTGTAAAGTCCAAACAAGCATTCCTTAAAGTCATGTGCTTTCAACTTTTGGCACAAGGAATACTTCTACATAGCAGCATACATGATACACAAAACAAACAAACATCAACAACCACACAGAAAGGCAATTAGCACATCATTCCCTTCAGGCCGTGCACTGCCGAAATGGAATGAGTCAGGATTAAAATCTTCTCCTGGTTTGCTTAATATCACCTTCCTTTTACATGAACAGGCCACAACCATCAGCCAACAGTCATGCCACCAACACAAGGCACATTTCAATTCACATTAACCTATAGGAGTACTGAAAAGTACAAAAGTCACAGGAAAATGAAACACACAACATGATTGAGAAATCTAAATGTTGACCAATTCAGTATACAGGCACCTCCAAATGTTTCAGGACAACACAGGGGTTCCAGCATCTGATCTGGACCAATATCCTTTTTTGCATTGAAAACTTGCAGGCAAATGCACATTACCATTCACGTATTTAGCAGTTCTGAATCTACTGTACTCACTTTACTATAAATCCTTAACTATAAATTCTTAACAAACTATAACACACAATTAAAACACCAAAAAACATTGTCAAGAAATACTGCTAATGAAAGAAATTACAGTTTTTTTGTTTTTTTTCAAACTGCCTTAAAAAAAAAGAAAAATCTGATGATGCCTGGACAGAACTGATCACCTGGCAAGAGAAAGAGGCGGAAGGGTGAAATGTTCAGTTCAATAGGCCACATTGGACCAGACATCTACTGTCCAACATTTCAGTTGGCCACAATAGTGGTACTATAATTTACTTTTTACTTTTCCAGTTCCCTCTTTCCCTCCCAGTAATGTACCTCGACCAGGACAAAATAGCAGCATGCTTTTCTTTGAATCTGAGTTAGTGAAAATTCTCCCAATTTCTCATTTAATTGCTGTATACACAAGCAAAATTCCAAACAAAGTTATTACGATGATGAACCCAATTAAAACCAGGGCAGCCCAAAACAGGACCACTACTCTGTTTTTTTTTGGGGGGGTAAACCTCCAAAATATCTTCTATCAGTGAAGTAAGGGCCTTTCTCCCTCCCAAGCTGCGCTGGGGCCGGTAATGGTGCCCACAGCTTGGGGACCAAGAGCAGCCCCCAAGAATTGAATCAAATCAGTCCAAGTAAGCTCATAGCAG
>QEPC01014254.1:5669870-5697647 GCA_003113815.1 Sphenodon punctatus | reverse complement strand
TAACGTCATACAAAGTAAGAGGTTACAGCAATTGTTTACATAGTCAGCAAGAAGATTCTCAAAACAATATAGCTAGACTTGTTTATATATTAAGGTGCCTGAAACAATCTAATTAATACAAATAGCTGCAAGGTCGTTATTTGCTATCTACTGTGGGAAGGGACAGTGTGAAACTGCTTCTCAACCTTGCTCTGAGACATAAAGCCGGGAAAATAAAATGTTTATATCTTGTGAGTAGGCCAAAGCTCATTTCTGTAAAGAATGGTTCTTTACCTGGCATACCTCTGTCTTCCATTTTACTCTGGTTAATGGTAGCTTAATTTCCATAAGGTCCATCAATAAAAATTCCTCCACACTCCCAAGGAAAAGGGAGGGGGGGGAATCCCCCCATACCCCACCCCCATTACCCATCTCCCCCACCAAATGCCTGGAAGAACAGCCAGGTCTTACAACATTTCTGTAAGGAGGGAAGATCCGGGGCCAGACGGGCCTCTACCGGAAGGGAGTTCCACAGCCGAGGTGTGGCCACTGAGAATGCCCTGCCCTGCGTGGCCCCCCAAAAAACCTGGGGAACCTCAAGCAGGGCACCTCTGGATGTCCACATGGGCTGATCCACAACCTGTGGAGTGAGGCGATCTCACAAATAGGCAGGGCCCAGGCCATTTAGGGCTTTATAGACCAAAACCAACACCTTGAATCAGGCCCAGAAAATCACCAGCAGCCAGTGCAAAGAATGGATCACTGGTGTAATGTGCTCCTGGTGGCCCAGTCCCACTAAGAGACGAGCCACCGCATTGTATTTTTTAACTGTTTTAAACTATTTTATTGTTTTGTTGATTGTTGCTGTTCGCCTCCCCAGGCTGCCCTATGGGCAGGAGGGGTGGGATACAAATTTTGTATAAATAAATAAATAAATAAATAAAATTAAATTCTGCATTGTATGGGTCATTGCATTCTCTGAAGAACATCCAGACTATTTCCACACTTATTTTTACAGGAATATAGTTTAAATCAAAGAGCAGTTAGAACTCTACTTATATTAAGCCCCATATTTTCATTGATATTATTGACAGAATATTATCTCATTCCTTTCAAATTAGAAACATTCATCAGTATATCATTTTCCAGCCAGGTTCCTCTTTGTTGGCCAGTCAAATCTCAGCCCCAAATCTCGCAAGATATGTTGTGAGAACAAAAGGACTTCTCTTTTCACAGCCGTACTTTCCACCCAATTCTCTCAACCTCTCCAGATCCCTAATTTGCCAGCGCCTGAGCAGTAAATCTCACTCTATTCCCTGATTTCACCTGTCTTCCAACTGAAGGAGAAGGCTGCCAGCCTGAGGAGGAAGTTGTAAAAGGTGCATGGAAGAGGCAACTTGTAGTGCCATGGCCATAGCTCCAGTTAGCATAAAATGATTGATGATGCTGTGTTCTGTACCTTGTCTGACTACAGGATCAGGCTAGGTGGAAAGTTAACTTCTAGCTACCTTTTCCTTCCCATTTCTCTAGTGCTCTGAATTCCTAGGACCAATTGTTTGACTCTCTACATACTTAAAGCTTGCTGTTGTGCAAGGACTGGCAAATTTCATAGGCAGTATGTATCTGGAAGATTAATTTATGCGTTGGGTGTTGTTAGTATATGTCACAAGGTTAAAGCTCAAATGACTAATAACTCAAAAACTGCAAATAAGCTTTTTAAATGCACAGCATAGTGTATTTTATTGCTATTATGAAATTGTAATGATAAAATCATTATATAGAATGATTAGATCAATGCTTTTACTGCATGTCATTGACAAGCTGTACTTAGATACCTATCAAAAATTTGTGTGAGAATTCAATACTCATTGATAGCCTTCATTAAGCCATAATAATTATAATTAATAAATAAATCTAGTTGCATTAAAGATTTAAATTAAAATCACAAATGCAAGGAAAATAGAGCTGAGATTTTAACATCAGAACTAATCTAGACATTTACTAAATCCTTATCAGGCATGTATTATTAATATTATTAATTGTATTACAGTGGAGTACTAGTAGTGATACCTCATAAACATGTCTTTTGCCATTTATTTATTTATTTATTTATTTTCAAAATTTATATCCCGCTTTCTCCCGCCATAGGCAGCCCAAAGCGGTTAACAACAATACATATACTAAAAACATTTCAATTCAACAAAAAAAACCAAAAAACCAATTCAACAATAAAATATGACAATCATAAAACACCCCCATACCACCCTCCCTAACCTTTGTGCTCATGCACAAAATGACAGTGGCCACACTACACATGTGCAAAATGGTGGTGCCCTGTTCAGTGCTGCATCTGCACCATGGGGGAAAAACTAATACAATTGTTCTGGTGAAATGCAGACCTGATAATATTCTCTTTCATGGTTTGCTAGAAGGATCCAAAAGACCAGGTCTGTCAAAGATAGAATCTGTGGCAGTATTTCATTTCCACCCTATCCTATAGAAATCAAATCGGATAAAATGTTGCATAAAATTTACAAAACGGAGATGATGTACCAACCCTTCTATATCTCATTTTTTCGCTGTCAGTTCAAAAGGCCCAAAATGTATCTGCCTTAAAAAATGGTAATTGCTGGAGGAGGAGGAGTTACATTTTTGCTGTTGTTTTTGGCAGCTATTTTTTTTTCTAAGTATGGTATAGTTATTCACCTACTTCTGAGGAGCTTGTAAAGGGGCCAGATGGGCAGCTAAGTTCTTTTATACATCCAAGGGGGAAACAGACCAGCCCTTCCTCCACAGGACATGTTGCAAGGTGGGAGAGGCTTTGAGCCTAATAACTGGGCTCTTTCCCACAGAGAGGAAGGCAAAGAGGAGTAGGCTGAAGTTCTTTCACAAAGCCTAGAATACTGGTTTTCTTTGATAAGTTTGTAAACAGTCTCTGGGACTATGTGTATGTCATGACAAAGGTGGACGTTCTGGTTCTTTAACTTTAATTTAATGATTCTTACTGTAAGAATGGTCAGAAAAGATATTGTAAAATCCAGTAATACATATTTTGTTAATAGTATAAGTGAAACCTACATCAAACAAATCATGCAAAAATCATCTTTGTTTTCAATTTCCCTCTAGTATGGTGGTTATGTTTTTCATATTCGATCCTGTTTCAGCTGAGAAAAATGTCACAGAAAGGGTATGGAACAATGGCAAATGAGAAGGAAAATGTAAAAAGAAAGAAAAAGAAAAGGGGGACAAAAATCTCACCCCCTTTTGCCTGAATTACAAATGTAATTTTTTTGTTTCTAGTTTGTGTATGTCTTTGTTTGTTTGTTTACTTATTTCATTAAATTTACATGCCACCCTTATGGCCCAGGATGGCTTAAAATCAATTAAAAAAGATATTTAAAAATCGCCTTAACTCCTCCCACAAACGTTCTCTAACCCTCACCACATCTCACCACTCTATCCCTTCCAGCCAAACATCTGGCCATATAGAAAGGTCCTACATCACTTCCGAAAGATGAGCAGGCTTGGACTTAGATGAACTCCGAAGAGGAGAGTTCCATAATAGTAACACATCCACCGAGAAAGCTGCTCTACATGCCCTTGCTGTAAAACCTTCACAGGCAGATGATACCTGCAAGAGAGCACTCATGGCTGAGCTCAGAGGCCGTGATGAGACATGAGGGAAGAGGCAGTCTTTTAGAAACCTGGGGCCCAAGCCATTAAGAACATAAGAACATACGTAGTGCCATACTAAGTCAGACCAATGGTCCAGCATCCTGTCTCTGACAGTGGCTGGCCAATCTTGGTTGCTTTGGAGATGTACCCAACAGGTCCCAATGGGTAATCCATTCCCTATTGTTCACTCCCAGCTCTCAACAGTAAGATGCTACGTTCCCTAAACCTACTTAGCTATTAGCCATTAATGAACCTACTCTCCAATAACTTATTCGATTTTAAAAAAAATTCAGCTATATTATTAGCCTTCACTATGTCCTCTAGCAACAAATTTCATAAGTTAATTGTGCACTAAGGGAAAAATACTTTCTTATATTTGTTTTAACTCTGCTACTAGTTAGATTAATGGAATGTCCCCTAGTTCTAGTACTATTTGAGAGGGTTAATAGCCATTCCCTACTTACTCATTCTACACCACTCATGATTTTATGCACTTCGATCATATCCCTTCTCAGTCATCTCTTCCCCAAGCTGAAGAGCCCTAACCTATCAAATCTTGGGAGTCATTGTGGACAAATATATATATTTGGCAGCCAAAAAAGCAAACAGGTTGTTAGGAATTATTCGGGAAGGGATAGAGAATAAAACTGAAAGTATCATAATGCTGCTCTATAAATCTATGGTTCAACCACACCTTGAATATTGTGTGCAGTTCTGGTCACGCCATCTTAAAATATCTATATCTATATCTATATATCATATTTAAGATAGCATATATATATTTGTCCACAATTATTTCAAGATATATATTTAAGATGGCGTGACCAGAACTGCACACAATATTCAAGGTGTGGTTGAACCATAGATTTATATAGCAGCATTACAATACTTTCAGCTTTATTCTCTATCCCTTTCAGAATAATTCCAAACAACTAGTTTGGATTAATTTTCTCTATGTGCATCACTTTGCAATTGTCAACATTCAGTTTCATCTGCCATTTAGATGACCAGTCACTCATTCTCACAAGAGCCTTCTGAAATTCTTCAGAGTCCACCCAGGTTTAAACTACGTTGAATAACTTTGTGTCATCTGTAAATCTGATTAACTCACTTTTTACTCCTTTTTTCATATCATTAATAAGTATATTAAAAACACCAGTCCCAGTATTGATCCCTGGCACTCCACTATTTCTCTCCATTGCTAAAACTAATTTAGGTTTTGTGAGAACTGCTCTGATGGGCAGGTGGAAATTCTCAAGCATGTGGTATTTATTTGTCCGGCCTATGCTGATCTGAGGGGAAAGTAACTATTCCCCCATTAATTATGGCATGGTATTAGCTCAGTTATTCTGCGCCAGGGATACTTCCTCTTGCAAGGACTATGGCTTCTTTCTGTGCTGGTGTCCTCGATATTAAGTGGAGCCAATTGCTATTAACCCTGTAATGTCAGTTGTAAATCTAGGATGAATACTCTTTTTGTTTGCCAAATTTTGGGGATATTTGTTGTTTTATTTTTGGTTTTTATCTATTACTTTGTATTAATGTTCTTTTAAGTTTCCAGGTTTTTGTCTAGTTGAAATGACCTTTTTGGTCACTCAATAAAGTATTACTTACTTACTTACTTACTCCATTGCGAAAACTGACCATTTAGTCCTACTCTTTGCTTCCTATCCTTTAACCAGTTACCTATCCATGGTAGGACATTGCGTCCTATCCCATGACTATTTAATTTCCTCAGGAGTCTCCCATGAGGGACCATATTAGTCTGTTTAGGGCTTTATAGGTCAAAACCAGCACCTTGTATTGTGCCTGGAAATCTATTGGTAGCTAGCCAGTGAAGACTCTGGAGCACTGGTGTAACGTGCTCCTGATGACCTGCTCCCGACAGAAAACAAGTGGTTGCATTCTGCACCAACTTCAGCTTCCAAACAGTCATCAAGGATTCAAGGGATACCCCAAATAGAGCGTGTTGCAGTAGTCTAGCCTCGAAGTTACAAAGACATGGACAACGGTAGCCAAATCCGAATATGTTAGTACTAATACCACATTTTGTTGGTTAATTATAGATACAGCTTTAAATAATCAGAATTCTAAATACTCACCTGCTAAAATGATTTATTTCATTTTTTGCAACTTTTTTTTTTCTGTTGCAGTCCATAGCAATATATTTTAATGTATTCCAAATCATTAGAGAGACAGTCACACTAAGGAAGTTTTAACAGTTCTACACTACCATGGTCAGTCTCCACATGCTTTTGAGTACATTAATTTATGTAAATATAAACAAGAGATGCATGGTGACATTTTCCAAGAGAAAGGATTGGATTAATTGAACATTGTCCTTGTGTATGTGTGTGAATGAGACAAATCTGACTCCATCTGTTAAACATCAAGTCTGTCAGGATGCAGTGACATTTCAACGAAGATTGAAAGAAGCAGCCTGTCTCTTTCTTCCAAAAACCTCCTAATGGTGGATCTCCTAATGGTGATATTCTTGTATTTAAATGAGCTCTAAAGGTTGATAGGATGTTAATGTAGTCTACATTCCATACTACTTGAAAAGGGGGGTACTTTGTTTTAGAATATCTTTCTGATACTGGGAAAGCTGCCATCCCTTTGAAATAGGCTGCATCCTTTAGCTCTTTGTCGACGCACCCAATGAGACATAGAGACTTACGTGGTGTAAAAACTGGCCGCACTCTTTATTAAATCGTCAAGTTGTAGGCAGGTGGGGAATTGCACCTTGCAATCGGGTCCAATATGCCATTTAACTCAGATAACTTATTAACTCGGGTACTGCCCGGACGTGCCTTCCATTGACAGTATCCTAAACCAAGTCTCCTCCCCTCTTTCGACAGGGCAAGGCCGAAAGGGGGGGACTAACCCACTGTGGGTTTTGAGTAAGAAGTGAAGCGTCCACCAGGTCCGAAGACAGCACATGTCCCTGCAGACTCTGGTTAAAACACCACTCCCAGGGAGCGTGATCACAGTGCATGCTGTGCCCATCATTACACCATGTACCATCTCCCCATCTCTTAGTGAGATGACTCTTAGTATCTTAACAACCTACCTATTAAACTTTTACTGGCATATTGGACCCCTGCCACAAAGGGGTGGTCAATCCTGAACGACCCCGACCCCCACCTCCTACCTATCCAATACATTTTCGAGATGTCCAGCCAGAGCTGCTAGGTACATCTCAATCCCTAGGTCTGATAGATGAACTCCATCGGTTCTGTATAGCTCCGGCCGCGTGTGGACTATCCCTACATGGCGAATATTTGAACCCCCTAATGATCTAATCCATTTCCCTACCTCTCGGTTTATGTTCTTTCTGGTTTTATCTACGCGGCCTGGGCTTTTGGCCCTGCTCCAATTAATTCTGGGCACCCAATCTGTCCAGATTAAACGAACCCCCCTAAACCACTGCTTAACTCTTAACAAATCTTCCTTTATGTTTATAATTAAACCCACTCCTTTCCTGTCAGGTAAATCATTCTCACCCAGGTGTATTATTAAAATTCCTGGTGGCGGCTGTTGTTGCAAACTTCGCAGCATAGGGAGGAGCTGTCTCCACCGCAATCCACTCCTACCCATCCATCTAATATGTGCCCTTCTACCAAGGCCTAACTGTGAACCCCATTTTGAGGCTGCAGCTGCTACTCCTGCCCAACGTACGAGGCTGTGGCCGATGATCCACACCTCTTCTCGAGCAGCCCTGCCGGCCCGGGGTCCTAGTAGGAATAAACAGAGACAATTATTGATGATACGGTCGGATGTATTTTTTATATGCCTTTGACCGCCACCTTCCTACAGCCTGTATGGCGGCCTCAGGTAACCCTGCTGCTGCCGCCGTGGTTGCTGCCCCAATACGTAAGGAATGCGTCCCAAATTCGTTTGCTGGTAGGCCGATCTTTTTTAAGGCTGCCCTAAGAATTGTTTTTACTTGGTACGTGGTTGCCCCTACTCCCGACTGGTGAATAAATAATAAACCTGGGATACTAGGTCGGATTCGCATATATCTCTCCATCTGGGTTACCGGGCATATCCCTGGAGGTCCCCCTGAATACAGCTCGACTCTTTGGCCCCGCCCCCTCTGATCGGTCTTTGATCGGCGAAGCCGCAGTATTACTTGGGGAAGGACTGTTTCCAAGTCTTCCAAACAAAAAGCTGTCAGGGAGCCATCTCTGGCCGAATTGCAGACCACTTCGCTGACTCTAAAACCACCAAAGTACATAATAGCGTATATTGTTTGGAAGAGTTGTGCTTCGTAGGTGTTGTAGCAAACTTCCACTAGCTTAGCTATCACTCGAATTAATAAAGGCGATGTTATAGGGGCTCGAAGCTTACGTACTGGATTCTGTTGACGTGACCATGACTCCAGCATATGCTTTAAATAAAACCCCTTGTCTGGTGGTGGGAACCCTTTCATCCTACTCACAAAATTAATAGCGGCGGCTTTTCCCGCTATGGTTCCTACAGCTAACCCACGTTTACGTAGTTCTAATGCGAATTGGAGAACCTCTGGTTCTTGAACAGGGAACCCCGTCCCCCACCCTTTTTCTGTTCTGAATGTTTGAAAATCCCTAAAGGCCCTACCATATGCAGCCTGCGTTCGAGGGGCAAGTGCCCCTTTGACGATGGTCTGCACCTCTATTTCCCAAGGTTCCAGATCCCTTCTGGGATGAGGTCCGGTTCTGCACGAGCTTCCGGTGCGAGTTCCCGAAAACGGTCCATCTGGAATCGAGAGAGGGCATCTGCTATCCCGTTGTCGATTCCAGGGACGTGTCGTGCAATAAACAGTATGTTGTCCTTCAAACTTGCCAAAACTAGTGCCCGTATCAATGTCATAACTCTCGGGGACCTTGAGGAAAGTGAGTTAACTACATGTACAACTGCGAAGTTGTCACACCAGAAAACCACAGTCCGGTTGGCAAACGATTTGGCCCACAAGAGTACTGCTACTACAATAGGGAATAATTCTAAAAAGGTGAGGTCCCTGGTAATCCCTGTGTGTTTCCAATCGCTGGGCCATGGGGCAGCACACCAGTGGCCTCTAAAGTATAGGCCAAAGCCAGCCCTTCCTGATGCGTCCGATTGCACCTGCAAATCAGCTTGAAGGAGCCATAGCTCTCTCCAAAAACTTACTCCGTTGAAATTTTCAAGAAATGACGTCCAGACCTTCAAGTCCTGCCGCATTTCGCTAGTGACACGGATGCGGTAATGGGGGGGTAATTCCCCTTTTAATTTTTCGTATAACCTGGCTAGAAATGCCCGCCCTGGCGCAACCACCCGGCAGGCAAAATTTAAACTCCCAATTAAGGACTGGAGGGCATGGACGGTAATCTTACGGGAGCCTAAACAATCGGATATCTTATTCCGAATACCCACTAGTTTTTCCGCGGGCAACCTTGAAGACATATCGATGGTGTCCAATTCAATCCCCAAGTAGGTGAGCCTTGTTGTTGGCCCCTCAGTTTTTTCGGGGGCCAGGGGAATGCCTAGCTCAACAGCTACTTCCTGGAATAATCGTAGGGCGGCGGCGCATTCGCCCGTCCTTGGCGCCCCGATTATGAGGAAGTCATCTAAGTATTTTGTTACACAACCCCCATTGAGCCTTCGAGCAAACACCCATTCCACCAATGTGCTGAATTGTTCAAAAACCGAACAGGAAATTGAACAACCCATTGGCATAGCCCGGTCATAGTAATAGCCACCCTGGAATTGAAAGCCAAGGAGATGGAAACTGTTCGGGTGCACCGGCAATAATCGAAATGCTGATTTTACATCGCATTTTGCCAATAGTGCACCCTTACCAGCGGCCCTTACCTTTGCTACCGCGTCATCAAAGGACGCGTATTTTATGGTTGCGAACTCCTTGGGGATGGCATCATTGACCGAGCTGCCCCGGGGATGGGATAAATGGTGAATTAATCGGAATTCACCGTTTATTTTCTTTGGAACAATACCCAGAGGGGATACGACAAGGTCGGGCAAGGGGGGGCACTCAAAGGGGCCCATGACCCGTCCTTCCCTTATCTCTTTTTCAATTTTGGCCATCACTATCTCTTCCATCCCTATCGTTGACCTCAGATTCTTTACGATCGTTTGCTGCCTAACAAAGCCTGCTGGAATGACAAAACCTGACTTAAAACCCTGAACTATATACTTAACTCTAGCCCTATTCGGGTGCCTTTGTAATGCCCTTTCAAACTCCTCAATTTTGACTGGAGTCGGGCCCTTTCGGGTTACGTGCCCCGCCTGCAGGATTAGGGCCCGCTTTTCCGGCTCCACCCCCTTGGGCATAACCCCTTTTTCCGCCCTTCTGCCCCAGCCTATAACAATTGGTTGCTGAGTGTCCCCCTCCACAGTTTGAGCATGTATGCCGATACCTACATGTCTGCCTGTTGCAGCGACCCCTCTTATTGTATTCCCAACAGGGGCCTGTACTATTCTGTGAACCCCCTCGGTTGTCACCCCGAAAGGAGTCCTGACCCCACCCTACGCCACCCCTTACCAAGGGGTGGCCACTATCAGCCCTTTGGGCCTTGGTGACGTCGACCATGCACTCCAACCATAAGTCAGGTGCATGGACATCCCATCTCAGCCCGGGGGTGGTAGCCGCCCTGTGGCGGAAGGCCTCGTCGTAGCGCAACCATGCGCCGACTGGCCCGGTTCCATAAGCACGTCGCACGATGTCGGCGTATTTATGGAGTTCCAGCCCCCGGCTCGGGTCGGATTGGAGTATGACCCCCATGTATATTGCGAAGGCAGAGGTCCAATTCGCCCAATTCCGATCGGCTTTGGGTCGTTTGAACTTCTCCTTCTCCTTTCCTTCGTCGGGTTCAGTGTGATCCAGGATCGGATCACTGAACAGTAGGGCGTAAATGTCAACATATTCGCCCTTCACAATCTTTTCCTTAACTGCTGGTAATAAATGGGCCCCAAATGGTGCAGCTACACTGGGAATGGGCCCACCCGGTGGTGGGGGCGGGCGGGCAGTCTCCTACACCTTCGGGCCAGTGCCTGTTCCCGTGGGTATCTCTCCCCTCTTTTCCGCTTCAGTAGCCCTTTCTACCCTTTGCGCGGCCCCTGTGTTGTTGGCTTCTGACACCCTTTGACTCCCCTGCGGGCTGAGTCTTGCATCGTGAGATGCTCCACTTAAACCCTCGGGTCGCTGTGATTCCACCGAGGGACCTGCCCATATCTGGGCATGCCCCATCGCCCCTTCGGGAGGTAGAGGCGCGGGTGATACCCATACCCAACTTCCATTTAAACATACAAGCTGCGGGGTCCCCCCCAGGGGCCTCTCCATTACGGCGTGACTCCTTAGTGACTCACATACTTGTCTTTGGTTGCCTATTGTGCCCGTGCCCTCCTGTGCCATTAAACTGGCCGATATGCCCCTGCTCATGTCTACATCACCTGTTGTTGCCTGCTCACCTTGGGCATTCAATGGATAGCTGCTCTGTGGCTCGGTGGCTGGATTGCGCGCTACCGCTGTCCCACTTATCCCTTGTCCATGAAGCTCGTCCTCTATGGCGCGGATCCTCCTCCAGATTTCTTCATCCCGATCTTCCTCTTGTGCTCTTGTGGCCTCTACCCGCCGTCGAGCTGCTGGGGGTGATCTATCATCCTGTGATTCCCTGTACAAGAGAGGGGGAACGGGCACCCCACTCGGGGCTCCTTGTGCAGGCCCAGAGGCCAGCAACGTGCCTGATTGTTGCCATTGAAAACGGGCTAGGCCCGGGACCCCATAGGTGTCTGTTCGTCCTGAGGGTACTGCCCAGGTAACACCTTCTGTGTCTGCCCTGCCCATGTACCCCTGGTGGTTCCAGGGCCCCTCTCCTCCTTAGGTACTAGATGTACCAGGGGGATCCATCCCTGCGTACCCTTGGGGCGCTTGTACACTCGGCGTGCCCCTTTGTTCCACTCCCCTAGGGGTTTCCTGTTCCCCTCCCCGGCCTGTAGCACACTGGCCCTGTAGGGGAGTCCCTCCGTCTCCATCCCTATAGCAGGCTGGGGGCACCACTGCCCTTTTTTCCCTCAGTCTGGGGGTGGGGGGAGCCCCCCCGTGGCCCCTATATTGGCCTCCCTGTATGCATCACTTGTGAGGGTTGGGTCTGACACTGGTCCCTGTTCTCCCCTCCACAGGGCCTCACCAGTATTGGGGGGGGCGAGCCCTCAGCAGGGCCTCGCACTCCCGGAGCCACTCCAACATGGCGGCCCGGGTCGGGAGTGTCTCACCACTCTCTTGTTCGTGCACCCCGAGGGGGGTGGTCTTCTGATCCCTGCGTCCTTGCCGCGCCGGCGGCGCCTTCTTTTTGTTGGCCCCCCCGCCTTCTTCTTCGTGTTCCCCATAGCCTTGCCTTTGCGCTGTGCATTTTGGGCCCTGGGCTAGACGAGGCACCGCGAGTCAACTTTCTTTGCTGCTGACTCTTCACCGTCAGCAAAGGAATGCCGCGCCACACGGCTACAGAGCGGTCCACCCCTCCTAAAAGGGGCAGGTCCCTCAAAGTCCAACGAGGCGCGGTTGCGCGGCCTCGCTCCAGGACGGTTGCCATGACAACCTGCACTCAGGCAACGAAGGCTCTCTAGCGAGCCTCGATGCCAGGCCCTGCCTCTGCGTCTCACCCGAAGGTAGGGGGACGCGACAATTTACCCGTTGCCGCCATTTTGGCGGCGAAGGGGACTTTTATACAAGCAGAAAGAAGAGAGGAAGGGATTGGTAATGAGTTTGCAAATTGAATGTTTCAAAGGATGTTTGTGCACATACAGTATTCTGTTACATAAGACCACTTAGACACCTCATGCAGCCCATCACGTATGTATTTTCATTTCCTTTCTGTCAATCAGTGTGAGTGACTGAAATGGAGTCTTCAAAGTGGTGAGTTTAGCTTTGCACAACATGTAGAGTTGAACTGTGCTGTGTGGGGCCGGTGGGGGGCAGCCCACGGTCCCACGGGGGTAGGTGAAGAAAGGGGAGGGGAGGGAACCTTCCCGGGCCCTGGTAGAGCGTTCCCCTCTTAGGGCAGGAAGCGGTGCTGCTAGAAAAGGTTCCCTCAGGGTCTTATGCGGTAGTTTGGAGGCTCTCAGGCGCTCCCTACCAAGCTCATCACAGGGATCTAGGCTCAGCCGCTTCCCAACCGGGGAAGGCCCCTCAGACACGAGCCACACGCACACGGTACCCCGGGGCCCAGGGGAAGTGTCGAGAAGTGGGAGGGACACCGGTGCCAGGCACCCCCGCAGGGGCAGGGGGGGCAAGGATTAGGACGGGGCTCCTTGCACTGCCGAGTTCCCAGGACACCATGTGAGCTACAGGGGGGGAAAGGGGAACACCCACTCACTTGAATCCACGGGACTTCACATGCACACGCACAAACACTCACGCACTCTCTCGCCTTGCTCTCCTTCACAAACACTTCCAAATACTCTCAGGTCTCTCCACACGCAAGGGCCGGTCTCACAAGGCTAAGGCTCTGATCACCAGCGAGGAAGGTGTGCCCTTGCCTTCCTTATGTAGGCTGTGCTGGGGACTGACGCTGCAGCTGCTGCAAACGCCGCAGCGGGGCGTGCGGGGGCGTGGCTGCATTGTGCACGCTGGGGGGAGGCGTGGCTGCGTTGTGCACGCTGGGGGGAGGTGTGGTTGCCTCCGGAGGCGTGGCTGCCTCCAGAGGCTCTCTGGCCGCATGTCGGCGCGCCGGCGGGGGCGGGGCCCTGGGACACGCGGCGCCATCATCTACAGCAGGGAGTGTTGCTGTATGAGGTAAGGAGGTCGGGCGCCTCTTGTTCTCCTCGCCGCGGCAGATGCCCCCTTGGCCCTGCCGGTGGCGCAAGGCCCATCTCCTCAGGCCCCAGGGCCTGACAGTACCCCCCCCGTCCAGCTGGGCGCCGGAGAGGTGTTCGGGGCAAGGAGGGATGTAGGACATGAAAACGGCGTAGCAATCGCGGGGCATGAACGCCGGAGGCCAGTTCCCACGAGTTCTCGGAGGCGTCATATCCTTTCCACTGGACGAGGTACTGCAGGCCCTCTCGCCAGCGGCAGGCATCCAGAATGGCCTGCACTTCATACTCGGGGTGGTCCGACCCCTGCATGGGCACCGGTCCAGGTTCCGGCGGGGGGCCTCCGGTGTCTGCTGGTTTCAGCAGGGACACGTGAAAGGTGGGGTGAATGTGGTAGTGGGCCGGAAGGGCAACCGTGTAGGCCATGTCATTCACCTTACGCTTGATCGGGAAAGGACCCATAAACCGGTAATCAAGTTTGGGAGATGGCCTACTGGTGGGGTAGTGGCGTCGGTCGACCCAAACGAGGTCTCCTTCTTGGAAGGAGGGGGCCTGAAGGCGATGCCGGTCAGCAAAGTTCTTGTAACATTGACGGGCTCTGTGTAAAAACGTCAGGGCGGCGGCTTGCGCCTGTTGGATTTGGGTTAGCAAGGCCCCTGCTGCGGGGATCTGCGGCAAGGCCACGTCAGGCATGCAGATGCGAGGCTGGAATCCATAGGTGACGAAGAAGGGGGAGGCTCCTATGGACGCGTTAAGGGTATTGTTGTACACGAATTCAGCAAGTGGAAGCAGCTCACACCAGTTATCTTGTAAGTGGTCTACGTAGCATCGAAGATACTGTTCCAAGGTCTGGTTTACGCGTTCGCCTTGCCCATTTGCTTGGGGGTGGTAGGCGGTGGTTAGGTTCAAATGGACTTTCAAGGCCCGTAGCAGGGTTCGCCATAATCGAGACGTGAATTGTGTTCTGCGGTCGGAAACGATTACAAGGGGTACCCCGTGTAGCCGAATGACGTTCTGCAAGAGTAAACTCGCTGTCTGCTTGGCGGTAGGTAAGCTGGGGCAGGCTGCAAAGTGGGCAAGTTTCAAAAAATGATCGGTGACGATGAAGATGGTCGTCTGCTCTTGGGAAGGGGGAAGGTCCACAATGAAATCCATGCCAATACGGCACCACGGTCCCTGTGGCATGGGGGCGAGGTGTAGCAATCCCAGAGGCTTTCTCCGGGGTATTTTGGTCTTGGCGCATATCTCGCAGGTTCAGACGTAGCGTTCCGTGTCCTTGCGCATGTTGGGCCACCAAAATTGTGTCTGTAATAATTCGTACGTTCGCTTGACCCCGGGGTGTCCTGCGAGGGGGGCATCATGGTGGCTCCACAGCGCATGTTTGCGGGCCTTCAGAGGCACCAACGTTTTGCCCTGGGGGTGACAGGGGTGGATCCGTGCATCCCCGGTGTTCCCGGAGAATAGGGCCTGTTCTGCGGCAGAATAGTGCAGCAAGTGGGCGTGGGAGAGCCCGACGCCTGCCGTGGCACAGGGGGGAAGGATCGGTTCTCCCTGTTGCGTGTTGCTCGGTTGGTCCTCTAGGGATCGTGAGAGGGCATCCACAACAATGTTGTTCTTTCCAGGGTGGTATTGAATGGAAAACAAAAAGCGTGAAAAGAACAGGGCCCAGCGCCCATGGCGCGCGTTGGCAATTTTGACGGTTTGGAGGTAGAGGAGATTTCGGTGGTCGGTGATCACCTGGACGGGCCACCTGGCTCCTTCTAAGTAGTGACGCCAAGTGGCGAAGGCGGCTTTGATAGCTAGTAGTTCCCGATCCAGGATGGTGTAATTAATCTCGGCACTGGTTAGTTGCCGGGAGTAATAGGCGCAGGGCAACAGGACCTGCTCCGTAGGGTCTTCTTGGAGCAGCACCGCTCCAATGGCGGTGCTGGAGGCATCGGTTTCCACCACAAAGGCTGTGTCGAAATTGGGGAAGCGCAGCAGCGGGGCCTGGGTAAAGGCGGTCTTCAATTTTTCGAAGGCTTGTTGCTGACTAGTGGTCCATGTATATGGGACCCCTTTGTGGAGCAATTGGGTCAGGGGCTTGGTAGTTGCCGCGTATTGCGGAATGTACTGTCGATAGTAATTGGTTGTTCCCAGGAACCTTTGTAGGGCCTTCACGGAGGGGGGTGGAATCCAGGTTAGGATCGCCTTCACCTTGGACCCGTCCATTTTCAACCCCTCAGGGGAAATGATAAATCCCAGAAAGGCGATCGACGTGGTGTGAAAGACACACTTGGATCTTTTACAAAATAAGCGATGTTTGCGAAGTTTGGTTAAAACATTTTGTACATGTTTCACGTGTTCCTCCCGGGTTTGGGAGTAAATCAGGATGTCATCCAGATAGGCGATTACCGAGACGTCCAACACTTCCCGGAGGACGTCATTGATAAAATGCTGGAACGTGGCAGGCGCGTTGGCTAACCCAAACGGCATCACGAGGTACTCGAAGTGTCCGTACCTAGTACGGAACGCGGTTTTCCACTCGTCCCCGGCCCGCATGCGCACTAGATTGTAGGCCCCTCGAAGGTCCAATTTGGTGAAGATCCTCGCTCCCTGTAACCGGTTCAGGAGCTTGGGGATCAGCGGGAGTGGGTAGCGGTTCTTGACCGTAATGGCATTGAGCTCTCTATAATCAATGCAGGGTCGGAGCCCCCCATCCTTTTTGGGAACGAAGAAGAGGGGGGCTCCTGCCGGGGAGGTGGATGGGCGAATAAAGCCTTTCTGCAAGTTCTCGTCGATGTAGGTCTTCAAGGTGCGGAGTTCGGGCCCGGAGAGGGCATAGATCCTCCCATAGGGGGGCTGCGTCCCGGGAAGGAGGTCGATCGGGCAGTCGTACGGCCGATGTGGGGGGAGGGCTGCGGCCTCTTGTTCATCAAAAAGGTCCACATACTCTTGATAGCACTGGGGTAGCCCTGTCCCGGACGTATCCTGGAGGGTGGCGCACAGCGAAGTTGGTGGCGCGGGTGGTCCGGTAGGGGCCCCTGTTGCTCCCAGAATCTGGATTTCCTGGGTCTGCCAATTTATGGTAGGGTTCCATTGTTTCAGCCATGGGAGTCCCAGGACAATGGGAAAAATGGGGGTACAGACCACATCTAGGCATACTGGTTGTGTACACCCCTGAATGGTAAGGGGTAACGGGGGGGTTTGGAGGGTAAGGGGCCCCGACACCAGCGGGGATCCGTCTATGGAATGAATGATCTCCGTTGTTGCTCGGGGCCGTCGAGGGATCTGGTAGCGCCGGAGGTACCCGATATCCACAAAGTTCCCGGAGGCCCCGGAGTCAATGAGGCCCCACCCCACCAACGTATGGGAGGGACTCAACCCTAGCATAAGGGGGATCCGTAAGTGAGGGTACCTTTTGTGCGAGGGGGTGTTGACTGGCCCGCCAGCGCGGCTAGGTGTCCGGGCAGGGCCCAGGATGCCCCCTATACATCCTGGGCGGTGGCGTTTCCCATCTCACGTCGACCTCTGGGGGCAGCTGGGCAGTTCCGGGCGAAGTGGGAGGCGTCCCTGCAGTAAAAACATAAGCGGGACGTCCGCCAGCGCTCTCGCTCCGCAGCCGTGAGAGGCCCCCGCGAGGCCCCGATCTGCATGGGCTCCATGTCTTCCTTGTGAGGGGGGTCTCCCCGAAGGGCCCCTAATGGGAGGGGCCGGAAGGGGGGGCCACGGGTGCTCTCGGTCCGACGTTCGCGTCGATGTTCGGTGAGTCGTTCGTCAATCTGCACCGTCATCGTGACCAATTCCCCCCAAGTCTTGGGGGTGCTCGCGTAGACCAGCTGGTCCTTGATCTCATTGTTTAGACCCCGTCGAAACATCACCCGGAGTACGTTGTCCGGCCAGCCTAGGTCCACAGCGACTTGCTGGAACCGGGTCACGTATTCTAGGAGGGGCCCCTTGCCTTGTTTCAAGGTGGTAATCACTGTCTCCGCCTCCTGCATCCGGTGGGGGTAGTCGTATAAGAACTTAAACTCCTTGACGAAGCCGTCGTAGTCTTCCAACAAGGGACTATTGCCAGTCAGGAGCGGGGTAGCCCAGGCCAGAGCCTGGCCTTCCAATAGCCCAATAACAAAGGCCACCTTTCGCGCATCCGTGTCATAGGTGCGCGGCTGTGTCTTAAAGGTTAGTTCGCACAGAGCCAGGAACCCCCTGAACTGTCGGCGGTCCCCGGTAAATTGGGAGATACAGGGTCCCTTTGGTTCACGGGGCCGCAACGCTCCTCCCTCGGCCCCAGCTGGGAGGGGGGGCCTACCAGCGGGGTTGCTTCGCTGTCTCGCTGGTCCTTGAGGTCCTTGACCTCCATAGCGAGGGACTGAACGGTGTGGGTCAACTCCTGTAGCTTGACTAGGATCTGATCCATAATAATGATAGGCTGGTGATTCTGTGGGGCCGGTGGGGGGCAGCCCACGGTCCCACGGGGGTAGGTGAAGAAAGGGGAGGGGAGGGAACCTTCCCGGGCCCTGGTAGAGCGTTCCCCTCTTAGGGCAGGAAGCGGTGCTGCTAGAAAAGGTTCCCTCAGGGTCTTATGCGGTAGTTTGGAGGCTCTCAGGCGCTCCCTACCAAGCTCATCACAGGGATCTAGGCTCAGCCGCTTCCCAACCGGGGAAGGCCCCTCAGACACGAGCCACACGCACACGGTACCCCGGGGCCCAGGGGAAGTGTCGAGAAGTGGGAGGGACACCGGTGCCAGGCACCCCCGCAGGGGCAGGGGGGGGCAAGGATTAGGACGGGGCTCCTTGCACTGCCGAGTTCCCAGGACACCACGTGAGCTACGGGGGGGAAAAGGGAACACCCACTCACTTGAATCCACGGGGCTTCACACGCACACGCACAAACACTCACGCACTCTCTCGCCTTGCTCTCCTTCACAAACACTTCCAAATACTCTCAGGTCTCTCCACACGCAAGGGCCGGTCTCACAAGGCTAAGGCTCTGATCACCAGCGAGGAAGGTGTGCCCTTGCCTTCCTTATGTAGGCTGTGCTGGGGACTGATGCTGCAGCCGCTGCGAACGCCGCAGCGGGGCGTGCGGGGGCGTGGCTGCGTTGTGCACGCTGGGGGGAGGCGTGGCTGCATTGTGCACGCTGGGGGGAGGCGTGGCTGCCTCCGGAGGCTCTCTGGCCGCATGTCGGTGCGCCGGCGGGGGCGGGGCCCTGGGACACGCGGCGCCGTCATCTACAGCAGGGAGTGTTGCTGTATGAGGTAAGGAGGTCGGGCGCCTCTTGTTCTCCTCGCCGCGGCGGATGCCCCCTTGGCCCTGCCGGTGGCGCAAGCCCCATCTCCTCAGGCCCCAGGGCCTGACATGCAGTAATAATAATATTTTTCAGTCTCTCTTCACAAATATAAGTAGTATTAAAGGATGAGTACAAATATATACCTTCCATATATTGTTCTAAAATGAACAAGTGGCAAAGGGTTGAACTTCAAAAGACTTGTGTAAAAGAGCTTATTGTTCATAAACCCATTTGTATGTTACAAATTTGGTGACTTAAGGCACAGACTTCCACCCGTTGAAGTCAATGGTAAAACTCCCCATTGAATTTAATGGTGGGGGATTGTCCTGGCAGAGTCTGTATTAAGCATTCTGAATGAAATGCCTCGAAGAATGCTTATATTTCTTTGGAGTCTTCAGTTGATGAGTTGCCTAAATTGATTGTTGTAGCCTGGACTTCCGCTAATGTGTTCACTGTATACATTTGTATGTGCATAAACACACTTTCACGGAATGCTTTCTAGTACAGCATGTTTTACAAGGGTACACATTACATTTTCATGCCTCCTGTCTACTTTGCTCTCACAGTGTATGAATATTTATGGCAACTGTTATAATTAGATGCCTTACAACACCACCAGGAAAGATTACTTGTACATTCATCTGCAAGACTGAGAGAATTTGGTGTTGCTGAGATAATTGCCCTTTGCTCAAGATGGCTTTTGTTTTCACTTTATTAGCTGAAACCCTGAATATCTTTCTGTGTGTGAATGGTAACAAACTGGTTCCTGCCTCCAATGTAACCTAAACTAGGCCTGTGAGACTAATGTACAAACCTTTGGCAATATGAGGGGGTCATAAAATGAGTTATTTTCCCAAATGAGTGTAAACTAGGGTTCTAACTTGGTCCTTGGAAAACTTAGGAATTCACCAAATATTAAGGTATTTGGGTCTGAAAGTCTGAAGTTCCGAGGACCAAGGACGTTCTTCGGAAATGCTGGAAATGGCTGCATGTGTGGGGGTTGGTGGACAGTTGAGCTTCTTCTGGAAATGAAACTTAGTGCCACATTTGGTAAGAGGGGGGTATGGGAGGGGACAGCTGAGTGATGTTAAACCAGATGGCAAACTTTTTATTGTCTGGCAGGATAAAATAAAATTGGTGCAGCCATTTTCCATTCTCTTTGGTAAATTTGGCTGTGTGCTACAGTGCTGGATCTGTAAGTAATTGGCTGGGAGGGGTGTGTATGTTCTGGGCTGGTGCTGGCCTGGTCTGGCCTGGCATGGTATGGTTTGGCCTGTCCTGTCCATATGGCTAATGCTGAGGGATGGGGGTTACCTTTACCTTTACCATGCTATGCTTTAAAAAAATAAATTTAAAAATGGCCACATTGCTTCTAGTTCTGCCTGCACTTGGCACCATGAGGCCAGAGGGATCTCTCTGCCTGGCTCCAATTCCCCTTGCCTGCTCTGTTCAAGTTACCAGTGCCATATTACCAATGCCATGCCAAGACTAGAGGGTGCCCCTGCGGTGTGTGTGAATGCCTGGTTTCTTTCTTGTGGGTGTTGTTATAATTTTTTCTGCTGGGTGGGCTGGCTGGCTTTTAGTGGGATTTTTATTTCTCCATTCAGTTGCACACTGTTTTGTTGGGTTGTTCTATTTTTCTTGAGCAAATGTCCCATTTGTGCTAGCATGCATTTTTGTGCACAGCTTGCTTGGCTTAAAATAATAATAAAAGTGGTTGCACTCACTGCTGATGGTGGGCCATGCTGTGGGTACACTACTGTTGTTGCTTTAAAATTTCTGCACGTAGTTGCACTTTTGTGGGGTTATCTTCTGAACATAAGTAGTGCCATACTGAGTTAGACCAATGGACCTGTCCTGTTGGAGGACAGGATGCTGGGCTTGTTGAACCATCAAGCCCAGCATCCTGTCCTCCAACAGTGGCCAATATTGTTCGCATGGGAGAAGAATCAACAGTCACAATGGGCAATCCATTCCCCGTTTACTCCCAGCTCCCACAGTCAGAAGTTCATCCCATAAGCTACTTGATTAATAACCATTAATGGACCTACTCTCCAAGAACTTATCCAGTCCTTTTTTAAACCCAGCTATACTACTGACCTTGACAACATCCCCTGGCAACAAATTCCATAAGTTAATTATACGTTGAGTGAAAAACTACTTCCTTTTATTTGTTTTAAATCTGCCGGCAGCTAGTTTCCTGGAGTGTCCCCTAGTTCTAGTACTATTTGAGAGGGTAAATTGTTCTGGAATTGTCCCACTCTTGCTAGCCTGCTTTTCTGGGTAGTACTTTGGTTGTGGGTTCAAGAACTTTGCCAAGATGAGACCAGCTGGGGCATTAGGGATGTGTGAACACCGAGCGGTTCAGTGTTCGGACCTGTTTGGGGTGCGGCTGAACCTGAAACCATTCGGTTTGGTCTGTTTGGACCGAACCTGTTCAGGTGGGGGAGGGCCAGGTTTTCCCTCCCCCCTCCAGGCTGCACGGGTGGAAGGGGCGTCGGGGAGCACCTCCCCACCACCTTACCCAGCCTGTGATATTATTTTTTTTTACACCCTCCCCCCGATCACCCGCGGCCCTACCTGGTGGTGCCCCGGGTCCGGCGGCGGATGGGTCCAGCAGTGGGTCTGGTGGGAGTGGTGTTCTGGAGCGCTTCAGGCTGCTACTAGGCCTTCCGGTTTGACCCAGAAGGCCTAGTAGCGGCCTGAAGTGCTCCAGAGTGCCGCCCCCGCCGGACCCGTGGCCGCTGTTGTGGCCACCGCCAGAACCGGGGCCAGAGCCTGACCTACCTGGGGGGTGCTGGGGCTCCAACCCTGTGTCTGGCGGTGGCCGGGGCAGTGGCTGCAGGTCCAGCGGGAGTGGCGCTCCGGAGCACTTCCGGCCACTACTAGGCCTTTTGGTTTGGACCCGCCCGCCGCCAAACCTGAGGTCAGACCCCGACACCACCAGGTAGGGCTGAGGGCGGTCCCGGGGGGGGGGGAGTTAAAAAAAATAAATCCCAGGCTGAGCAAGGTGGGGGAGGAGGTGCTCCCAGGTGCCCCTTCCACTCGGAAAACTGGGTTCCTCCTTCCTCCCCTCTCCCCTCCCGAATGCGTTCAGAACCCGAACTTTGTTCAGTCAGTTTGGTCAGGGGTCAGTTCAGATTCAGGGTGTTCGCAAGTGGGCCGAACACCCCAAGTTCGGGTTGAACCCCGAACTTCCAAACCGCATTTGCACACCCCTATGGGGCACTGGGGGAATACTTTCTAGTTTATTTTTGGTTAATATGGTGTGTGACGGGGAGGGGGCTTAACTTGCATAGGTGGGCTTGGGCACACACAATGGAGGGGTTTTTTTTGCAGGGGAATGTCTGGTTTATTGTGTGTTTGTATGGCTGCTGGTCTGGCGACATCCATGGCGTCATGCATGAACCAAAAAAGCTTATTGAAACTTGATTGATCAGTTTGATTTGCTTAGCAAGTTTCTGAAAAATTTTCAAAGTTTTCTGAAGTTTTCCGAGGTCCGGAATTCCAAAACTTCGGAAACAGCGCCAAAGGGCCACCGGGTGCTTGGGTTGATTACTCGGAACTTCAGAATTCAGCCTGAGTACCTGGAAATACTATTCAGTACAAACCTAGTGTAAATCCATCAGACCCATGTATCAGTGTTTTGTAGACTTGCCCAAACTCAAAGTTCTTGGGTTTTTTTGGGTTAAAACAGGTCCTAAGCTTGTGTTTTTATGGAACAACTACGAGGTGACTGTGAAGCTGTTCCTATCCTAATGTGGTGGTGACAAAGTAGTTTGAATGATATATTTTATTGGACCAACTATTGTTGGTGCAAATGTGCAAAATTTCTATCCTGACAGAGTCCTTTCTCAGGCAACTAGGAGTCAGAACTGCAAGTTTTTGGACCTCACAAGGTCCTTCCTCAGGTTAAGTAGGAGTCAGAACTTGAATAAGTTATTCTCCCAAATGATTTTATTTTATGACCCCTTCATAGTGCCAGATTTTTGTAAATCTAGACTCACAGGACTAGTTTAGGTCCTTACATTGGAAGTAGGAACCCGTTTTTTATGATTCACACACTGAATAACCTATCTTAATGAGTGAAACTTGAATTAGCATATCATTTGGCTGAAGAAAAAAGACATATCAGCAAGTTCAGAGTATTGTAGTTAAAGTCAAGGATATTCATCTTTCTTCAATTTTAGTATTAGACATAGGTTTTGAAAACTTCTTAACCCACTAGGAACTTCACGGCTTTTCTCAGCTAACAAGTTTTTGGAAGGATCATCATATTACACAATGCTTTCAAATGTATATATAATTTTACATACATGTACTCACATGTAGTTCCCCAACAAGAAATCTTGAAATGTTTTATTAATTTATTTTTATTTTATTTTATTTGAATTTTTATCCCACTCTATATCCAAAGGCTCAGGGCAGCACACATCATCATAAACACATCAAACTTAAAATAAAACACATAAAACACTGCTAAAACTCCACCCTACCCTACCCAAGAATCTACCCCTGCATGTTAAAGGCCTGACCAAATAAAAAGGTTTTGAATTGCATCCAGAAGATGCATAGGCTAGGGCTTAGACAGACCTCCAAAGGAAGGGGCTGTGGATGCTCAGCCTTGTTCTGCTTATTTGAATCAGTTTCAATTGGCGTCACCCACTGATGCTGGGGATGTCTTTGGGGTAATGAGGGCAACCAGTTGTAAATTAGATCCATGCCCATCTTGACTGATGAAAGCCAGTCACGAGAGATTGGGCCTTTTTCTGACTGGGATTGTCAGTGCCTCCCTTTGGGAGGGCATGGTACTGGATGCCCTTAAAATGGCGGTTGTCCGGTCTCTGTTAAAAAACCCCATGGCTTGATGTTTACTCTTTAGACAGCTATCGCACCATTTCTAACCTCCCCTTTTTATTGAATAACCTTCCCCATTGAATAACCTTCCCCATGTGTTTGGGGGACCCAACAGAAGTCCCCATGTGTTGGGGGACCTGACAGGTCCCCAATACATAGTCCATGAATAAACTTGAAATAATGATATGAATGTGAGAAGCATTTGCATAAAATACAGGCCCACAGACCCTCAAATGTGGGGAGCCCAGGTCTGTGGAGGGCCTGCAGCCACTCAGGAGTGGGCCTTCAATGTACAACATAACCAAGAGTAAACTAGGGCCAAGAGTAAACTAGAAACAACATGTGTCTGACATACAGACCTGAAAAGTAGGCAGCCTTTGCCCCTGAAGATGTTATGTTTAACTGAATATTAAAAATGAATTATAATGACATTTCCCTTTTTTCAATTTATTTATTTATTTATTTATTTCCGTGTACTTTATCCCGCACCTTCCTGCACAATGGCAGCTCAGGGTGGCATATAACAATTATTCTATAAAACCAACAATACAAAATAACAGGTAAAAATTATTAAAACCATAAAATACTAAAAAGAGTGGAAATCAAAATCAGTCCCCCCCCCCCGTCTCCCTCCCCTCAGGTGGTGAATAAGTGTGTGTCCATCAGATGGTTCTAGAAAGGGGCCGACAACTCCGTTTTGCATCTAGCACTGCCTGAATGTAGGTAGTTCAATGACCCCTGACAGCAGAAAAGGCATGCAAAAAATATCAGACAGGTTTCCACAGTAAATTTGATCTTTAACTTTTTGGAGGGACATTCAGCAGATAAATCCGTTGCAGTGGCTCGTTTTTTGGTGCAAGCTTTTGAAATGCGCACCAAATTCCTAAATTATATGGCAGTGGATTAGCTCCTTGGTTACAAGTATAGATCATGGGTAAGTAAATGCGATAGGTTAGATTCCGGTGCTTTATATCTTCTTGTTATTGGCACGGCTAAACCAAAAATCAAAATTTGATGTCTTGGTTGAGTGAAATATCTGAAGGTTTTATAGTAAATGTAGTTTAGAATTTTGGGCGGTTGGGTCTTGATCCTGGCACTTCATGCTTGGTTATAGGTGGTCTTAGGCAGATCAACCGCGCATTTATGCAGTTGGCAGGTTATTATGGTATTATTGGATATTCAGTTTTAAATTTATGGTATTGGTGTGTGTGTGTGTGTGTGCTGTCTCTTATACACATCTAGATGTGTATAAGAGACAGGAAGGAGCCAATTTGGGATATCCCCAGGAGTTCCTCCTCTGAGACAAAGACAAAAAGCAAGGAATAGCACAGGTTGAAAGAGCAGAAGGAAAAGACAAATAATCAAGTGTGCTCCCTTCCCTCANTTTATGGTATTGGTGTGTGTGTGTGTGTGTGTGTGTGTGTGTATGTATATATATATATATATATATATATATATGTATGTATATATATATATATATATATATATATATATATATATATATATATACCTTTTATGATGGGGTTTTTTCTGTTATGTTGACAATGACCTTTGGTCACGTTAATAAAAATAATAATAATTAAAAAAATATCTGTCAGATTGCATGACCTTACTTGTAATCCCAACCCCCACAGTTTTGGAATCTGTGCCATATGATATTGGTTACTGTACATCAGGGTGGTAATTTCAATTTTGGAATAAAATCCGTCCTTATAATCCATAGTAGAACCTTTAAATTACGTGCCATGACACAGAGGTTTTTTCAGTTCACAAGTCTTTTCAGAATACAGGCACAATATGCTGTACAGGTTTCAAAGAAAGTTGTTCAGCAATGAGGAGTGGAGAAACAAACCTTGAAAATGCCCCATACCTTGCTTCAGGTGACTTAAATTGAAATTGTTACCCTGATGCCCATGGAAATAGCTTGCAACAGCAAAACATGACCACCAGAGGACACTGTGGTTCCTGCTGTGCCAGAAGCCAACTAGGCTTTATTCACTGCTCAGCCCTCTGTAATGCAACAGGGGGATTGCCCAGAGGAGCCAGCAGCAACAGGCAGTAGCAGGAAGAAGAGAAAGGGGGATCAAATTAGACAGAAAATGAGGGAGACGGTGTATCAAGCTCACAACATTCAACAGCTTCCCTCCTCCCAACAACTCCTACATACTCGCAGACCTTTCAGCTCTCTCTGTCTCACACATACTCTGGTTTCCCCATCTGTCTTCCCCAGGTAGCCCTCCGCTCCTTCGAATACTCCAAACTACCCCAATCCTCCAACTCATCTCCAAGAGGCCCTGTCAGTGCCCACAAGCCCCCATTACTTCCTTTCTCCAGATATAGCCTTGTTCTTACCAACTTCCCATCCTCAAACTTTCATAGCTAGCACAGAGATAGTTGTGCAGAGTGGTTGTCGTGTTGATACCAAGTGACAGAGACGAAGTGGTTTGAATGCTATCTTTTATTAGACCAACTGTTGTTGGTCGAAATAAGCAAGCTTATAAGTCTGTATGACCTGATGAAAGAATGCTGTTATCACCCAGTTACTCCTGACTTCTGCCTGGATACCCCTACATCATCATCTGCATTGTGAAATAAGAGCATTTTGTTTAATATATATCTAATAAATGTTGGGTACTAGATTTTTTGTGGGTTTATAAAAATATTTCATCCAATTTCCTAGGCTGTGTTAATAAAACAGAAAATAACAGTTGACAAGTTCTTCTTCTTTTGAAAAACTTGAAAGAAAGGCTATATGTGGAAATTTCATATTTCATTATTTCTTTCCTAAATTATACCAGATTCTTTCAGAGTTATTGCTTTGTGTGCTTTCTCTCTCATGCTTTTAGGGCTGAAACAAGAATAAATTCCTTTCTCATGAAAATCTTGTAAGAATTGAGAACCGTTACCAAGATCTTGGAACGATCTCGATAATGGTTCTATATATTAGTTGAGATTTTTCTCGCTTACCATGACAAATGCATATTACCAGGATGAACGCACTGCATGGTAAATGATCATGGGTAATGGTAGTAAATGATCCTCACAGTAAATGATAACAGTAAACAGTATAGCGAGAAACATTCTTGACTGGGAAAGTGTTGAGAACCAGGATTTTCTCGGTTATCAATTCTTGCAAAAAAGAGTCCAGAACCGGAATTCTCAGTGAGACTCATGAGAAAATCGAGATCAAGTTTCAGCTCGATTTTTTAACGTATCAGTATGAGGTCTAACATATGAATGAATCCTACTAGATGTAACATAGAAATAGTGCAAACTAGGACAGATACTTTTTTGTTCATAAATTAGGATCTTAAAAGTGAAAGGTCATACTTAATCCTCTCATGTATTTCTTTCAAAAATAAAAATAATAAAGTGTGCTTTAAGCTCTTTTTGAAGCCTCAGTTGGTGTAAACTATAGCCAATTTAATATGATGTGTCAGAACATTCGTCAGAAGCAGCTTATTAGTTTCCAGGACACATCCGTATTTCATTTTATGTCCTCCCAGTTCTTGACACTTTCTCGGTTGATAATTTTCTCGATTTACCACTTACTATGATTACCGTTTCCTATGATTTACCATGTATTGTATACCGGATTCATCCTGGTAAATTTCCAAAATGGCAGCAGTACTGCCGGCAACATCTTGAAAAAGGGCTGTGCATACGCAGATTGCCTGTGGTGGCCATTTTGCACATGCACATTACCAGGACAAACACAGTACACAGTGGTATGTGGTAAATGGGTCATATACGGTAAATGGTAAACAGTAAATCGAGAAAAATTCTTATCCTAGATCTCAAACCATTACTTAGATTGGCCCAAATGAGAACATAAGAAGTGTCATACAGGGTCAGACCAATGGTCCATCTAGCCCAGCAACCTGTCTCCAACAGTGGCCAATCACAGTGGCTTGGGAGAAGCACCCAACAGGTCACAATGGGGGATTCATTCCCTGTTGTTTCCCCCCAGCTCCCGTCATGTTCCCTGATCCTGTCTGGCTAATAGCTGCTAATGGATCTATCTTCCAGAAACTTGTCCAGACCTCTTTTAAACTCAGCTATAGTACTGGTCTTTACCACAGCCTCTGGCAGTAGATTCCACAACCCAATTATACGCTGAGTGAAAAAATATTTTCTTTTATTTGTTTTAAACTTGCCACCCATGAGTTTCATGGAGTGTCCCCTAGTTCTAGTACTAGCTGAGAGGGTAA
>QEPC01014254.1:5629836-5664746 GCA_003113815.1 Sphenodon punctatus | reverse complement strand
GGGCTTCCCTTGTTCTTGGTTCGGAGGCTGAAGCTGGTGCAGAATGCGGCGGCTCGTCTTCTTACGGGGACGGGCCACCGGGAGCATATTACACCGGTGCTCCGAGCTCTGCACTGGCTGCCGATAGCGTGCCGAGCCAGGTTCAAGATGTTGGTGATGATCTATAAAGCCCTACACGGTCTTGGCCCCTCATACCTTAGGGACCGCCTCACCCTTCGCACCCCAGAGCGGCTCCTGCGGTCCACCGGGGGTGCCTTCCTGGAGGTCCCCCGTGTTAAGCGGGGGGCCACGATGGAGAGGGCATTCTCGGTGGTAGGGCTGCGGCTTTGGAACTCCCTTCCGGAGGAAGCTCGCCTGGCTCCTAGCCTATTAACATTCCGGCGTAGTTGTAAGACCTGGCTGTTCGCCCAGGCCTTTTGGAGGGAGGGGTAGGGGGAATATTTCAGTTCCCCCACCTATTTATATTTATACTGGTTTTTTTGCCCTGTTTAATATTTTAATATGATGTGAATTTTAAAAAAAATTTATTGTATGTTTTAATGTTGTAAGCCGCCCCGAGCTGCATGGCAGGAGGGGCAGGGTAGAAATTTATAAATAAATAAATAAATAAATAAATATATAGGCAAAGAAACTACATCAGAGAATCCACCATGGGGAAGGGAAAGCCTCTGTCTTTAATAATGAAGGAGAAGCTGATACTGCTGGCTGACTGAAACATTCCAGCTAGCTGTTTCACACATGACCCCGGTGTGACAGCGGCAACACTCACAATGGAAGATGCAGCAGCAGGGAGGAGCCGGATAACAGAAGAAGAGCTGGTGCGAACAGGGATGTGCTGCGACTTCCCTCGCTCATGTCAGGGCAGGTTTTTGCACCTCTTCTTCTGCTATCCAGCTCCTCCGCACTGCCACGTCTTTCCTCGTGGGTCTCACTGCTGCAGTTGTGAATGTGGCCTAAGCCACAGGAGACTGATAGGTCAAGGGTTAAAATCTGGACTGTGTGGTAAGCTGAAGTTATGATTTCTTGCATTTATAAGTTTACTTTGGGAAGCAATAATATAGAGTTTGCCTCCCGTGTGGTGAAGTCTCTGATGTTTCCATGGAGTTTCTTTGCCTGTTGGAGCTTTGAACCTCTGACTGTTCCAAAGTTCTACCTGGATAGTTACCAGGGCAACTTCTAGCTGTTCCTATCTACTTGGGTCATGAGGATGAGCACTGTCTATTGGCCATATAAAGAGTATACAGTTAGTGCCTTGAATAGACTCAGCTGTTCTGCTTTGGGGCAGCTATGCCAAAGGTTCTAGGTTCTTCTTTGCCCTTTGTTTCCCCAAGCCCCCTTCCAACACCTGGATCATGAAGACTTAGTGCTGAAGTGTGTCATGCACGATTGGGTCGGAGAATAGGGATAGAGAAAAAATAGACATGAGGTGGGCAATGAATCAGACAGGCAAAACCAAAGAGCAAACAGGACTTCAGAAGGAATGGCAACAGACAGACAGAGCGGATCCAAAACCAAGTCAGAACAGGTCCAAAACAGAGTTCAAGCAAAGGGCAAACCAGTCCAATGGGACAAAACAAACTAGGTCAGAGAAGAGAGCAAAAGTCCAGAAGCCAGCCTGATGCAAGGCACCTCCCAGGGGAAACAGGAACTAAAGGACTGACTGATGTTAAGCCATTTTAACTGAAACATAAACTTAACTGAATACCTGCATCCTCTAGTCAATTATCTATTCATTCATTCATAGGCTGCTACAGCAGCTCAGGGCAGCTCACAACATCAATAAAACACAGAATATAAATAACAATATAAAATCTACAATAAAATGCCCCCACAGCAGAGCTAAAAAAACCTACCTCCCAACCCCCCCCCTTCCATCACCCTCGCCAAAAGCCCAGTGGAACAGTCAGGTCTTGCATTGTCTATGGAAAGAGGGAAGGTCTGGGGCCAAGTGGATCTCCATCGGGAGAGAGGTCTATAGCCTGGTGCAGCCACCGAGAACACCCTCCTCCTCTTCATCACCCGAGATACGTCCACTCATTGCGATGTGGCCATTCAAACAGTAAATTCGACTCTTAATGGGATCTTAAGTTTTTATTCTAACAAGGGAAGTTGGTTATTTAGCCCAGCACTAAAAATATTTTGGGCTAAGGTGCTCCCCCAGTTACTTTATGGTTCTCAGATCTGGGGCTCATTTCTTTTAAAGAAATTGGACAGGGTAAAAAACAGATTTATTCACTCTGTTTTCTCCGAAGAACATGCTGGTTGTCCTCTTGAGGGCTCGATCTGGGCTTATCCTCAGTGTCCTCCCTGATACAGGTAGCTGTTTTAAAGTCCTTGCTCTAGGTTTCCCTGTCAGCTCCAGGCTCTTTGCTTTTTGATGCTTCTAATCTTATGTGTAAGGACCCTTTGGCTACAGGAGTGTCAAACCTCATTTCTAGACTGGATTTTGCAGAGGCTGCTCTATTGTCTCTCCCGATGACTGGTGATTTAGCTCTTATAAAGCAACACATCTGTGACCAGGAGAGACAGCTCTTGTCTGCAGTGATCAGCTCACAAAAAAATCTCCCCTCTTTATAAATCATTCCAGGTGGCCCCTCAGGGGGCAGAATATTTAAGTGCACCTTTAGGTTGGACTCCGAGGAGGGCTTTTACTCTTGCCCATTTCAACCTTTTTCCTTCTGAGGTTTCTGAGGGTAGAATTGGGGTAGAATTCCCCCCAGGATTTGTAAATCCTGTAGTTTGAATGAGGTCGATTCTCTCTCTCATATTATATTTAATTGCCATTTGTACTCAGGTCTTTGTACTTTTTATGTAACCCCTGTTATTCATAATTTAAATTTGCCCAGCCAGGTGGAACTATTGATTCATCTGCTTTCCGTCTGGGACTAGGGTGTTACGGCTCACTTGGCCAAGTTTTTGGCATCTGCGATTAAGACCAGACTTGCAAGTAAGAATAGCTGTAACCTCTAAAAATCCTTTTTTTGTTATTTATTGTGGACCTTGCCGGTTTAATGTCATACTGGGTCAGATCCATGTTCCATCGAGCCCAGCACCTGTCTCCAACAGTGGCCAATCTTGGTCACCAGGAAGAAGTACCCAACAGGTCACAATAGGGTGATCCATTCCCCATTGTTCACTCCCAGCTCCCAACAGTTAGAGGTTACATTCACCAGACCTACCTGTACAATAGCTGCTAATGGACCAATCCTCCAGAAACTTGTCCAACCCTTTCTTAAACCCAACTATACTACTGGCCATGACCACATCTTCTAGCAACAAATTTCACAACTTAATTATGTGATGAGTGAAAAAATACTTTCTTTTATTAGTTTTAAATCTGCTACCCATTCGTTTCATGAAGTTTCCCCTAGTTCTAGTACTGTTTGAGAGGGTAAATAACTGTTCCCTACTAACTTGCTCCACATCACTCTTGATTTAAAAAACTTCTATCATATCCCCTCTGTCGTCTCTTCTCCAAGCTACAGAGCCCCATCACATCAGTCTTCTATTCAGGGGAGCTGTTCCATACTCCTGTACCTTTCCTATTACTGCTGTATCTTTTTTGAGATGGAGCAACCAGAAATGCACACAATATTCACCATATTTATATAGTGGCAATATGATATTTACAGTTTTATTCCTTATCCCTTTATGAACATTTGCTAACACTGTTTGCTTTTTTGATGGCTGCTGCACACCGAGCTGAGAATTTCAATGTATTGTCCACAATGACTCCAAGGTTCTTTTCCTGAGTGGTAACTCCTAATTTAGAACTCAGTATTCTGTATATAAATTTTTTCCCTATGTGCATCACTTTGCAGGCACTTGTTCACATTAAATTTCATCTGCCATTTAGATACCCAGTCTCGCAAGATCGCCCTACAATTCTTCACAGTTGCCTTGTGTTTTCACTAACTTGCATAACTTGGTGTCTTCTGCAAATCTGATCCCTTCGCTCCTTACTCCCCTTTCCAGATCATTAATGAATACATTAAACAACACCGGTCCCATTATAGATCCCTACAGCACTCCACATTTTACTTCTCTCCTTTGTAAAAACGGACCATTTAGTCCTACTCTTTGCTTCCTATGTTACCAGTCCACAATAGGACACTGCCTGCTATCCCATGACTTTTTAAATTTTCTCAAGTATCTCTCATGAGGAACCTTATAAAAAACCTTCTGAACATCCAGATACACTATGTCAACTGGCTCCCCCATTATCCAAATGCTTATTCGCACTCTCGAAAAATTCTAATAGTATAATGAGGTATGACTTCCCTTTGTTAAATCCATGTTGACTCTTCCCCAATAAGCCATGTTTATCAATATGCCCCATAATTCTGTTTGGAATAATAGTTTCCACCATTTTCCCCGGCACAGATGTTAGGCTTACTGGTCTGTAGTTTCTAGGCTCGCCTCTGGAGCCTTTTTAAAATATTGGCATTACATTTGCTACCCTCCAGTCCTCAGGTACAGTGACAGATTTTAGTGATAGGTTACAAATTACCAGTAGTAGGTCTGCATTTCATATTTGAGTTCCTTCAGAACTATGGGGTTTAAACAATCTGGTCCTGGTGATTTTTTACTATTCAGTTTGTCAATTTTCTCTAGAACCTCTTCCAGAGTCACATTGATCTGTGACTGATCTTCTGATTCATCATCTACAAAGATTTGCCCTCTGCCACGACAGCTGCGAGGGGGTCCGTTGTCGCCCCCCCCGCCCCTTAAGAAAAGGAGCAGGGCACCCCAGCAATGAACGCTGCAAGGTGGCAGTGCACACTGGGCTGCATGTAGGTTGTCGGCGAGGGTTGCCCATAGCAACCCTCGCCGATGGTGTGGAAAAGAAGGCGCCTGATTGGTTGCCACTGGTCACATGGGCCAGCGGCAGAAAGGCATTCCCTGCTCATTCTAGTGAAGAGCAGGGAATGGAGTGGGACGGGAATCCAGCGCTCCATTCTCAGCCTAGCTGGGATCAGGCCACTGGGCAAGGCGAGGCAGGTGACAGCAGCCCAGAGGGAAGTAGAAAAAGTGGGATGGTGAGGAGCAGGAAGCACGGCCCCAGAGCGGCCCCCAAGAACCAGGTTGGGGGAAGGGCGCGGGCACAGGCAGACCCTAAGGAAAGGGGAAAGCAGGGGGACAGTAACCTGGGCCCCCAGGAACCTCCCGGGCCACCAGGGAAACGGGGAAGGATGGCAGCAGGGGCTGAGGCTACCCCAGGGCTGAGCATGGCCTTGGGGTATCTGGCAGCGTGTGAGACCCTGTTGTGGGGGCCAGAGTGTAGCGCCGCAAGAGGGTCTCCACATGCGGGGGCCCCCTCAGCTGGCAAGAAGGGGCAGCAACAGGTGGTCAGGCCCACAAGAACAACACGGGGTGTGTGTGTCGGAACGGCCCTCCCCTCCCCCAGCACCTGCCATAATGCAGTCCCTGAACGAGGCCTTGGCCCACGTGGGCAGGAAAGGCAGAGATCTAGCAGAGGGTGGCCAGCACCTCCCAGACTGGGAACCGGAGGGCTGGCCCAGGCATGGTACAATCATTCCCCCGGCATGTTTCGTGGAGGGGGCACCTCCTCCCACCCGCCCAAAGGGTAGAGTAGGGAGTGTGAACCGGACAGCTGGGGGGGTGGCATCAGGGAGTGGGGTGCCCACAGCATGAGAGGAGGAGCGGGTTAGCGAGGAGGAGGCCGAGGATATTCAAGATTGGGCCACTCCTCAGTATGATTGCAGGTTTGATGAGGGTACGAAACCGGAAGAGACAGGAGACGAGGACCCGAATATGATGGCCCGTATTGAAGCACTGGAGCAGTTACTGGTGGACCGGGAGCGGGCACAGGCAAACCACACCTACCACCCTGTCATGGAGTCAGGTATGAACATAACAGGAGACTGGGCACCGACTGAGCACGGGGCAGGACAGGGGGTGGGAGGTGAAGGGGGAGTTCCTCCCTTGCCCACCTCTCACCACCCGGTGATGTTCAGCGGCCCATCCCAGGCGGGGTGGCAGGCAGTAACTGGGCGGCACCCATGGCGGTCACCCAGGTTGGGGGGCCACGCCCCTCCTCCCCAGAAAGGCACCGCATTATTTGTGGTGGAACGAAGGGTGGGTCCAGGTCAGGATGCTGATGGTGGCCAGTGCTACGGCAGGTTCCACACAGAGGCAGTTGGGAGCGCCCCCAGGGAGAGGGGGATCAGTGGCAGAACAGCCTCGAGCTCAGCACACCTTACAGGTGTGGGCCCGGCCCCCTTACTACCCTGTAGGGCAAGCGGGGGGGTGTTCCTGGCATTCAGCACCTATGGGGGGGGGGGTCGTATGCAGACTTATCCGCACCAATTGGGGAACACTTGCTACTGGAGAAGATATGACAGGGGGAAATATATTGAACTCTTCACCCTACTTTTTAGCAGTCCAATAATGGAGCCAGGAGAGGAGAAAAATAAGAAGGATAAGGAGAAGAATAAGCAGCTGAGGGCTGATAGAAACTGGTCCAACTGGACAGCTGCGTACGTGATATACCATGGGATGCATCTGGAGATGTTTCCAGAGAGGGGTTCAGTGCTCCTGAAATATGGGGAGATAATATGCAGGGCTTACAAGACTGGCCCTCCGGGCCCATGGTTAAGATACGATGAAGCATTTAGGCACAGGGCTTCATTTACGTCAGGACTCCCATGGGACATCCATGCCCATGATTTGTGGTTGAGCTGTATGAGTGGCGCCACTGGGGTGCCTCGTGCAGACAGCGGTCACCTGTTAATAAGGGGGGGGGAGGTGACGCCAGTGAACAACCGAACCCATGCTTGGGGAAGGCAGGCAGCGACTGGGGGCGCTGGGCAGTGCTGGGAATTTGCCTGTTCGGGCAAGTGTTCCCATCTGGCATGCAGGTTTTCTCACACCTGCCCCACCTGCGGGGGATTCCACATGACGGTTGCCTGCCCATGAGCCAGGCCATGGAACAAGGCAAAAGGGTTGGCCCTCAGTAGCGGAAAAGGCAACTAAGGGGGTGGTGGCGCAGGGGCTCCTGGGAAGAACCCCAATGCCAGTTAAGGTGGGGAGATTAATGACAGCTCTGCTTGGGCACCCCAACAGACAGGAAGTACAATATGTAGTAGAGGGGTTTGCAGAGGGTTTCAGGATACTGGCAGTCTATGTACTCCAACCCGGGACCCCCCACCCCCCGAATTTGAAGTCAATCAAGGGCATGGAGGCGGTCATGGTGGAAAAGATTGCAAAGGAGCTAGCCGAGGGTAGAGTAGCCGTCCCATTCTTGCCCTCCCCCTCCATTGCCAAACATGATATTCTCTTCATTGGGTATAGTCCCAAAGAAGGCCCCGGGTCAGTTTTGTTTAATTCAGCATCTCTCTTACCCCCGGGGCTGCTCGGTGAATGATGGGATCCCAAGGGACTTGCTTTCAGTGCACTACGCATCGTTTGATACAGCTGTCGCATTGGTCAGAAGGTTTGGCAAGGGGGTGCTCCTGGCAAAATGTGATGTCAAGTTGGCATTTCGCCTTTTGCCAGTCCATCCGGATTGGATAGTTTCCCTCTGTTGGGCTTCCACTGTCAGGGCAACTTTTATTTCAACATGGCTATGCCTATGGGATGCTCCATTTCGTGCTCAGCTTTCAAGCGTTTCAGTTCCCTGGCAGAATGGGTGATGCAGCGCTCGGTGATGGGGGGAGGCATCACAAAATATCTGGATGACTTCCTCTTCGTTGGGTGAGCTGGCACGCCAGAATGCTCTGAATTAGTGGGGGCCTTCCAGAGGGTGGCCGGGCACATGGGTATCCCTTTGGTGCACGAGAAGACAGAAGGGCCGTGCACTGTGCTCACATACCTGGGAATAAGGCTGGACACGCAGGCAGAGGTGTCATGCCTACCCTTAGACAAAGTCAAGGCACTCATCCTTAAGCTGGAGGAGTGCAGGGCTGCCGGGAAGATCACAGTTAAGCAGCTGCAGTCCTTGATGGGCACATTAAACTTCACATGCAGGGCATTCATGTCCCGGTTATACAGTAAACTAGCCGGTGAACCTCCACCTCACCACCACATTAGATTGTCCAGTGAAATAAAACAAGATTTGGGTGTATGGTTAGCTTTCTTGGAGGATTTCAATGGGGTGAGTGTCTGGAGAGAGCAACTCCTCCTTGAGGCCAAGTTGGAAGTGCACTTGGATGCAGCTGGCTCCCAGGGTTTTGGGGTGTACTTCAGGGGCTCCTGGTGCTCAGCTAAGTGGCCACAGGAATGGGTAGATGGGGGAATCATGAGGGACTTAACATTCCTCAAATTATTCCTTATTGTCGTAGCTCTGCACCTGTGGCATGAGCAATTGGTAAACAGAGCGGTGCTGTTCTGGTGTGGCAACCAGGCAGTTGTCCATATAATCAACGTACTGTCATCACACTCACAGCAGGTCATGGGTTTGGTGAGGGCCATGGTCCTTGTTTGCCTTCGGCATAATATCTTATTTCATGCCAAGCACGTTCCTAGATTCGAGAATGAGATTGTGGATGCTCTTTCTCGATTCCAGATGGAGCATTTCCACTTGCTGGCACCTCAGGCCAACCAGAACCCGGAGCCCATACCATGAGAAATGTGGAGCCTTGGATCATATAGCTCTGCACAACTGTGCAGGGCTCTTTGGCTGTCAGCACCAGAACAGCTTATGCCAATGCCTTTCAGGCATTCCAACATTTCAGGTTTTAGCATGGATGGAGTCTGGGTTTCCTGATACCTGAAGCTCAGGTTTTGCAGTTCGCCATGGCTTTGAGAAGGGAGGGGTTAGCTCCTTGTATGATCTCTGGGAAGCTGGCAGTAGGGATGGGCGAACGCAGTTCGGAAGTTCAGAGTTTGGCCCGAACTCGGCCTGTTCGGACGACCGAATCCGAACCCGCATCTGGCTGAACCAAACTCAATTCCGAACATTGAAATGACCGAACAGTTCGGTCAGTTTGGATCGCGTTCGGGTGAGTTCGGGTGGCAAAAAAAGGTTCACTGGAAGGTTGAACATGACAGGGAGGGGTAGTACTAGTCACTGAGGAGCAGACTTCCAGGCACCAGGGGTGGAGAGACTTGCAAGAAATGAAACTATCTGCCTCCCCGCTTCCCAACACCTTCTGAGCTAGTCACTGTTCCTGAACAACAGGCGTTGAGTAGGATTATTAGATTGCTTTAAGTTTCATTTCAGTTTTGTACTGAAATGAAACTTAAACCTTAAACTGAAACCTTCTGTTGTTGTTTGTGATTCCCCCCCATCCCATGTATATATATATATATATATAGAGAGAGAGAGAGGTTAGGGACAGTAGACAGTTGTAGGAGTTACCTTAGTGATAGAGATAGTGTTAGTGATTTAGTTTTAGTTTTAGTGTTTGTAGGAGTAGGACTGTATACTTATTAGATAATCCATTTAGTTCATAGCATTTAGAATAGTTAATAGCAGTTAGATTTAGTGTAGATAGATAGATATAATATTAGATAAAAAAATTAAATAAAAAAAAACCATATAAAAACAAAACAAATTTTTTTAAAAAACCACATATAAAATCAAATAAAAAAACAAAAAACCATATAAAAAAACAACATAAACACCCATAACAAAACATTTCCTGAACATCTGAACCCGAACCGAACGGCCAAACATGAACCCGGCGAACTAACCGAACTGCTGAACCGAACGGACGAACCGAACACAGCCGAACCGAACGGTCGAACCCGAACCGTGATCTGTTCGCCCATCCCTAGCTGGCAGCAGTGGGATTCACTAGCCAGCTTGTGGGGCACCCCGCTCCAGATAAGGGTTTATTTGCCTGGAGATTAATAGAAGCATGGGCATGGGAGCAGCCAGTCACTCCGGATCAGAGACTACCTATTACCCCCGCCCCCCTTTTATGTAGAATTGTTGACTCCTTACAAGGTGTGTGTTACATGAAGTTTGAGCAGTCCATATTTTCCGCACTGTTCGTAGTAGCATTTTGGGGGGCATTTCGGGTTAGTGAGCTGGTGATGGAATCAGCGAGGGACATGTCAGCCAGGGCATTGGCGGTGCAGGACATGGCGTTAGGGATGCATGAGTTACACATTCACTTAAGGAGGTCGAAGACTGACCAGTGGGGATATGGTAGGATGGTTAGGTTGGCCAAGGCCAGACACGCTGGGTTATGCCCAGTGCAGGCGGTTTATACATACCTAAAAGCAAGGCCAATGGTTGGTGGCCCATTCTTTTGCCACATGAATGGGTCACCCGCCACAAGGCACCAGTTTGTCGTGGTCCTCCACGCAGCATTGACACACTTGCACCTCCCATGCATGAAATATGGGTCCCACTCGTTCAGAATAGGGGCGGCTACTTTTGCCGTGGAAATGGGCATGGCTGGCAGGGATATTCAGGCCATAGGGTGGTGGCGATTGAAGGTTTATCAGAAATATATGTGTGGGGAACGTAGCCAGTTGCCGCAGTAATCAGCTATGGTTTTCTTAACAGATGCTGGCGTGCGGAGGAGAGTGAACATCTGGATATTGGGGCAAAGCTTGGTATGGTGGGCCGTCAAAGTGGTGGGAAGCACCAGATGTGGAACACAGCTGGGATTATATGACAGGGCAGTAATACGGTGGCTAGGGCAGAGCAGTATGAGGTGGCACCGATGGCTCCCTGAGCTCTCGGCCTATGTTAGAGGTGGCAGGCCTGACATACTGGTGGTTTATTTAGGGGAGAATGATTTGCCACAATTAAAAGGGGTGCAGTTAATTAGGAACATAAAACAGGACTTGTGGGAAGTAAAACGTTTAATACCGGGAGTTAGGTTAATTTGAATGGAATTAGTTGAGAGGGTCACTTGAGGGGAGGGTGTAGCACCCCCAAAAATTGACAAAACCAGGAAAGCAATCAATAGGGAGATTACGAAATGGTTAGACGAGATTGGGGGGGGGGGGGATTCAGTTAGCCATAGTTAATTTTCACATAGGAAATTACATTTATTTAGGAATTATGGAGTCCACCTGTCCCCTGCCAGGAATAACTTGTATCTGCAAGCTTTGCGGACTAGACTAGTGAATGTGATAGGATAGGTGTGGGGGTTGGACCCGTCCGCTGGCAGTGGCGGCTCCTGGGTGGTGGTGGTCCAGTATCGATTCATGTAGGTTAAGTAAACACAAGAGTCATCTCCTTAAGAGATGGGGAAGTCACACCAACGTATTGCAGAGTATGGCAACCATGGTGAGGGTTCCCTGGGAAGGGGTGACCTGAAACGATGACAGGGCATTGTATGGCCCCCCATCGTTGGCACCCTGTTCTTTACTCAATCCAGATGGACAATCCCCCTTTGGCCTCGCGCCTCGCGCTGGACGAAGAGGGGCTGTTATAGTTGGGGGGAGGTTATCGAGGGTATTTCGAGACCTCTCCCAGTGTTAGTAGTTCATGTTGGTTTGATGATACTGGACCCTGATCGCAATAGGCGATGTCACCCCTCACCTATTCTATGTTGTTGTAATTTGGATGAATAAAGGGTGTGGCCATGTTTAATCCACTTCTGGTGTCCTGTCTCATTTGGGGGTGCATCGACAACAGTTCTGGTGTGGGTATCTCCCCAACATCCTCTGCAGTGAAGACTGAAGCAAAGAATGTGGGGTAATCTTTGCTGGGGACATCTGGGGGTGGGTCAGAGACGGGGCTTCCATCTTCTTTAGGTATTTGAAATGTTATGAAGTCTGCTTAAAAGAGTCTTACTTGAGTCTAAGTGAAGATAACCCATATCATGTCTGAATTTGACCTGCCGGGTGAATTCTTTCAAATCAGCTATTTGTTCTACATAGTTCTAACGTTACCTGTTACAGAGTGGGATGTGTCTGAAGGTTAATGCATATTGTACTTTTGCTAATCAGGAAACTCTCTGGAACTGATACTATAGGCTTTGGCTGATCACCACTTTTGGGGTGGGGTGGGGGTCCAGGAAATAAATCTTTCCTCCTTGGGGCCGATTGGCTGGGTCTATTTTTTTCTGCCTTCCCTATAGTTCCATCATCCTTCGTGTGCAAATTGTGTACCTTCAGTTGCGTTCAAGTGGACTGGCTTGTTAGTTTGCTTGTAGGTTGGAGGTCCAGTGGAAACTAGGAAATTACAATTGTGATAGAATTATGGCTTGGGAGGCACCTCCTTACGAGGTGGGGCAGGGTTGATGCCAATTAGGGGATAGCTGACCCATTGTGTTGATTCTAACCCTGAAAGGTTGCTGGTATCTGCGCAGTTAAGCAGGATACAACTGATTCCTATCTTGTGTAGTCTGTCACTCGTTCCTACAGACCCTGATAAAATGGTGGGGCCATGGATTTGTATATGTCTGAGACATTAGTGTCTGCCTGTGGATTTTAATCAACTGGACTTGGCATTGGTAGGGATTTGCTGGTTTGTGTCCTCCCCCCCCTCCCCCCAACTGCCCAGACCAAAGTTAATTTTAATAAAGGCTGAATACTTAGTGGTATTTTGGTGTGCATTGGAAATTTGGTTGTTTTTCTTTACCTAAGTCAACATGTGGTACGGAATTCTTTCTCTTGTCTTTAGCAGTATATTTTAACTTACTTCTCTTTCTCCGAGATGTATTCATAACTATATTGGTAAATAACGCTTAGCATTCAATACAGATCATGAAGAACATATTTTAGAAGAATTAAGAGGAGGAAAAAGATGAACATTTGAAAATTTCTTGAAGTCATTTCCTGTTAAGGTTAATATTGCATTTCTTAAAAGAAATGCTGGGTAGCTGCCAGACTTTGAGCCTATTAGGAATTCCTCTTTTTTCCTATCTATAATCCAGTCACTCAGTATAACTAGCAGATTGCCATTTGAGACCAACCATTTCCTTCCTTTGACAAGTCAGTCATCTATTCCATGACATCAACTATTTAAAATAGTCCTTATGTTTGATTATTTGGTTAGTTATTTAGGTACAATATTGGAAATATTAGAATGTCTTTTTAAAAATATTCATACACTGCCAGACAGATGGAAGTTTATCTTGTCCAAAAATATAGAATCTATGACTCATTTTTATCTTTGGTTTTCCACTTAAAGAATGGGTGTCAGCTTCCTCTATAATTTTGACTTGTTTATCCAGCAGTTTTGTTTGTCCATGCAGTTTTCTATATGCCAAGTGTGGTCAATATTTGATTTCCATAAAAGGTATGAGTTTTCTTTGAGGCTATCTTCTTCTGCCGTTGCCAAACCCACAACTGATGCACCATTACTTAGACTTTTGTTCTTAATTTAAACTTGGCACAGTGTTTCCCTTTGGTGCAGAACATGAAACATACTTTCTTCTGACACTGAAGCTAGGAGGCAACTTTTTTCTTTGTGGTGTGTTGTGGTTTCAGTTTTATGGAAAGGACTTATGTGCTGGAGTCAGCTTCCAGGGAACTGGTAAATTTACCTGGCTGTATCTGAAGCCCCGGCATCAGTTGGAAGGCTTTTCCTTCTCCATCTTACAGAATAATAGGAACTCCTATTATTCTCTCTACTATTTCTTCCCTTTTTGCCCCTGACCTTGCTCCTTCTCCCATGCTTGGCCTGCATCATTAGGCTTCCCCATTCCTGCATTTCTTTCTCTCTGATTCTCAGTGCCCATGACCCAGGATACTTGGGACCGCTCCTCTGTATATTCCATTGTTATGGGAACTTGGGAACTGATGCTGTTGACATGGGGACTGCTGTTTCCATGACAATGTGGCTTTCAGTGGGAGACCACAATAATACGATGTAGGGAGTTACCTGGTCTCCATTGCCTCTAATTGCCTGCTGCTTATTGGCACCTGGACTGGTACTTGTGATTCTGTGATTTCTAAGGTATGTGCCTGTTTTGCTTACTCTGGGGGTTTCTTGTTAGCAGCTTCTGTGTCAGTCGAATTGTCATACCAATGTGAATAAAATATATGTATTTTTTAATTATTATTTTTTTTTAAAAAAAGGTTGGTGGCCTGAGGCCAAATGCAGCCCAGATGACTAATTTTTATTTGACCCCTTTCCAGTGCCTGGATATGGCTGCTACTTCAAATTCCTACCCCCAAACACTGAAAGATGGCTCGGAGCAAGGGAACAGAGAGGAGGACACGTGCACAAGGAGAGGGGACAGCACAGATTCATGATCTGGACCCTCCTCTTCCCTTAAGCACCCCAACTTATATATGGGCTGTCAGAGCTTGTACAAATTTTCAAATGGCCCCTGGGAGGGAAAAGGTTCCTATTTCTCATTTACAACATCAGACATAAGGTAAAAATAAAAACATCTACCAACGCTTAGTTCTAAGCATGCTTCTTTCTTTCTTTCTTTCTTTCTTTCTTTCTTTCTTTCTTTCTTTCTTTCTTTCTTTCTTTCAAAAAAAACGTTGATCAGATAATTTATTCAGTTGTTTATGGTATTTCTACAAAAGTAGTTTGTATGAAGAAATCACTGTACCATAATTGTCTTTTACAGTGTTTTCAGTGCTGTGTGATATTCATTATCAGCATCAGGATGAAGGGACTGGGTTAGGGGGAGGGGCTGTTCCCCTCGTTGTGAGGGAGGGGCAGAGCCCCCTGGGGNAAACATCTACCAACGCTTAGTTCTAAGCATGCTTCTTTCTTTCTTTCTTTCTTTCTTTCTTTCTTTCTTTCTTTCTTTCTTTCTTTCTTTCTTTCAGTGCTGTGTGATATTCATTATCAGCATCAGGATGAAGGGACTGGGTTAGGGGGAGGGGCTGTTCCCCTCAGTGTGAGGGAGGGGCAGAGCCCCCTGGGGAGGGGGTTACCCTCCTATGCAAGAGGACGGTAGGGTGTGTATTAGTGGGTGGGGGTCTCCCTCAGGGGACTGGCAGGATGGCCTCCGGGTGGGGGGTTGGGGGAGCAGACCGGGTGGGAGTCCACAGTTATAGGGGTCATTGTGGGCCAGGGGAATTGTGGCCCTTCTGGGAGGCAAATTAAATCTGTGAGGTGGAACAGATTTTATATTCCTGTCCCGCTTAATGGCCCCCAGGCAGATGGTGAGGTGATCAGGAATCAGAGGGCCCCTGACTTTGTTTTGCTGCTGGTAAATGTCAGGTTGGTAGCCAATAAGTCATCTATGGTCCGGGAAATGATCCTGGACCAGGCAGCCAATCTTGCATTTATTATGGAGACCTGGCTGGACACTGAGTCAGGGCCTATACTGGCTGACCATGTTCTGGATGGGTACTCTGTACAGTATCAGCCTTGGCTGGGGGGGGGGCGGGCGGTGTAGCCATTATTTTTAAGGATACATTCTCTGTGAGGAGATTTCCTCTGCAAACTATCATGGGTATTAAGGGCCTTCATCTGGTGTTGGATTTGGCCAGAGACAGAGTAGGGATACTGCTGATATACAGGGCACCCACCTGTATGGCAGTTTCCCTGCCCGCACTGACCAAGCTGGTGTCGGAGGTGGTCTTGCGGTTCCTCAGGGCGAGAGTCCTGGGGGACTTCAACATCCATGTCAATGCCAGTCTTGGAGAGGCAGAGCATGAGTTCATGGCTGCCATGGCTACCATTGACCTGTCTCAGAAAATGGTGGGCCCCACACATGTTGGAGGACATACCCTGGACATGATATTTTGCTCAGGCCTTGATGCAGGGGATCCGTTAGTGGGTGTGTGTGTGTCATCAGTGCTCTTGTCATGGACGGATCATTATCGCCTCTGGGCTGGTATGCTGGTGCATGTCGGCCTGCGGGAGGGTGCAGAACCAGTTAGGATGGTTCGCCCCCAATGGCTTATGGAACCTGGAAGGTTCCAGACCACTCTCGGGGATGTTTCCTCTGATCTTGATGGCCGCTCACTCGATGACCTCGTGACCATATGGAACTCCATGTTGGTGGAGGCCACTGACTGGGTGGCTCCCAGGCATCTATTCCAGAACCGCCGACAACGCAGGTCTCCGTGGTATACAGAGGAGCTGCGGGGGATGAAGTGGGAAGGGTGGCTGTTAGAGTGATGGTGGCATCACTCAAGTGCCAAAGTTGACCGATTGAGGCATAGAGTCTGGTGTGTACCTATACTGTGGCAGTGCGGGCAGCAAAGAAAGTTTTCTTTGCTGTCCTCATTGCGTATGCTATAAGTCCCACCTGGTGGAGCTTTTCCGGTTGGTGAGGGGGCTGGTCAGTCCAGCCTCCTACCGTCTGAATTTAGAGTAATCAAATGCCTGCTGTGATTTGTTTGTGGACTTCTTGCGGATAAAATTGCTCAAATCCACCACAGTTTTGACGTAACATTTTTAGCAGTAGGTGAGCCAGCGGTAGTAGAAGCCTCGTCTTGTCCTGTTTTGTGGGAAGAATTTCAGGATTGTCGCCCTCAGATGCGGGGGATGCTCTTGGACTCTTTGAGCCACTTATTATGAACTAGATCCCTGGCTGTTCAAGGCCAGTCAGGAGATGTTAGGGCTGTTGCTGGTGGGGATTGTCAACACCTCCCTTGGGGAAGGCAGGGTGCTGGACTGTTTCAAGGAGGCTGTTGTGCGGCCCCTGCTCAAGAAGCCATAATTGGATGTTGGCGTCCTTGCCAGCTATCAGATGATCTCTAACCTTCCCTTTTTTAGGGAAGGTTATTGAACGGGTGATGGCCCGGCAGCTGCAGGAGCATCTGGACCAGATTAATTTTCTCAATCCCTCACAGTTTGGCTTTCGTACGGGATATGGCACAAAGACTGCACTTGTGGCCTTGGTTGACGACCTCTCCCGTGAGTTGGACCGGGGTCATTCGACTCTTTTGAACCTGTTAGATCTCTTGGTTGTATTTGATACCATTGATCGTGAGTTGTTGGTGACTCAGCTGCGGGACTGGGCAGTGATTGGCTGGACCGTTCTTGAATGGTTTGGCTCTTTCCTGGCTGGGAGAACCCAGAGTATGGTCCTGGGTGATTTTTCATCTTTTCCCCGGGGCCTCACGTGTGGAGTCCCACAGGATTCTATCCTGTCCCCTTTCTTGTTCAATGTGTATACGCAGCCTTTGGGGGAGGTTGTTAGGGAGTTTGGTGTATGGTGTCATCAATATGCTGATGACACCCAGCTATATCTCTCTTTTTCATCCGACTCAGGCCCGGCAGTCTCGGTACTTACCGGCTCGGTGTTTGATGGCTGTGGGGGATTGGATGAAGGGTAGCTGCCTGAAGTTAAATCCCAACAAGACGGAGGTGATGGTTGTGGGGAAGGCCAGGGGAGTGGTGGCCCCCATCATTGAAGGGGTCCGTCCTGCCCTGGTATCTCAGGTTTGGAGTCTGGGGGTGCTCCTGGACCCGCAAGCTCCGCCTGGATGTCCAGCTGTGGTGAAGGGGGCATTTCGCCAATTACATCTGGTGTGTCGGCTTCGGTCGTATGCCTCGGACTTGGATCTGGCCACAATCGTCCATGCTTTTATTACCTCGAGACTGGACTATTGTAACGCACTCTACGTGGGGCTACCCTTGGTACTGGTTTGGAGACTGCAGCTGGTACAGAACGCAGCAGCTTGTCTCCTAATGGGAACGGGCCGATGCGAGCACATTACACTGGTGCTTTGCTCTCTGCACTGGCTGCCGATAGACTGCCGGGCCCAATTCAATGTGTTGGTGTTGACCTTTAAAGCCCTAAATAGCCTGGGCCCAGCCTATCTGCAGGACTGCCTCACCCATTGGATCCTGGATTGGCCCCTGCGGTCAGCCGGGGGCGCTCTCCTCGAGGTCCCCTGGGTTTCCCCGGTGTCGACCTTGTGGAGGGTGTTCTCTGTGGCCGCACCACAGCTGTGGAACTCCCTCCTGCTGGAGGTCTGCTTGACCACCAACCTCCCCTCTTTCCGTCGACAGTGTAAGACCCGGCTGTTCTGCCGTGCCTTTGCCAAGGGAGATGGGCTGGGTGGGTTGGGTTAGGGTGGGGTAGGGGGTAATTTGTTTTATTGTGGGGCTTTTAATTGTGTTATTGTTGTGTTTTAATATGTTGTTAGCCACCCCGAGATGCTTTTAGCAGGAGGGGGTGACATACAAATTTTATTATAACTAATAAAAATAAAAAATGAGGCGTAATAATGTTTTCTGCAAGTTACAATGGTTTAGCTCTGCAGTGAAGATTGTAATTGAGCAGCGATAATGGATTTTGGGTAATTATTATTCATTTATATTGTACTTTCAAGTGTTTAAAGTGCTTTACAATCTTTGCCATAATCATTCACCCTCATAACAACCCGGTGATAGTCCATTATTATTTCCAATTTTACAGATTGGGAATTGAGACTGAGAGACAGCAACTTACCCAAGGTCACCAATAAGTTAACGGCTAAGATGAGATATGAATCGTTGTCTCCCAGGTGCAAGTCCAACACCTTATCCACAATTTTACACTGGCATAATGGAGAGCTTTTAAAAGGACCTTTACTCCCTTCTGTTTCGTCTGTGGAAGAGTACCTTGGAGGCATTCCCCTTCTTTCTTGCACTGGTCACAAGTGAAATATTTTGCTCCCCTTGTCTTTAGAAAAGAAAGCTAAAAAGCAAAGTGAAGCAAAGAGGGTTTTTTGCTTGTTTGTTCTTATAACAAGTCAGTGATCCCTGATGATTAATAATGTGTTGGTTAAGGTTTGTTGAAGTGATTTCCCAATTTTTGTCTCTGTGTGACCGCTCCTGGGGTGTTGACCAACAGAATGGTAACCTCTGCTCAATAGGCAATTTTCAGTATTTGCAAAAACCAAAACAATCAACCCCCCCAAAAGACGAAGAAAAAAAAAATTCTGCTTACAAAACAATACGTTTGTTGGACAATGGAAACAACTAAATAGAAAGAACAAAACTTTATTCAGCTATGAAATGTGTGCTGGAGCTGCAGCAGGTAGCACATTTGCTACCCGCAGGTAATACCAGCATTTGTGGTCACCCCTACGGGCACACAACAGGGTACTTGCCCTTCCATCAGGTATTCGGTGCCCCAAAATGCGGGTTTCACTGTGGTACCCCAGGATGCCTCAGAACACCAATCCTGGCAAGCACAACTCCTCAGCATGACTCCGGGGGACCCATAGGGGAGTGCATGCAGGTGGAAAGAGGCCTCCTCACTTCCCCAACCCTGCTCAGATAAAACAAGAGTGGGGACATTTCCCTCTCAGCTGAGCAGCGTGCAGGCTGGGGAGGGCCAGCAAGCAAGGAGCAGCACACCGGTCAGGGACTAGAAGAGCAACAGCCTGCTGGTGAAGTAAATCATGCCAGGGAGTCGGGTAGCCTCTTGGGCCACTTTCAGGTGCCTGAATGTGACCAGGGCAAATTGGGCACCGTAAATTCAGTGGGGTGCCCGACTGGCTGGGTACCCAGTTGCAGCTCTGATATTGTCCAGAAGAGTCTCATTGTCCTAATTTTTCTGATATTTTGTAGTGAAAGTCATTCTGATTTCATTTCTGATGAGCAGTTTGTTCCCACCTCCCACGCCTAAAGTTTTCTTCCAAATTCACAATAGATTTCAGTATTGGCAATAAAAGATGTAGGGTGTAATCCTAGCTCTAAATGAAGTCAGTGACTAAATTCCTATTCACTTAAGTGTGATAAGTGGGCTACTTACACCCTACGTAGCTGGACTTGGGTATAGAGCTGAGACAAGAACAAGTGTTCCTGTTCAGAAGGGAAATACCAATCTTTCGGGAGTGCTTGCAAGTGTCCATCAGTACTTCATCAGTTTAGGGTGATTCTGTGCTTCTGCCATTTTTCCCCATCATTTTTGTCACTTCCTGTGACTTTTCAGCACTTTCCAGGACTTTCCCATCACTTTGGGGGACTTTTGTGATAGTTTTACAGTACCTTTGTGGCAATTTCCAGCACTTCCCCAGTGTTCAGCCAGCACATTTTTGTCTCCTCTGCCCCTGGGGGTGTGCATGGGGCACATACAGGACTTGCGATCAGCCCGTAGCAGCCCCATTCAACTTGTGAAAAAGGTATTGCTTCAGTTTAGTGCAGACCTGATTTTTAAAGCACAAAAGTCTCAGCACAAGTTTAGAAACCAGGAATCCTAACTCTGAACTGCTTCTCTTTCTGCAGCCCCAGTTTCTCCATATGTAAAATGGGAAACTTCTTAGCTTGCTTCCCCATGTGAGGTGGTGTTTGGACTAATTGTGGCAGTATTAGAAAAGAAAAAGAGCCTCTAACTATTCCTAAGCAATGATGGCTTAGGCATGTATATCACAGCATGTATTCAGTAGCAAGAGAGAGAAAGTTTAGTTACTGTTGTAAACATTAGTTTGTTTAACACTCTCTTGTATGTGGGCATTTTAAAACATCCCTATTAGGCTAAAATAACTTTTTACAAGGTTTAACTTTTCATATATCTGTTCCTATAAATGTTCTGTATAAAAATATACCAAATATACTAGTTAAGGTAAAGTTTTCAAAAGCACCTTAATTAGAATTCTTAATTAATCCTATTTACAAGAGAGAGGACAAAAAAAGCACTCAGGCACCTTTTTTTCATTGACCTTTTGGGGAAGGGACTATTTTTTGCCTTTTGTATCTGTGTGTTTATAACACTTATGAACACTTATAAATCTACGAATCCGTAAGTGTTTATAAATCCTTTTTGAAATGAGGCTTACTGCATTCAACAGGAGACAAGCTTCCAGCAAAGTGCAACTTCACAGACCCCCTTTTAAACTTATCTTCCTGTGTAGAGTTTTAAGAAGGCATTTTTGATCAACAGAAAAACAATCCACATCTCTTCTCTTTGAAAACATGCACCCATGGGGCCAAGTGTTTGTTACAAGCCAAGCAGAGAGAGTTATCCTCTTCTAAAAATATCGATAGACCACTATAGGACCAAATAGCTAGAATCCACCAAATGTATGCAATTGCAGGATCTCACCCTAAGTAGCTACTGTGCCCAATCCAGATCTGTGCCAGCCACTGGTATAATATCAAGTAGGTGAACAGATGGCTGTCTAGTCACACTGCCACAAGAAAGAAAGGCAGAACTATTTACACATTTTAACTTTTGACCTGAGGGCCCTTCTGTTGCAGATGTTGTTTGCGTGCCCAATTGAAGGTGGCAGTGATGCTGCAGGATGAGGGCTACTGGCTTCCCATTACTAGAAGTGAGTGCTGGTAGCGAGTTCTGGCCCGGGCTTGTAGGCAGTGGAAAACTGCTTATCACTGCTAGCTCCCCTCCAGTTGTTGTATTTCTGCTAGGATGAAGCTCAGCACTTTTTGTTCGTTTGCTTTTATTCTTTTAAAAATAAAGTAATGGTAATAATAACACTAAAAATAATAGTAACAAAAAAGCGCCCCCCCCCCCCAAGCCTTGCCATTAATTTAGGCAAGGAAGTATTTTAAACATGTATAATTTTACACTGATTAATATACCTGTTTATGCAAACAGTGCCTCCCGCTTTGCTGCTTTCAAAATCTGGTCATCTTAAAATCGGCACTGCTGCTGTTTGAATAAGTAATGGGTTTTGTATATGGATAATAACGTAGGAAATACTCAAATTAGTTCTTTGTTAAGTTTTGGACCTTGATGAAAACCACACTGTTATTCCATTTTTATTATTAAAATTGAGTTTATTTTTAACTCTAAGCTCTCCAATGGAGTCACATGAGTATAAAATGGAGTACATCAGAAGTAAATTAGGTCCAGAAACTTCAAATTACGATAATAATAACCAATAGGAACATCTTTTCCCCAAAATTTTCAACAATCACTTACTCTGGAATAGCCTCACTGAGGGAATTTATAGACGATCCCGCTTACAAGCGGGATCGCTAAATGCTGACTTCCCCCGCCTTCTCTGCATGCCGTGTCTGCTGTTCAGACACGGCGCAGAGTGCGAGTGCGCATGCACGCGCGCCCATGGAACCCGGAAGTGCGGTGTAAAGCCGGCACTTCGGGAATCTGCGTCGGAGGGGGCAGGATTGCCTGCCCCCTCCGACGCGGATTAAAAAGCAGCCGCAGCGAGTAGACGAGCGCCAAGAAAGGTGGCTGATCAAGGGATCAGCCGCCTTTTTGGTCTCGTCTATAAACGCCTTGAGCCTCAGTGAAGTAACTAATTTCTGGATCATGACCGTAGTCTCTGTTATTGCCCATATGACACTGTATTCATTTCACTTACAACTAAATTCAAATTTATACCGTACAAAAAAGCAAGCCCACCTGTCCGTTGCTGTTTTGTTTTTCTCATTTTGTCCATACATTGTTAATATCATTTATTAAAGCAGGCTTTGAGGAACTGAGACTCTCTGGGGTTTTGCAGGCTGCAAACAAGGAGGGGTGTGTGTGGGTGGGGGGAGAGAGAGAAGGAAAATGTGTGATTAAGACAAGAAGCACTAACTGTGTTGGAGGCTGCAGAAAGTTTGTCCTGTGCACTTTTTCTGTAAAGTCTTCTGTAGTACTCTTTCTGTACATAACACTTTGGTTGAAAGTTACTCGCCTTATTGAAGTGCAGACTTGACCCTGCAGCGCAAAAGAAGGCAACAGAAAATAAGTTTGTGTTAAAATGGTCACAATTCTTTATTAACTTTAGTTTGGAAAAGGAAGTGGGGAGGAACAGCAAACCACAAATGAATCCCCTTAAGCTTACCAGGTCCAGCATCAATACCAATTCTGGGGCAGACACCACTGCCCAATGTCTTATCCAACAAGACGCCTTTCCAGTAGAGGTCCTTAGGTACTGGCGGCCAATGCTCCAAGCTAGGAATTGGTGCTATCCTACTTAGTTGGTAGGGCTGGCCATACACCTGCATGGTAAGAAGTGAAGCTGTGGGTCACTTATCCCCTGATCAGCAACCCTCCGATGCCAACCTCTTAAGGAGGTGTCTAGAATTAATTTAGTTTTCCATTTCCAGCCACTCACCAAACGTTATGCCTTCCCTAGACCTCCGCCACCAGAGCAGCCAGCTTTGCTTGGCATGCTCACTGCCTCCCCTTATCAATCCAGACTGAATTAGATTATAGATTGCAGCTTTCCTTAAAGCGCCCTCAGAAATTGTCCCTCTGTGGATAGGTCCGCACCACCATCTAGCAGGACCAGTAAGGTTGTCAGACCTTACAGTAAGGTCGTCAGACCTTACTGGTCCTGCTAGACCTTTTGGCTGCATTCGACACAGTCGACCATGAGGTGTTGGTGACCCGCCTGTGAGACCATGTCGGGATTGACGGAACGGTCTTGGACTGGTTTCGTTCATTCCTGGCCAGGAGAACTCACCGGGTGGTCTTGAGGGAGTGTACGTCTTCCCCCTGGGACCTTATGTGTAGAGTCCTGCAGGGTACCATTTTGTCCCCCCTCTTGTTTAACATGTATATGCAGCTGTTAGGGGAGATCATTAGAGGGTTTTAGGGCATGCAGTGTCATCAGTATGCTGATGACACTCAGCTCTACCTCTCTTTTTCCATTGATCCAGGCCATGCAGTCTCCTTATTTTCCCAGTGCCTGTCAGCTGTGGGGGATTGGATGAGGTTGAGCCATCTGCAATTGAATCCTGACAAGATGGAGGTGATGTTGGTGGATGAGGACTCAGGAAGGGCCTGGGGGTGGTTGAATCTCCTCTTGTTGAGGGGGTTCGCCCTATCATGGTCTCTCATGTGCAGAGTCTGGGTGTGCTCCTCGAATCACGGCTCAGCTTGGAATCTCAGGTTGTGGTTGTGGCGGGGAGTGTGTTTTGCCAGTTACATCTTGTCCGGCGGCTTCGGCCATATCTGTCAGACTCTGACCTCGCCACTGTCATCCATGCCTTCATCACCTTGAGGCTGGATTACTGCAACTCACTCTACAGGAGGCTCCCAATAGAATAAAGTCTGAGTTGAACATGGGAGGAGCCTGATGGCTGGCTTAAGTTACTCTTTGTCATCAGCACACCTCAGCCACAATCCCTAATCATGTCCACTGTCCTGGCAAACGATACACATTGCACTGAACAGAGCTCATGTGGGATGGTGTCGTCCCCCCATACTCCCAGGGATAAAGGACATGGTGTATGAGCCTGATTCTCCCTCAGCCATTTTGGTACCACTCCTGGCAGGGAGATTCTAAGGGGTGGAAATGGAATTGCATCAGTGGGGCCACTGCTCTATCCCCTATAACCTCCTTTTTAAATCTTTCACTCTACTGATGTTATCAAGGCACCGCCTGATTTGAGGTTGGCTGCTGTCAAGTGTTGGTCCATGAGCCCCATCTGTACAACTATTGCTTGCAGTGCTGCTGTTGATCTTTCTGTTGGAGCTGCCCTGCTCCTCAGTATCTCAGGAGCACCATCCCTGAAATGAGATGGTGGCAGGGCACGCCTCCTACCCCACCCGCTGCCTCAGTTGGCTATCTGAAGCTTCCTCCAAACTTTGAGAGGGACCTTCAGGCTGCTCCTGCGGGGGGAGGGGATTAATTGCTGGCACAGGCATCACCATAAGCACTGGGCCCAACTGGCACCCATCACAGCATGCCTGTAGGGTCTGACAGATCTGCATGGCCCATGGCAGCAGGTCTTCCAGGTCTCTCTGACCCTCCCCATTCACTGGCCCCATGAGGGGAGGGGTGCGCACCCTCCCCACTTGGCCTTCGGGGGTTGGTGGCAGGTCCACCAACAGTGCAAAAAGGGCCCCTGCCTACCTCATTTGTTGCTATGCATCCACGTGCGATCCCTTCCCCTTGGCCTGTTAACTTCCCCCTCCCTTTCTTTTCATTTTTTGAACAAACCCTTCCCTTGGATGGGGGCGGGGGGTAGGGTGATGGCAAACCCCATGGGGCACTAGCACTCTCACAGCTCAGGTCCCACTCCAGGCCAAAGGGAAAAAGTGGAGGTGGGTGGGTTTTCCCCCTATCACCCTCTGTAATTGCCCTGAGGTGTGCTGTCCCCATCCCCGTGCAAGCCAGAGACCCCCATGCCACCTTCTTTCTCAAAGGCACACAGGGACAAGGGCTCTCTCCCACACAGGGACATGGGAGGGGAAGGAAATTCTGTTAGCTGAGAAGTTGCATCGGCTTTTCTTTGAGAAGTGCTGGAAGGATTAAGTGGCTGGGAATTGTACAGGCTTTATTCTAGTTGTAATAGTCCTGCCAGCCCAACTGGCAGTTTCAGCATGCATTCAAAAGGTGGCATGCCAGCTAACCAGGTGAGTGGCAACTATTGGAAGATAAGAATGTAGAACTTTGGTGTAGGGATTGTTGTGCAAGTTTTGTGTGTTTAATTAATTTTTATTATCTGATATTTTTATATTCACAGTTTCAAAACAATAATAATATCCTTATCCACTTTTGGACACTTTTTATATTGTATATCTAACAGAAAGTATTTACATAAGTATTTGATCCTTATTTTGGTGTAAATAATTTATATCCACAAATCTAGGCAGTATAGAAAAGTAATTAAGCATTTGTGATCAATTCAAGAGACATGCAAACTGAGCATAAAGGTTTAAGCAACTGCCCCAAAGTCACACAGCCAGTTAGGAACAGATTTAAAAATAACACTCCCAGGATCTCACAACTTACATTTGGTCCACAGGACTGATGCTAACCCCTCAAGAACCGGTTTACAATAAATTATACATGCTTGCAGTTTTACTGATAGTCAGGAATCATTGTAACTATGCACAAAAAAGCAGCACTTCAAGGCATTTTCGATTCTCGTTTGCACAAGCACACATACAAAGTGTTCGTTGTTTTTGTGTGTGAAATAGCACAATTGGACTTGTAAGGAAATCTCCATGGGAGAAACAACATTAGTCTGCAATCATTATTCTGTATCTTCCCTCTCCTCATGAATTAAAACCTTCAGGAGTTGCATTCTTACATAGCTGAGGGCAGAAAAGCAATTGCGGTCTTTTTCTTTGCCTTGTTTCTCTGGAGGATGCTTTCCTAGACATAGAATATAAGTACTTGCTGCATAATGCAGGTGTTAGTGAGAGATTTGCAGAATATTTTTATAGTGAGCTGAGCCTCTAAGCCATATGCATGCTAATATTGTAGACGAGGACAGAATGTGGTTGGCTTTCTTTTTGGGGGGTGGGGCGTATCTTTTTTTTGGAATGGATATGAAGCCCAGACATTTCACGGTATGCTTATGTGAATGGAGGAAACAACTTATTTTAACTTACAGTTGCTATATATTCAAATAAAATTTTCCATGCTTTATGTGTCTTCTGACAATCATTTGTGGCACATTCAAGTGGAACTTATTCATTACTGAGCAAAGGAGAGTTTTGTCCTTTTGTCCTAGTTCTTTTTTTTTTAAATGAACTGTAAAAGAAAAAAAAATACTACTTTTATTATTTTAAGTAGCCAATGTATGTTCAATAAAGAGAATCTTAGTTAAGCTGCATTTCAGTGATAGCTGAAACATAGGTGATACCCATGTATAGTTTGTGTATTACCAGGTTGTTTTTGGTTTTCTTGTGATCAGTAATAATAGGTTCATTAGAACTGCTCTGAACATATGAGGCTGAAGTTGGTTCCTTATTCCCAGTATGCAAATGTTGTAGTCATATAAAAAACCAGAACACCTTTCTGACTCCATAAGTGCAGTCCTTATTTTATTAACTGGAAAACTCAATCAAAAGGTGTTTCGTTTTCTGAAGTCAGCTAGATCAGGGTCTCCCAAATTGGTTGTTTGTGTGACCCCATTTTAAGACTTAATTTTACCCGCCCCCCAAAATCAACAAGGTATAACCAGGGGTGATGGGTCATAAGGGCAGAAAGGGGTGATGCCCTGCCTTCACTGAGCTCCTCAGCTCTGCTGCTGCCCTGTGTTACCATAATGAGAGCGGGCACATGCACTGAAGGCTGCTCTCTGCTTCTGCCTTCTGCACATTTACCTGCTTTAATGTTAAAGCAGATGGTGAGGACGGCAGCATGAGTGGGATGGAGAAGCCTCCCCTGGTCTGCATTGTACAGGCGGGAGTGATGGTCTCCAGGGAAATCACACCCCACATGGACCTGCAGTTCAGAGTAGGGGAGGGGCTGGAGGCGGGGTCTCGGGGACTCCCTGTAGTCCTCTATAGAGAAGACAAGCCAACCAGCCTGTCTGGAGGGGTGATGGAGCAAGAAGCCCCAGCCAATCACAACCAAGAATAGCAACAGCAGGGGCTGGAGCCATGCCTCCCACCTTCTCTCCTCCCTCAGAGCCCAGCCCAGCCAAGTGGAGCTGAAGAAAGTAATGACCAAAGCTGCAACTGGTTGAGCCTTCATAGCATCCTTCCCTTCTCCTTTCTTCCCCTTTCTCATTTGGACCCCCCCTCATTTGGGATCCCCCCTTCTTCTTTCTTTCCTCCTGTCTTGTTTCAACCCCCCCTCCTTTCTCCTTTCTTTCTTCCCTCTGTCCTCTTTTTTTTTTTTTACTCCCCCTTCCCTTTCTCCTTCCCTCCCTCCCATTTGGGTTTCCTTTTTTCCCTTAACTCCGTTCCCCTTCCCCAGGTTTGGCCCCCTTCTCTCCTGTTCATGGGTGCGGTTTAGGGATGTATGCAGGAAGGGGAAGGTCCAGATCATGGCTCTGTGTCATGGATCTGCCCTCTGTCCATGTGTACATGTCCCTGTTTCTGGTCCCTTATCCTGAGTTCACTCTTTCAGTGTGGCCCATGGCTATTTTTTATTTTGATCCTTTTCCATTTTCTGGAACTGGCCCCTGGATCCTATTCCAGGGATCCTATCCTCAAGCACCGAAAGAGTGAGCTTAGAGTAAGGGAACAAAGAAGAGGGCATGCATACAAGGACAGGGAGAAGATCTGTGATTGGATACTTGAAAAACTTTTTCTTGTACCCTGAATGATGATTAAATTGGTTGGGGTATCTTTTAGACACAGTGCAGTGAGGGAAAAATGCAGGCAGAACTAAAGTTTTTTCAAAGGATTTATTTGATGACATGTTATATTTAATCCTACTGCAGTGTGAAAACTTTAATAGTACATTACTTGGTACGCAGCTTTGATTTGGTAGTGTTTCTGAAAGGGGGAAATTGCTGCACTTTTTTGTTGTGACATCCTTGTTGAATTTTGTCCCATGTACCTGAGTGATCTGATGCTTAGGAAAACTTTTTGCTGAAGTTTGACTATTTAAATTTTGAGGGATATTTTCTGAATGCAGTGGAAAAATTGCAGTCAGAATTTAAAAGTTTTTCCCAGAAGGATTTTTTTTTTCCTGACTTGTTTCTGCTGCAGTGGGAAAACTTAAAAATATTTGCTTTTCAAACAGTCTCATGATACTTTATAGTGTTTCTGAAAGGAGGAAATAGTGCTGCTCTTTTTTTGTTATGGTAGTCCAGTTGATCTGGTATTACTGGGAATCTCAGGATTTTAAGGATTTTTCATTGTTTTTTCTTGTTCCTTGGTTTTGGAGCTCATAGGAAGGACAATGAAAGCACTATGTAAATGTTTAGTAATGATGATTCTGGGCACATTGAAATTAATGACCTAGAATAGCCATTGGAAAGCTGTTGGCCTTCTCTGTCCCTATTCCAGTTTGACTATATCTTTTTTAGGATGGGGGTGACCAGATCTGCATGCAGTAGTCAAGGTATGGTGTCAACATCGATTTATATAACAGCATTATGATATTTTTCTGTTTTATTCTCTGTCCCTTTCTGAGTAATTCCTAGCATTCAGTTTGCCTTTTGCCCACTGCTCTGGTGAAAGCCTGCATTATGGCTTCAAATTTGTACCAGGGTAAGTGAAAACACAGTTAATTGAAACAAGAGCTAGACAACCTAGTAACAAAAGAGCAGGAACATTGTGAAAAGTAGAGCTTCCACAGATACGCTAATGTAGAAACCCTCTTCTCCATTTTCCCCATAGAGACGCATCTAGAGAAGATTTAGGTAATAAAGGAAAAGTTCTGTAAGAACAAAGATTCTTCCTGCTAATCTGGGAATGTGATCGTTAGGAAGAAAGAATTAGTAAGACACAGCCACTAGATAATGTGAACAAAGACATTTCTGTTCCATAAATTAACTTAGTACTCCAACACAGATTTATTTTTATTTAAAAAAAAAAATTCAACTGAAGTTATATCACAATTATTTCTTACACAGGAAAATACCGATTGAATGATTTTACTAAGCAAAGCCTAAATTCCATGGATGTGTAGATTTCCACAGGAATTCCTCCAAGTGTAAAGTGACTCATAAACCTAAGGCTGCAATCATCCACAATTGGAGTTAATGACTCGGCTCCTATTGGCTTTAATGGTAGAGATTTTCTTGTTCCCTAGGTGTTTAGGAGTGAAATTTATGGGGGTAGAAGGGAACTAAGGGGGTGGGGGTGGGGGGGGGGAATCTATTCCTTTAGACAAAAACTTAGTTAAAAAAGCCATTCAACTTATCCCTAATGCTAGAGTGTTAAATGTCACATTAAGGTAAGTTCACTTAGGCTAATTAAACAGTAAAATTATGTGTGTGTGTTTATAGGGTCAGGCTCTCAAGTCCTTTTTAATAAGATACCCCATAGGGTGAGAGATTAGTTAGAGATTCAGCTGTGTATTATATGTACTGGTGCCTCTCATCACCTTGCTATGATGTAAGTTGCTTTTGTCCATATTTATTTTGGTTTTTAAGTACAGTAGTTAAAGGGAAAACAAATTCATGTAACTGTCCCTTTCTGTTTAAGTATGCTAAGCACAAACCATAATTATTTGTTTGACTTATTGCATATTTTTGTCTGGATGATGATGATGATGATGATTGATGATGAATGGGCAATAATGGGTTTTCATAAATGGTTTTCTGGAGAGGAAGTGTAGTCTACTTGTGGTAGGTCATGAGTGAGACTAAACTCATGGTTTATTTTCCCAGTTGTTTTCTTGACTTAGGCACAGAAAGGTTCAGCATCTTGCCAAAACTCACACACTGCTTCCTCACATGTACAATGGACGTAACGAGTGTCTACCTCTCAAAGTTGTAGGATTGAACAGAAATGTGCTTTTGAGATTCTTGAAATAAAGTTTCTGTACAAGCTCACAATATTATTAGCCATTTTTTGTTCCTAAGAGAAGAGTTGCATTTTAAATTATTCTGTGATTGTGATAGATTGATCAGCCCAGCCCCAATGTCTCACTCAGGGTCCCCGCTCTTTAACAGTCTCCAAAGTACTTTCGCTGGTGAGCTCTCAGCTCCTAGCCAGCCTATTAGTCGCTCTGATGTTCCCATTGCCAGCAGCCCACTGCTGCTTTCCCTGCCTGGTCTGTCAGCATCTCTTCCTCTGGCCACTCATTCCTGCTCCACTGTTCACTCTGCTGGCATTGTCAATTTCAGTCCCTCAACTGCACTATTCTCTCTCCGGTCTCCTGTCGCTGCTGTTCCCTGCAGCCCTGTCTCTGGCGGCATGTTGTGGCTCCCGCTCCCTGGCTCGCTAAGGGTCCCTCCGGGCCACCCCACCAGGTATCTGCCTGCCAGCCAGCCAGACACCTGTGCCCTCAGATCTCTTCCTTCGGCCAGCACCTCCTCCCCCTTGCTAGCTCCCTGATGACCCTCAGGTGACCTCTCTGCCCATTCACCTTGCTCTACTTAAAGGGGTTTCAGTATCCTGGCCCCATCATCTCTTAAAGGGGCTGTTCTCAAAAGCTTTTGGGGTGGAGTGGGTCTCAGCCACCCCGCTACACTGATAAAACGTGGAATTACTCCAGATTGTGTTTGACATTTTGAATCATTGTGGTTTAAATGAAACACTTTTAGGAAGTCCATGAAGCAGCTTGTCACAGAGGAGAAGTATTGCTTACTTGTAGCTTGGTCCTTGACTACAATATTCCAGGCTTTTATGGAATTTTATGGAATTTTATTTTATGGAATTTATGCTTCCCCTGGAGCATAACAGGCAAACTGGGTGGGAACATGTGTTCCCAGCCCCAGCTTGTCCTGGTGTGGAGGGTTGACTGTAATAGGTAGCCATGGCTGTCTCTCATGGGGGTGGGGGGCAACATTGGGAATGCAGCTGAGTGGCTGTACGTCGCTCTCTGCCCCCTGCCCTTCCTCCCTGGCCAGGGGAGGCCCCAGGAACATTTGTTCCCACGACCAGTGTGTATCCAGCCAGGGGAAGCCCTCCCCCCCAGTGTGGGTCAGACATCCTGGAGGGATGTCTGTTAACACGCAGTGTGGATTTGGATCCATGACGGATTTGAATTTGCAGTTTCTGGATGTAATTACAGATTCATATTATGGATCCATATTAAAAAATAAAAAATAATAAAAAATCATTGTGCATGCACAAAATGACTGCTGGACCATTCTGCACATGTATGCCCCTTTCCAAAATGGCAGCAGCAATGTCGCCGCCATTTTGGGGAAGGGTAACCAGATTTTGCATGCACAAAATGGCCACTGCGCATGTGCAGACTGGCTTCCGTTTTCCAAAATCGCAGTAACACTGATGCTGCTATTTTGAAAAAGGGTGCACATGTGCAGAATGGTCCAGTGGCCATGTTGCGCATGCACAATGATTTTTTTTTTAAAAAATAGATTTAAAATTGAATCTGCAATTGGTGTGTTGCCACTGTTGCAGTTCGGTATGGATTAATCTGTAATGGCCCATTACAAGCAGTTACGGATTAATCCAAATCAGTAATGCCCACATCTAGTTGTATGGGCTGCAGGCAATGATGAGAGTGTCCATTCTAACAGATAGAAAATGTCATACTTAAGGAACATGAATCAGCAGTACAAAAACCAAAACCGGAGTTTAGTCGTACTCCTGTATAATCAAGAAACAATACCTATCACATTTGTACAAACTTATTTTCATTTGGCTCTCTTATACTACTATTTTTAAAAATATAAATCAGCACCCAACTATCAGAAGAAAAGTTTGGATCAAGAATGGAAGATGAAAGAAGTGGCTACAGAAGACTGTTTTCGGAACTGATCCACAGTATGTCCCAATTTGAAACCTGTAGTTCATAGAATCATATAATAGTCTGCTGTAGTATGACCATATTTTGAAACATGTGGTTGTAGCTGATGTCTGCCTAAGAATTACATTCCCTTAAAATATATATAAAATCAATTAATTTCCAATAGTAAAGAAGTAAATTCTTATTTATTATTTTTAAATTGAAAAACTGTCAATGTCCTATAAATTTTAGGGAAAGACACTGAAGACTGTGATAGGTATTTAGATTCTTAAGGCTACCAGGTCTTCTGGTCCAGAAACTTGTAGATTTAAAAGTGAAATTCACCCATAGAGAGGACCAGCGATATGTCTATTAATTTTTCCTCCTATCAGCCTCATTTTGAAGATTAGTTGTGATTTCTTTTGTGCATCCATCGGTCTTTGCTGTCCAATTACAGACTGATCAGATTCACAGTAAGTGCCCATTACAGGTCAACTAGTTTTCAGATTAAGGCTCCGATCCTCAAAACAACATGCTGGTGCAAATCCTGTTCACTTCTGTGGGGATTGTGTCAGCACAGCACTTAGAGCAGAGGTGGGGAACGTAACTAGTTTTTATTCAACCCTTTTTCACTGCCTGCATCTGTCTCCTAGAACCAGTTCCTACTCCTAAGCACTGAAAGATTGAGCTCATGGTAAGGGAGGAGAGATGAGGGCGTGCACACAAGGGTAGGGACAAATCCATGGCACAGATCCATGATTTGGACCTTCCTCTACCTGAGTGCACCCCTTAAACATGTCTACCCCCAACTTCTACATAGCCCTCTGAGTTTGCAGGGACTGGGCTGGTCCCTGGCAGGGAAAAGGTTCCCCGCACCTGACTTAGAAGATCAGGATGTATTTCTTTAAGAAAATCATTTCCAAATTGTTATTGGGATGCTATAAAAGAGTCCAAGCCTTTATTTCTATTTGGTTGGGGTTTTTTTTTGTTTAAAGTTCTCCTTCCACTTGGGTTCATACTGTCATTAATTCACAAAGGCTTTTCACTGGAGCGGGTGGGAGGGGGGGAGCGGAGATCTTGATTAATACAAAAACAATTCTTTTACGAAGGGCTAAGAAATCCTTTTGCTGCAATTAGAACTGTGTAAAAACTACTGACAAAACTATACTATTGCCCAACATCAATCAAAGCCAGATATGAGTAACGTTTAGCTTGAATTGTTCCAGTATGATCTTGAAAGCAGAACTATATTTTTTATGTTCAATGTTATATTTTTATCTTGTTTGTCTGTCCCTTATGACTGCTATTATGAGATTAGAGTTCAATGGAGACAAAGTTATTTGAGAAGCTGGGTTAAAATAAAATTGCCTGACTCAGTTCAAACAATCAGTAACAAAACTGCACTCTTCCTGGGTTTTAGGATTACTGTTGATGGCTGAAATGTTCCTCTATGACATCCAGCTTAAGCAATGTTATATGATAGCTAGCACTCAGCCTTGATTCTGCTCATTGACTAAAGTGCTCATCTTTCCTACCAGCTGTTACTGTCATCATTTTATTTTTTTCAGTGTCGCTCTAAGAATTGCCTCATGCATGCAAATAGTTCCCTTCTGTGCATTTCAGTAGTATCAAGATTTCTATTAATTTAAGTAGATTCATAGTAAGGAAAGTATTTTATATAGTCTTAACTAGGTAAGCATGGTAGTAAACACCAATGTTGTAAGAATATAATTCTGCTATCAGTAAGAGTTTTATGTGGTGGCAGCAAGATTTGGGGGAGAGGGGGTGATATTAGTCTCAGTAGCAGTGGATAAGCATCTGGCCTTTGTTGTTATTTTTATAAAAAGCTTTGGCTCTTTGCTGTCTGTTCTTATTAACTACTGTTGCTTACAGGCTGAGGTCAATTGTGGTCCATTGGGTGCAGTGATGTTATTTTTTTATTGAGTATTTTTATTGAATATTCTTGCTCACAAAAGTAAGTTCACTAGTATCTTTTGTTAGTTTATAAATGTTTTCATGCATAGTAAAATGATGAAAATCACTAGGGAAAAATAATGACCATGTTGCTGTGAAAATATTATATTATATTATATTATATTATATTATATTATATTATGTTGGGGCAGCCTATGGAGGGTGGGTGTCTAACGGGGTTCTCTGAGGAGGGGAGGGGTTCCGCAGCTATTGGGGTTGTTATAGGTCGGGGGAGATATGATCCAATGGAGAGGTGTGTTCCGTCAGTGAGGAGGGAATGGTGCCTTATGCCCGTTCCCCTCTCGACCCCCCACGCAGGTAAGTTGTTGTGGCCGGGTCGAGGCCCGGGAGAGCCCAGGCCTTGGTCTGGTTCTGCTGAACACGAGGTCGGTTGTCAATAAGTCATCTACCATCCAGAAGTTCATCCCGAAGTGGGACGCCGACCTCGTGTGTATTACAGAGACCTGGCTGGACAATGAATCGGGCCCTATTCTGGCGTGCTGCTGGTGTACCGTGCACCCAACTGCCCGGCGGCATCCCTTACATGCTCTTGCTGATCTGGTGTCAGATGTGATCCTCCAGACCCCTAGATTGGTGGTCCTGGGGGACTTTAATATCCACACTGACACCGATCTTGGAGGAGCGAAGCATGAGTTCATGGCGTCCATGACAACCATGGGCCTGTCCCAAATCATCTGTGGCCCCACACATGAGGAGGGACGTACACTGGATTTGGTTTTCTGCACCGGCCTTGAGGCGGGGGGTCAGTTAGTACGAATTAAGGGGGTAGAGCCTTTGTCATGGTGTGACCATTACCTCCTTAAGGTATGCATCCTGGCGCATGTTAGCCCCTGGCAGGGTGTAGGACCTATTAGATGGGTTCGCCCCCGCAGACTTATGGATCCGGATCGGTTCTGGAATGCTCAGTGGGAGTTTCCCCTGGACCTTGACACCTGCTCAGTTGATGATCTCGTAGCCTTCTGGAACACCTTGTTGGCTGAGACCATTGACAGAGTGGCTCCCAGGCATCCGCTGCCCTCCCGAGTCTCCCGCAGGTCTCCTTGGTTTACTGAGGGCCTGCAGTGTTTGAAGCGGGAGAGCAGGTGGTTAGAGCGACGGTGGCGCTGGACTCGCGACCAGTATGATCTATCGCAGCATAAGAGCAGTTTAAAGGC
>QEPC01014254.1:5602771-5628139 GCA_003113815.1 Sphenodon punctatus | reverse complement strand
TTTTGGAGGTTCCCCGGGTGAGGCGGGTGGCCACCGATGTTAGATCTTTTTCGGTGGCCGCCCCTGTGCTGTGGAATTCACTTCCAGAGGAGGCTCGACTGGCTCCCACTCTCCTGCTGTTTCGGCATATATGTAAGACCTGGCTGTTCCGTCAGTCTTTTGGCGAGGGGTAGGGGTGGCGTGGGGTTTTTCCCCACATATTGTATTTTTAAATTGTTTTAAAATGTCATACTGTTTTAATGAATGTTGTTTGCCGCCCCGGGCTGCCCTGTGGAAAGGAGGGGCGGGATATAAATTTTAAATAAATAAAAAAATAATAAAAATATACCTGGTAGAAGTTTAACCCACACATCACAGCAGGTTAGAAATCCCCGTCTGTGCCTAATTCATAGAAGGTATATGGGAGTCTTTTTCAGTACTGGTGTTTAACAAGATGAAGAACATAACTATCTATATTTGGCTTTCAATAGAAAGTCCAGATAACTAACGTATTTTTGTCAATGGGTATTTTCAGATGTGACGGGGCCAGTATTGGCCCCGTCACGGAATCACCAATTGATTCCCCACTGGGATCAAAACGGCATGACCAACAGACATGCCGGCTGATCCCGGCGGGGAATTGGGGGAGGGGCAGAGCTGCACGGCCAACGTGCGGCCGCACAGCCCCTCCCCTTGCTCCCTAGGCCGCCCGCCCCCTGGGAGACAGGCGGGCGCCGTGGCCAATGCAGCTGCAGCACCCGCCCGCCCTCCGGGGCATTGACCATGGCCCAGAATCAGTGGCAGTCAGGGCCACTGATTCCGCGCCGTGGTCAGGGGACAGACGTGACGATCCCATTGATCACACGCGGGAATCTCATTGACCACGCAAACGGCCATGGTCTTGGCAGGAGGGCTGTTTGCATGGTCAAAGAGTTTCCTACCCGTGATTCACGGGGGTGAACATCTGGCGGGAATCACCTGTTGGGTCAACAGACGTTACGGTCCCTTGCTCACCATGTGGGTATTTACCGTGGTTGAGTGTGGGATTGTAAAGTCTGAAAATACCCAATGTTTGATAGTCATGTTTTCAGGCACATTTAAGCATGAAAAAGCAGGAGGAATGACTTCTCCTAGTTGTCCAAATCAAGAAGAAAATGGCAAGAGGTCTGAGGGCGTTCTTCAGCAAGTAAGGCTTGAGGCAGGGTCTATGGCCACTTAGTGGCATGGCTGTAGAGCACCCACACGCGTGGAGTGAGTGAGGAGGGATTCTGAAGGGTGGCTCATAGGGTGGCCACTGTGCCCACTCAGGCAGCCTCCATGCATTCCCACTACCATGGACCAACCCTGAAAACAACTCACATGGGTAGCTGTTCCCTCCCCCACCACCTAGCAACCCCCCTCCCCAAGTCCCACCCAACTGCTTGTCCTCTTCCATAACACACAGCTGTGGACACCATGGAAACAGGAAGCTGCAGCATCCAGTAATCCCTTCCTGCCCAGGATCCGGTGCAGCCACTGCAGAAGCTGGCAGTCCTGGACAACAACACAGGCGCATACTGGGTGGGGGAGAAGGGGGTGGCATTCAGGAAGCTGCACTCCATACTGCCCTCCATGGCTTTGGCTCTTCTCTAGTGCATTTTGAGGAGTTTTTCTTGTGCTTTGAACCACCATGGTGGTGTATTTCATGTGCATGTCCTTTAAGAGCATCCCAGAGAGCTCCTGGCAGGGCTGTGGATGGGACTGGGGAGGCGCCGGTCAGCTGTGGATCTGTCTGCTGGCGTGGGTGGGTACCCCAGTTCATACAGGCAGGGGATGCTTAGTCGCCTGTCTTCACGCACATTTTTGGCTTGCCCTGTACGGCACACTCCAGATCTTTGAACAGTGCTCCATGAGTGGGTGCTACATGGGTCACAGGAACGTGTATCACCCTGCATCACCTTCAGACAAGCAGTTGGATGTGTGGTTAATTTTTTAAAAAAAAAATTATTTAAACATTTTTTAGTCTCCCCCCATGCCTACGGCATCCCGGGGTGACGTACAACAATAAAAAATTCATAAAAACAACTTTTTAAAAAAACAAAAAAACGACACCCCATTAAAACACAATATAAACAGGGTTGGGAAAATAAAATAAAATAAAATAAAAGGTAGGGAGACGTTAAAACACTAATCCACCCTCCCCCACTCTTCCCCAAAGGCCTGGGTGAACAGCCAGGTTTTACAAGCCCACCTGAATGTCAAAAGGCTCGGGGCCAGGCGAGCTTCCTCCAGGAGGGTATTCCAAAGACACGGCCCGGCCACCGAGAATGCCCTCTCCATTGTGGCCCCCCGCTTAACCCGAGGGACCTACAAGAAGGCACCCCCGGCAGACTGAAGGGTGGCCATGTGTGGTAGCATTTCATTTAAAAACACCCAGAGGGCAGTGAGGTCATAGCCATTCATATGAAACGAAGGAAGCAATGAGGATTTTTTTTTTAAAAAGGCTTCTTTCATCCCTTTTCTTCATTCCCTTCTTAATCAAGCACTAGAAATGAGAGAGACCAGCAGGACTTTAAGAGACTCCACTACCACATCAGGTTTCAGAATAGAGCCCTTCCTGCAATGTTTTTTTTGCATACTATCACAGAACAGGTTGCTCATACATTACATTGTTTTGTCTAAATCTGTTCACACCTTTACCCATTCCATATTTAACGTCAACTGGGATTAAGCGTGGGATTGCTCCATCCCACCACTTGCACTTCCAGTGGGCCTCATCTACTCCTCACTGATATGCTGTCGGGGTGAGCAGGGTAACCCTGGCCACCATGAAACTCTGGGAATGCAAGTAGCTGTTTTGATCCTGAGAGTTGGTCACAAGTCTGCTCATTGGGGGAAGACTTGTGTCCACCTCAGTTCTGTGTGTCAAGAAGAGAAATATTTCTGCATAGCACTAATTCAGAAGTAGCACATTGTTGATAAGAATGTAAGAAGTGCCATACTGAATCAGACCAATGGTCCATCAAGCCCAGCATCCTGTTCTCGGACAGTGGCCGATCTTGATCACTCCCAGCTCTTGTCAGTAAGACGTTCATCCCGTAAGCTACTTGGTTAATAGCCATTAATGGACCTACTCTCCAAGAATGTATCCAGGCCTTTTTAAAAACTGGCCTTGACAATGTCCTTTGGCAACAAATTCCATAAGTTAATTATGCGTTGAGTGAAAAAGTACTTCCTTTTATTTCTTTTAAATCTGCCAGCAGCTAGTTTCATGGAGTGTCCCCTAGTTCTGGTACTATTTGAGAGAGTAAATAACCATTCCCTATCTACTCATTCCACACCACTCAAGATTTTATAAACTTCTATCATGTCCCCTCTCAGTCTTCTCTTATCCAAGATGAAGAGACCGAGCTTGTCAAGCCTCCCTTTGTACAGAAGCCATTCCATGCCATTTATCATTCTCGTTGCCCTTCTCTGTACCTTTTCTAGTTCAGCTATGTCTTTTTTGAGATGGAGCGACCAGAACTGCACACAGTATCCGAGGTGCAGTTGCACCATTGATTTGTATAGAGGCATTATGACATCCTCAGTTATAGTCTCTGTCCCCTTCCGAATAATTCCTAACATTCTGCTTGCTTTTTTGACTGCTGCTGCGCACTGGTCTGAGGATTTCAATATATTGTCCAAAATCATTCCCAGACCCTTTTCCTGAGTGGTAACTCTTAGCTTAGTACCCAGCAGTCTCATCTGCCATTTAGGTGCCCAGGCACCCAGTCTTGTAAGATCCTGGTGCAGTTCTTCACAGTCTGCTCATGTTTTAACTACCTTGAATAACTTGGTGTCATCTGCAGATTTGATCACCTCACTCTTAACGCCCTTTTCCAGATCATTAATGGATACATTAAACAGCACCGTTCCCAATACAGATCCCTGTGGCACATCACTTTTTACCTCTCCATTGTGAAAACTGACCATTCAGTCCTAGTCTTTGCTTCCTATCCTTTAACTAGTTACCGATCCATAGTAAGACACTTCCTCCTATCCCATGACTTTTGAATTTTCTCAAGAGATATGAGGCAAGAGATATGAGGCATATATATAAGAGATATGAGGCATATATCCTTCCCAATAACCCTTTCACAGGCCAATGAAGGGCGAAAATATTGGAAGAAGACCTCCTGACAATCCCATAGGCCTGGTCTACACTAGCCTCTTATATCTTGTTAATGGAACGAGAATTTCTATTCAAGTTTTTTTCTTTTTCTTAAACCAGTTTATCTCCCATGTTACGCTGGTGTAGTAAGGCTGGTTATGCAAATGACTAAATCCTAAATTGGTTTAGGACAAGTGTGAATTCAGGATAACGTAAAAATCCACCTGTAACATTCCTGAGCCAGAATATGCCTTCTATATTCCGTTGTTTCTATACTGGTATAATAAGCAGTGTGAGAAATTAGAGGATCCAGTATAAATAGAGCTGAAAATAGAGCTCTAGACTCAGGTTTGACTGATGTAATTATAAACTGAGAGTGAGAGCTAAAATGACACGAAGGACAGCCCATGAGATAGCTGGAGCTGGGATAGCTTACCTCAGGACACTTAGATCACTGTACCCTAAAGAAATGCCCCACAGATCTCACTATATTAACATTCTAGTATTGCCCCAAACATAAGTTGTGTGAGTGAACTGGAGAATAATAAACATTTAATTCCTTATACCAGTTACCTTTGACTTCTTGAGCTTTTATGTGCTTTTCTATCTCCATTTTACTATCATTATTGTTGCTTGCACTTATATTAAACCTATGAGCATTTGATTTACATCTAGCAGTTGTATCATAATTCTGGCAGACCTTTCTCTGCAATAGTTAGGACTAAAAATTTGCTGATTTTATCTTCTGTTGCTAATGAAAACTGAGAATACATAATCACTGGACACTAAAACATAGGCTCCAAAAAAATAAAATAAAGAACAAATGGCCAAATATTGTCAGACTTATGGGAAAATTGCAGGATTGTAACAGTACCATTATTTCCTTCTCAGTCATGAAGAAGCTCTAGGGAGAAAACTGCCCGAGGAAACAAATGTTGGGAAATTAACATGCCTGTTAGAAGTGGGTTTTGTTATTGTTCTTCATTTACTTTCATCATCATCCACTCATTTTGCCTGTAATTTTGTATTTTGGTACGTGGTTTTACTGTCTTTCCCCCTATTCACTTTTTACAACTTTGGCAAATTGAGAACGGAAGAAAAATATCAAAGCCACTAATTTGATGTTTCAATCTATACCAGATGTCTCTCCTTTCTCATTAACACCAACAATGGGTGTTTCAGACGGATATGAGACTTTCCACCCCTGGAGCTGCTCCAGGTGCACCCCTGCATCCGCCTACTCCCAGCCCCACTGGGGTTCAGATCAGATGGACCCAGCAGGTTCCCTGGCCCATGGTCTGCCTGCGTGGTGCCCCCTACACGGTAGAGTTGTGGGCTAGAGCATCCACATGCTATGGTGTTTCCTTGGGGAACAGATGGCTGTAAACAGAGCAGCAGTTTGGGTCTGCACATCAGACAGATGACTGTTCTGTTTCGGACTGCTGGCCTGGGTTTGGCAAGCCCGCCTTGCCGCCAGCGCTCTGGGATATTCCGGAGCATCGCCTGCTGCGCCGGAGCACAGCCTGCTCTGCTTGCACATCTGACAGGGCTCCTTTAGATGCATGGGTCACCTAGGATGAAGCAGACTGGGGCGGCCATCACGGGGGCATCCTGTCCATTTATAACCACCCAATATGTAAACTTTCTCAGACACTGAAGACAACAGTGTCACAAACTGTTGTTTATACCAATAGTCCCGGACAGCTTACTCACATGAATCCTTTCCATTGTTCTCTTGGTTCTCAGTCCATTAGGAGGCCACCAGTGTGGACTGCTATCTTTCATATCGTTGTGATCTCTCATATGAAATTATTTATTTTGTCTGTATAACACAGAGATAATTTGAAGGGAATGTGTTGTTGGTTTATTTATTTATTTTTAAAATGTTTTTAGTTCATTGTATGCCTGGCCAAATAAAATATGCTTTGGTTCAGTTGGGCAGCAAGTCAACAGCAATGTTTTTCTGACAATGAAGATAATTTCTTGAGCATTTTGAAGTTTGTTGCACTCAGACAGTATTCTGGATACAGGGTAAACATGCTAATGGGAACAATCTATTTATGAGAATCCCAGATCTCAGCTGAAACTGCTGTTCGGCAGCACAAACTGCCATCTTTCATGTTTTCCCAGATCGTAAAGTAAATTTTTTTTTTCTATTAGCAGTAGTTATCTCAAACATTTCAAAGGGAGAAGTATAACATATACAAATTCCCAGGCATTTGGGGGGTGGGTGGGGGGTAGAGGGATGTGCTTTTTATGTCTAGTCTCTTGCTGTCCAGCTCCTATTAGTTTAGAGTGTGGTTGCCCTGCATACTGCGTACTATGCCACATCTCAAAACACCCAGGAGTTGCCCAGCACCGCTGTTTCTCATGGCAGCCAGGCAAATTCCGGTTAATAGAGGAGCGTCTAAAGTCCCCCCCCCCCCCGGCGTGGTGGTGTCCAAGAGCTGCGGGTTTAAACTGTGGTTTAAATCCCACTTGTCTAAAAAGGCCCCCAGAGTGGGCATGGTCAAGCTCCACTCCTTTCACCCTTAAAGGGCCAGTGGCCCATAGGGCCTCTGCCCTGTTACACACACCTTATGTTATTTTGCGCTGAACAGAGATTTATGCCTAATTGAAAGAGGTCTGAATGCTCCCTTCTGCGTCATTGATGGGAGCTAGGGAAATTTAAATTACAAAAGTGGAAGGCAGGGCAGCGAAATCTTATGTTTACTGTGATGGGAGTCACTGATCCATCAGAAATACCCCTTTGTGAATGGCACCAAAAAGTGTGTCTTAAATATAGCGCAAATCTTGCTAATTGCAAGCACAGGCAGCCTTCCAATTACTTAAATGGTCCTCTGGGTGCCATTTTAGGCATAGAGTCTTGCCAGAAGTATAGCATGGGAAGTGATCAAAGCACAGAAGGGGGATGTAATAAGGAACACCAGTAAGTCAGAAATTGCTTAATTTATTGTACTCACCACATACCTGCTTCTGTAAATCACTTTCTTTTGAAAGTGATTCCTGTTCCTGCTGCTGTGGACCCAGGAAGTACAGCGTGGAGGGAAGACGGGATATGAGGTAGTGGCAAGGGCAAATGCATGAAGAATCCTCATAAGACCATGAAGGTATGAATGTCCTTACACACAAAAAAGACATTGGTGCTGGTTTTAACCTATAAAGCCATATACATCCTGGACCCTCTCTATCTGATAGACCACCTCACTTCCCATGACCCAGAGCAGACTTTGTGGTCATCGGGGGTTGACCTCTTGGAGGTTCCCCGCTATAGATTGGTGGGGACCGACAGGATTCTCGGCAGCTCTCCCTGTGTCGTGGAACTTGCTCCCAGTAGGTGTCCATCTCAGTCTTAACTTTCTCAACTTCAGACTCCAACGTAAGGCATGACTCTTCCACCAGGCTTTTGATGATGGGAAGGGGTCTAGTGTGGTTTAAGGGTGGGGTGATTGTTTTTGTTATTTTTCCACACCAGAATGTTTGTTTGTTTTTTACTGTTTTAAATGATTTTGTATCTGTTTTGCATTATATTTGTATTTTATTGTATATTTGTTTTGATTGTAAGCCACCTAGAGCTGCCGGAGGCAGATAGAGGTGAGATAAAAATAAATAAAATAAAAATTAAATTAAAAAACTGTAAATTCTTCAAGATTGCCAGGAGTGCGAATATTCCCTGATACATTCGGTGACGTCATGCATACATTTGTCAGATTTGGACACCCACAAGAATGGAGCAGGTGTGAAAGTGGCCTAAGTATGAGCAAATCATAAACTAAGTAGTTTCAGTCCTGAAGAGAGGGTACGAGTGTACCCTCCCATATATTGGGGTATGCTTAGACTATGCACTCAAGCTCAGGATGTCCCCCAAAACAAAAACATTCTTTCTTAATATATATACAATATGAGTAAAACAATAATAGCAAACAATGTATGTGAAATAAAGTGCCAGTATGATCTCAAGAATTTGATTTCAAAATATATGACAGGGGGATGGGAGGTAGGACGGTATCGTGTATCGGGGCCCCAAGTTTCTCTCAGTGGGCTTGATTAAGATAATAGCTTTTTTTGGACCAACTTCTATTGGTGAGTTTATGAAGCTTTCAAAACTAGCAGAAGAACTTTGTGAGGCTTGTACAGGGTAAATAACGAAAGTTGGTCCAATGAAAGTTACCATCAACTCCTTTTTCTAAGGCTTTCCTCACTATTGGTGGAGGAAAGTTTACTCCTAGTCCATTTCACCTACCCGAAGTCAGGAGAAACTTAGTGCAAAACTATAACAACATTTAAATGGTGGGGTCTTATATATATGTTCGTTTTACTGAGGTTTTATTGTGTTTGGGGTGCGTGTTTGCTCTTATAAGTGTGTGTGGGAAGGGTAACCCCTTTTAATTCAGCATCTCCCCTGAATGTTAGAGTTCTGTGCAGAGGTGGAGGGGGTTCTGTGTGGAGGAATAATAAGACTTTGCTACTGATAAAGATTGAAAGGACATCTCCCCCCGGTGAGAGAGGGGTGGAGATGGAGATGGATGACCTCCCTTGGTGGTAGCCGGGGTGGTAGGAAAGTGATGGATGGAGCCGTCTCTCTGGTGGGAGCAGAAAGCGACCTGAGTAGTTTGAGACTTGTCAGTAGTATATAGAGGGGTTAATTATGATGTATAACATTGAATCTATGTATTTTGTTACTACGTGGGGGTAGTTATGGGTTTATTGATTATTGTTATACTGTATTGTTGTATTATGTTATTGTATGGGGTTCCCCTGTGTGGGATCTTTACCCTGAATTAATTTGTGAGCCGCCTCGAGCTAACATGGTTTAGGAGAGTGTGGGATATATATAAATCGTGAAATGAAAATGAAAATTAAACTTCCCAATAATGTGTATTTATTTGTAAAATGTATAGGATTGCAAATATTTATCTCTTCCCCCACCCTACATACTATGTACTTGGGAGGGTGATTGCCCCTGCCACGTGTTAGCAGAGGAGAGGCTACTGGGGGTGCTGGCATGGACCTTTGGTCACCTCCCCCCCACTTTTCCTGTCATATTATGGTGGGAAGGGAAAGGTTTTTTGGGAGGATTAAGGGAAGACATCAGTTCAACCCAGGGCAGCAAAAAGTGGGAGGCGGTAATGCTCTCTTAGCAAATATGGGAAAGAGCACCAACCAAGATACCAATGTGAGGTGCTGGAGGAAATGTCATTTGATTACCCAGACAGGGAAGCGGGGAATAATATTATCATGAGTTCTCGCTGGGGTTTTCAGGATTCCGTTTAGGGGTCTGAGGGAGCGCTGGATGGCACCCAATTTGATACTGATTTTTGGTTTGGAGTGTAAAAAGATTTACAAGGAGTTGGTAGAAGGCAGGGTGGTGGACCCCTTTTAATATCCTCGTGATATAATCCTGAGAGTGTCCTCATTGGGAATGGTCCCAAAGAATGCACCAGCGAAGTATCGCCTGATACACCTCCTGTCCTACCCCTATGGGGAATCTGAATGATGCAATACCCATAGAACTATGTTTAGTCCACAATGCTGCTTTGAATAGGACAGTCGAGAACTCAAGATGATTAGGTCACATGGCAAAAGCACCATGATGGTAAAGAGTGACATAAAGTCAGCATTTCGCTTGCTGCTGGTTGATCCCCTGGATCTTGATCTATTGGGTTTTGTTTTCCAGGACAAGTTTTATTTTGACAAGGCTACATCAATGGGCTGTTCTGTTTCTTGTGCTGCCTTCAAAAAGTTTAGCTCTGCCCCCAAGTGGGTGCTCCAGACATGGATTGGAAGGAGTCATGTGACTCATTATTTTGATTATTATTTGTTTTCAGGGGGCAGGGCACAGGAGTACACAGAACTACTCAAGGCATTCCATGACATAGCTAATCAGATTGGTGTACCTCTTAGGGATGGGCGAACGTGGTTCGGATGTTCGGAGTTTGGACCGAACTCAGTCTGTTCAGACGTCCGAACCGAACATCCGAACTGAACTCTCGAATGAGCGAACAGTTTGGTCGTGTTCTGATGAGTTTGGGGGCAGGAAAAACATCTTTCCAGGGCCAAAAAGTAGGATTTGGTTTCGATTTCATTTTGGTTTCAATTTCAGTTTCGGTTTTGCTATTTTTTAATGTTCAGCCAAGTTCGGCCAAACTGAACTCAGCTGAACTGAACCATTGAACCCAAATTTGGGTTTCGAACCAAACGGCCGAACATCCGAACCGCGTTCTGTTCGCCCATCCCTAGTACCTCTTCCTGGCAATTGCAAATTGAGCATAACTCCGAGTTGGAATTGTCACGGCTGCCCATTGATAAATTGGAGGCCTTGCAAAAGGAAACTGGTGAGTGTATGGCTGCAAGAAAGATTACACTGTGGGAACTTCAGTCCCTGCTGGGTAGTATGAATTTTGCATCCAGGGTTGTAGGACCAGATAGAGTATTCTTGTCTTGCCCTTTTTGCCAAGATAGTGGATGTCTCGGCCCCTCATCACCATATGAGTGACCCAGAAGATGAGGGATGCTTTGGCAGCATGAACCACCTTCCTCCAGAAACATAACAGCATCAGTATTTCGTTACTGATCGGTTAACTGTTTCCTCAGCGATAAAAGCAAGAATCTCACCCTCGCTCTGCGCTTGTTAAAAAATGACACGCTTCTACTATCTGGCTGCCTTTCTCCAAGTATGGGCTGCTCCGGGACTCCTCTACGCTTTTCTGCAGGGACAGGCGAGGAGAGGAGTTTGTTGAGGAGGTTACCACATTGCAGAATACATTTGTGTGTGTGTAAAAAAAAAACAACCCAATGTGCATGCACAAAATGGCTTCTGGACCCATTCTGTGCATGCACAACCCTTTTCCAATGTTGGGTATCATTAGGGTATTATATATAGGGTATCATATTAGTATGAGCAATTGATCATGAAAGTGATCCTGTGATGCCATTGCTATCCGTATCTCCATTTGTGGTATAGGGAAAAAGCATTTAGCATTTTCCAAAATGTGAACTAGTCATAACACACTATTAATAAGCATTTAGAGTTTTTGTTTTGGAGACTGTGGGTGTCTTCACATGGACAACTTCCTGTCTCACCCCTGGTGGGCCATTAGTTTAAAAGTAGCCTACCTGATGTGCAGACAGAGCATAAGCGGGACTGTCTGTCCCTGCTCTGGGGATGCCCCATCAGTGGTGCTCTGAAACATCCTGGAGCACTGCCCGCAAAGTGAGCAGCCCAGCCCAGTCTGTCTGCTCAAAGGCCGTCCGCTGCAGCCCTGTTCTCATCTGGCTAAGGAAGGGGCACCACGTGGGCAGACCATGGACCCCCGCAGCTGCCGGGTCCGTTTAAGATGGACCAAGGTGCGGTTGCAAGTGAGCAGACATGGGTGTGTGTCCCCGGACTTGCTCCAGGTTTGTGCACCCCTGCATCCATGTGAAAATAAAATACCCATTGTATTGGTGATGTATCATCGCACAGAGATATTATGTTTAAAGTTTTGTTTAAGTGCATGATTGGGAAGTAAAGGAAATAACTGGAAATAATGAATTGAAAGCATGTCTTGACTGTACAAAATTAGTTTATTTCTAAAAATCCTATATTTCCCTATTATTTCTGTGCTCTGCTTCCTCAGACTGAGCCGAAAGCATGAGGGAACATCGTGACAGATGCTGATTGGCTCCCCACTGTCACATGGCTCCCTCAGCCCATGCTAAGGCATGCAGCTAATGGCTACCACCTTCCATTTGTGCGCTGCTCTCTCTACCCCTTCCCTGCTGGTTATTGCCCCAACAGGAAAGGGGAAGGGGAAAAAAAGCTTTCCCCCATCACCCCAACAAACTATCTACCCCTTTAATGCAGGAGAGTCATTCCGATATTTGGTCACCAAAGTTATATAACTTTAACAAGAGAGAAAATGAGCCAGCATACATTTCTTGTGGAACATTCCTATATTGAATGTTATAGTATTAATTAGAAATACACAAGTCATTTGTTATGAAAGCTTGAAGACATTTAGTAAGTACTCATTTTGAGTAATGAAGCCCAGACTCCAGTCAGTACTCCTTTACTTGAAACTTGCCCAAAGTCTTGAAATCATACCCTGAGATTAACTTTTCAGTGACCCTTGTCAAGAGTTTTTTTTCAGGACCCCAAATGAAGCCAGTTTAGCTTGTTATTGAGAAGGCCTATGGCTTGCGTTCCTTCTTCAGTTTCCAAGGCTCCTTGTCATTCTATACGATAAATTTTCCTTCATTTAATCTGTTGGCAACGTCCTTTGACAGCCTTCCTGAGTCCTGACTCCATGTCCTCCAGTGCTTTCTAAACAGAATTCAGCTGGCCTTTCCCTTTCCTGAGTGATTATTTGTGTGGCCGATTGATTCTCTTTGTTCTGTAATTTTTGGGAATGGGGGTAGGGGATGGTGATACAAGCCTGCTTTCCCCCCAAATCATACTGAAAATCTTGGTGTGTTAACAGACCTAGAAGACGAAAGACCTGGGTTTTTCATTTTCCTGAATCCTGCTGCTTGGTTGGCACTTAGCATCATTAATTATTATTATTATTATTAACATTTATATGCCGCCACCTCCTGCTATAAGCATCTTGGGGTGGCTAACAACATTTAAAAATACATGACAAAATAAAATACATTAAAACAACCTAAAATCCCCAAATTAAAATAACCCAAACCCTCCATAACCCAACCCACCCACCCCATCTCCCCCGGTAAAGACCCAGCGGAACAGCCAGGTCTTACACTGTCTATGGAAAGAGTCGAGGTCAGCGGTCAAGTGTACCTCCAACAGGAGGGAGTTTCACAGCTGCGGTGCAGCCACAGAAAATGCCCTCCTCATGGTTAACACCCGGAAAACCTGGGGGACCTCAAGGAGGGTGCCCACGGCCAACTGCAGGGGGCAATCCAGGATCCAGAGGGTGAGGCAGTCCTGCAGGTAGGTGGGGCCCATGCCATTAAGGCTATAAAGGTCAACACCATGAGGAGGGAACTCTCTGCCTGGTTCCACTTCCCAAGTTTGCTTGGTCTGTTCAAGCTACCATTGCCACAATGCCATACCAAGGAAGAGGGTGCCCTGGAGGGGGAGGGGTGTGAATGTCTGGTTTCTTAATTTTGTGACTGCTGCTGGGACCTGTGCTTGCTGGCTTTTTTTGGTGGGATTTATTTCTCCATGGAACTGCAGACTGTTTTGCGGGAGTTGTATTCTTCTTGAGCGAATGTCCCTTGCGAGCCTGTATTTCGTTGTGCACTGGTTGGTTGGCATAATGATAAAGTGGGGTGCACTCATTGCTGATGTTTGTTTTTTTTATTTCTGTCTGCAGTTGCACTTCTGGGGGATTGTTTTCTGGAGCAATTGTCCCACTCTTCCTAACCTTGCTTTTCTGGGTAGTGCTTTGGCTGTGGGCTCAAGAACTTTGCAACAAGTTTCCAAAGTTTTCCGAAGTCTGGAATTCCAAATTCAAATTCTGAAACATTGAAAACAGTGCTGAAGGGCCGCTGAATACTCGGGCCGACTATTTGGAACTTTGGTATTAAGCCCGAATACTTGGAAGTACTATTTGGTACAGCCCTAGACACAACTGACCCCATTATCCTTGAAGAATACATAGAATATGAAGTGGTACAAGTTTTCTAGAAATGTTTAATGCATTTTTTGTACACCGTCCGGGGTACCATACAACCCCAAAGGCAAAAGAAAAAGGATGCATGCACACGCATGCTGAATAAGATAAGAAAGCAAGGCCATTTTGTATTTTACTGGAAGTTTTTGACAGACATGCAGCAACTTGAATGCTTCTGATCCCTCAAAGTCAAAAACTTTCTCCAGAAGGAATTGCCTTTATTAAGCCCTCGATCATTTAGCAATTCTATTACTTCATTATTCAGAAAGAATTTTAAAAACCTATCAAGGTAGTTTACATTAATTGTGATTATCATTTCAGAGTTCAAGCAACATTTATCTTCCTGCTTTTTTAGTGCAAAAAAACTTATAGTTTTGCATATGAGCCTGAGAAAGTATTACATTGTTTTACTTATGAAATAAAATATATCAAAATCAAACAATTTTTGCTTTAAGTTTTTGTTCTTTATTTTGCTACTCGCCTGTTCAAAATGGATTGAAATGTTCAGTTCCATTTTATAGCAAAACCACACTTTTGTAACTTTTTCCGTGGCGAATTACAGATCAGCCTTCCTTTCAAGTTTGATAGATATGGACTTGGTTAGAGTACTGTATCTGCCTTAACTTGGGTTTCTTACGTTCCATTGTAGCAAAAACTGACTTGCCAAATATTTTTATTGGCTTGTCACCTTTACTGTTGTAAAAATATTAAATTGAGAATGTATTAAAACCAGATTTAGAAATGCCTGAAAATCTTAAATATGTGTTAACGTGATTATGTATGGGGTCAATGTTGTGAAAGTCCTAGTTTCCCTTTTACACTTTTAAAGTTTAGTCTTTTTTCAGTGTTCATAGGCACTGTAAATACTGGCATTTTTATTTATAGCATCAGTTAATAATGTTTCCAGGGAAGTAGATAATAAAGTGAGAAGCTCACTCCCCCTTACCTCAGTGGGGAGTGACCACTGTCCCCTCCCAATTAGAAGGAAGAAGCAGGGACAGTGGGTGAAGGCTGCAGCACCGCCACTAGAGCCTGGGAGGTTGCATAGCAACCTCTGCTTATGGCATGAAAAGGAAGCCTCACATTGCTTCTGTTTTCATGGTCAGATCATTACTTTCTGAAGGCCCAGATCCCTGCCCTCCTGTGCTGCTATGCTCTCATTGGGGGTGGGGGACCAGTTAGGTTGTTCCTCCCTTGGAAACTAATGGATCCAATTGGTTTCCAGAACAGTCTTGGGGATTTACCCACTGAATGAGATGGTTACTCTGTCGATGACCTGGTGGCTTAGTGGAATGACATCCTGACCATGGCCATTGACACGGTTGCACCCAGGCATCCGCTCCTGCCACAGTGACAGCTTAGATTTCCTGGTACACAGGGAACCTGAGGGGGTTGAAGTGAAAAGGTAGGTGGTTAGGGCACAGGGGGTGCTCAACTCACGCTGAATCCAGCCAATTGTGGCATAGATCATTTTTGAAAGACTATGATGTGGCTCTGATGACAGCGAAGAAAACTTTCTTCTCCAACATCATAGCATCTGCAAATCCAACGGAGCTTTTCGGGGTGGTGAATGGACTGGTAAATCCAGTCTGTCTCTCCCGTGAACCAAAATAATCTAGTGCCTGCTGTGACATTTTTATGAATTAGTTTGCAGATAAAATTGCTCGTATTCACCACAACAAATTGGGGTGCTTCCACTTTACCTTCAGAGTCAGAGTTTGGGGTTGTGGAAGCTCAGCCTTGTCCTGTTTGTTTGGATCAGTTTCAATTAGTGTCACCCACCCATGTAGAGAATGTGCTTGGAGCGGTGCGGGTAACCAGTTGTGAATTAGATCCTTGCCTGTCCTGACTGGTGAAGGCCAGCTGGGAGACGGTGGGGCTGTTTCTGGTTGGGGTAGTCAATGCCTCCCTTCGGGAGGATAGGTTGTTGGACACCCTCAAAATTGCGGTTGTCCAGCCCCTACTTAAGAAAGCCATCTCTGGATGCTGACTCCCCAGCCAGCTGTTGTCCTGTTTCTAACCTTCCTTTTTTAGGAAAAGTTATTGAACAGGTGGTTGCCTAGCAGCTTTAGGCTTATCTCAATGCTGTTGCATTCCTGGACCCATTTCAGTCAGGTTTTCATCTGAGGTATAGCATGGCACGGAGACCATGCTCGTGGCCTTCACTGATGATTGTCGCCTGTCTCGACCCTTATTATGGGAGGAGTTTGTACTAGGGCTGAAACTTGATTCTTGGTTTCACATGTTTCTCAATGAGAATCACAATTCTTATCTCATGACACCACTATTGTCCATGCTTTCATCACCTCTAGACTGGACTACTGCAATGTGCTCTATGTGGGGCTACCCTTGGTGATGGTTCAGAGACTGCAGCTGGTGCAGAATGCAGCAGCCTGTTTCCTTATGCGGACGAGTCGTCATGAGAACATTACACCAGTGCTCCGTTCATTACACACTGGCTGCCTATAGTCTTCCAGGCCTGATTCAATGTGTTGGTTCTTACCTAGAAAGCCCTATACAGCCTGGGCCCTACCTACCTGCGGGACTGCCTCACCTCCCTGAGTCTTGGATCGACCCCTGCAGTTGACTTGGGAGCGCCCTTCTCAGGAACCCCCGAGTTTTTGAGTGGCGACTATGGGGAGAGCGTTCTCGGTGGCCACACCAAGGTTGTAGAACTCCCTCCTAGTGGATGTTCGCTTGTCCTCAGACCTTTCCTCCTTCCAGAGACAGTGTATGACCTGGCTGTTCTGCCAGGCTTTTGGTGAGGGAGATGGGTTTGGTGGGGTTTGAGCAGGAGGGGAGGGGTTTAGTGTGTGTTTTGTGTGACTGAATTTTATATTTTTATACTTTATTTTATGTTTTATAATATATTATGAGTCGTCTCAAGCTACTAAAAGCAGGAGAGCGTGAGATACGAAGTGTGATGAAATAAATAAATAAATTGTTTTAAATGAGAGCAAGATGAAAATCAGCTGGATTCTTGCCAAGAAACAAGAGAAATTTGAAAAACAGAATACACAGTGGGAGACCAGCCTGGCACGGAGTGGGGGATGGGCAGGGAGTAATCTCATAGAGATCTGAATCAGGGTCGAGATTTCTGTAAGATCTCGACCCTGATTCTTGATTCTCACAAGATTTTCAGCAAGATGATTTTTTTATTGTTGTTTTCAGCCCTAGTTTGTACCCCACTCCCAAAGGTTGACATGTAGCAGTTAAAATAAACAGTGCAGTCTTTTAAACCCAATGAGTGTATTTTTGCTTCCTTCCATGGTGCGGTGACAGTGCTAAGTAATCTAGTAATTCCTTTAAGTTCATGAAAAGTTAAAGCTAAATTATCTTTCTAAAGTGTCAGTGGAGGACAAGATTGGGAAGACCCCTAAATATTAGATATTTGGAGAGTCATGCAGGTGTTAGAGACAGAAATGAGTCGAGCAGGCTTATAATTTTATACACAGTGAAATGTACTGTGGAATCTCTTTGGCTAGAAATTTCATGTGCAACAGGAAGTGTGTAACAGTTGGATTATACTATTGACCCCCTGATCAGGATGGTGAAACTTAACGTGAAATGCTAACAGAGATCAGACAGGCTACTAAAGTTGGAAACACAGTAATAATGGGTGATTTCAGTTACTCTAATGCACAAAGTTATTCAAGTTAGTTAAAACCTAAGCAGACTGTGAAGAATTGCAGGAGGATCTTGTGAGACTGGGTGATTGGGCATCTAAATGGCAGATTAAATTTAATGTGCACAAGTGCAAAGTGATACTCATAGGGAAAAATAACCTGAACTATAGGTATACATTGCTGGGTTCTTAATTAGGAGTTACCACTCAGGAAAAGGATCTTGGAATCATTGTGGACAATACATTGAAATCCCTAGCTCAGTGTGTGGTGGTGGTCAAAAAAGCAAACAGAAAGTTAGGAATTATTAGGAAAGGAATACAGAATAAAACTTAATATATCGTATCGTCTCTGGGTATTTTCAGACGTTACGAGACCACGCTCAACCACAGTCAATACCCAGTGGTGGGGAATGGCCTCGTAATGTCTGTTGGGGAACTGGAAGTTCCCCCCCAGATGTTTGCCACAGTCAATCGCAGTGGGGAATCAGATTCACCCGGACCACCCCGATCGCGTGGTGAATGAGATTCCCCCCTGTGATGAAGGGGAAAGTAACGTCTGTCCCCTGACCATGGCCTGGAATCCACAGTGGGATTCCGGGCTGTGATCAATGCTGGGGGGCGGGGCGGCCAGGTGCTGCGGCTGCATTGGCCGCGGCGCCCGCCCGTCTCCTGGAGGTCAGCAGCTGGGGCAGCGTGGGGGGGCAGGGCTGTGCGGCCGCACGTTGCGCTGCGCAGCCCCATCCCCCTCCCTGGATTCCCTGCCAGAATCAACCACTGCGTCTGTTAGCCCTGACATGGTGGCCCAGGTGGGGAATTAAAGTGTTGTTTCCGTGCCGGGGCAAATCGGTCCCGTCACATCTGAAAATACCCAAAATGTCATTTATGGTGTGACTGCACATGAAGTATTGTGTGCCATTCTGGTCGCCTCATCTAAAAAAAAAAAAATAGCACTAGAAAAGGTACAGAGAAGGGCAACAAAAATTAGTATAAGTATGGAACAGCTACCTGCCTGATAGGTTAGGGCTCTTCAGCTTGGAGAAGAGACGACCGAGAGGGGATATGATAGAAGTTTGATAGAACAAAAAAAAGATTATTATACACCTACAAGGGATTTTGGTTGGCTAAAATAAGATCTTTGTTGATACAACATGGGCTCGATATAGAAGTCCTTTTAAAGATGGACATTCAAGTTGCAACAAATCTGTGCAAGCAGTGTATAATGGATGTGGCTATACAGAATGACATAGGAGCTATTGGTTCTTTAAAATTTTCCCCATTTATGAAATATTATAAAGTTTTGGCTATGAGAATTATTTGAATGATTTGAAGGATGCCTATTTAAGGAATTATTTTATTAAATTAAGATTCCAAGTTATGGAATCAGAATATTTGGAGGGCAGATATGCAAAGATCCCTATTGCTCTTAGAAATTGTACTTGTGGGATGGGAGCTATAGAGAATTTGCCCCATTATTTGTTTGACTGCTCCCTCTATGATGATGATGATGATCATAAAGTATATTTAAATAATCTGATATGGCATACTCGGAATTGGCCAATTAAATTTAGATAGATTTACTTCCTAAGTGGTAGGAACCCTACAGTTACTAAAGCAGTAGCATTTTGCTGTGAAAGCTGCTAGAAAATGAGAACACTTTGTGAAAAATCATCTGGTTAATTGTAAAGGAGAACGAGATGTTTAATCTAATTTTAACTAAATATATATATTTAATATTCTACTTTTGTTTTTTGGATTTTATTGATATTGTTAATTTTTGTATTAAATTGTTATGGCTTTTCTGGCTTCAACAATAATAGAGAACTGAACTGTAAAAGTGAGATGGGAGGAAGGTATCGAAGTCACTCTTTTACAAAACAGAATCTTTATGATTTCTTGCTGGAATATTTACGACTCTACCTCCCACCATTGGCTATTATTCATATCTGTCCACTACTTTCTAGGGGCAGTTTTTTTAAAGTAGGAGGTAGAATTCTCCAACTAGTTTTTGGTGAAACAAAACTGGAAAAATCATAAATTTCTAAAAGCCTCACGATTCTCTTTACAAAGGATAGAAAACTCAATGGCTAAAGCCATAATGGTGAATATTACTATAGCTGAAATTTGGTCCTTGGAAAACTTTGGAATCCACCGAGGATCCTGGTCCTCGGTTCTGATTTTCCAAAGTCCCGAGTACCAAGGCTGGTCCCTGGAAAACTTCAGAAGCCTCCATCAAGTGCTGGCGCCATCGCGCGTGTGACTGGAGTGCTCCAGATGGTTGACCCCCTAACTTCTTTGAGCTAGGAAACAAAATTAGTGCCATATTTGGGTGTGTGTGTGTGTAATGGGAGGGGATAGTTGAGTGATGGACAAGCCAGATGGCAAGTTTTGATTGACTGGCAGGGGCAAAATAAAAGTGGGTGTACATCCATTTTCCATTCTCTACTGAATTTGACTGTGTGCGCTACCTTGCTGATGTGTAAGTAATTGGCTTAGGGGGGTGGGATGCCTGTCCTGTCCATAGGGGCAATGCTGGGGGATCGGGGTGAGTTGTTCTCACCATGCCATGTTTTTAAAAAAAACAACAACAAACAAACCACAAGTGGTTGTCATGCTGCTGCTGCCTGCTGCTTGCCACTATGAAGGACAGAGGGCTCTCTACCTTGCTGCACTTCCCCTGGCCTGGGCTGTCCAAATCTAGTGCCAAACCACTGCCATGCCTTTTTAAAAAAATAAGTGGGTGCCACTGCTGCCTGCTGCTTGCACTACTTGGCACCATGGTGGCCAGCGGGATCTACCTTTCTCCACTGCCCCTGGATTGGGCTGTCCATATACTACGGACAGCCAAATATACTTAAAGTTTGGGTGCTACTGCTGCTTGCACTACCTGTTGACAAGTTGACAGCGCCCTGAGGCCAGAAAGGGATCACTTTTACTGTGGTTTTTGTGGACACTGTGGCTGTACTTTGTGAGTTCAACTTTGCCAAGATGTGACTGACCACTGGGGCACAGAGAGATATACTTTCTGGTTAAAATAATGTGGTGTTTGGGGAAGGGATCTTCCTTGCATAGGTGGGCACTGAACAGGCACAATGGAGGCTTTGTGTGCGTGCACATGTGGGGTCTGTGTGAATGTCTGTTTTCTTTCTTGAGTGTTGTTATGTTAGATGGGCTGGCTTTATTTGGATTTCTGTCCGCAGTTGCACTTTTGTGGGGGTTTTTTCTGGAGCTATTGTCCCACTCGTGCTAGTTTGCTTTTCTGGGCACTGCTTGGTTGTCATCATGATTTTAAAGCGGGTGCACTTCTGATGGTGGGACATGCTGTGGGTACACTATTGCTGGTTTTTGTTTTGGATTTCTGCCCGCAGTTGCACTTTTCTGGATTTGTCTCCTTGAGTGATTGTCCCACTTTTGCTAGCCTGCTTTTCTGGGCACTGCTCAGTTGGCATAATTATTTTTAAATGGGTGCACTGCTGATGGTGGGCTATACTGTTGGTATTGTTGGCTTTTTTGGCTTTCTACATGCAGTTACACTATTTGGGTTTGTCTTCTTGAGTGATTGTCTCACTCTTGCTAGCCTGCTTTTCTGGGCACTGCTTGGCATGATGATTTTAAAGTGGGTGCACTTTAAAATCATTAAAGGAAAGAGGTATGAAGTTCCAAGTTCCTGGGATTTCTGAGGTCTGGAGTTCCAAATTCCGGATCCTCAGACAATGTTCCAAAATTCAGCTGGGTACTCGGAACGTCGAAACTTGCTCCGAGTACTCAGGTGGCCTATTCAGTACAGCCCTAAATATTACCAATGATATATCTACTCAGTCTAGTGCTAACCCATTGGATGAGGTCATTCAAGATATAGATTTTTTTATTTACCCCATGTGCTTGATTATGTGAGACGAGTTTGGTTGTCTGGCTCAAGGTTTTTTTTCTAGATAATTATACAATAGAGCACGCTGATAATAGACTTACTAACCTCAAACCAAATGATTTGAAACTAATAGATTGGGGTGGGGAACCTTTTTTGGCTCAGGGGCCACATTATCAGGCGGTGAATATTCCGAGGGCCGCACATGAAATGTCAATCAATTAGTTTAGGACTACTTAGTTAATTACGTTAGCTAATTAAGGCTACTTAGCAAATTAATTACAATTGATTAAAATCAATTAACGGGTAATTTCAAACAAAGCTTCTTCACTAGGTTTCTTGTTTGTTGGCGGGGGGGAGCTAAGGGCTGCAGCAGGTTGGCTAAGGGCTATTTTACTAGGGCCTTTTTCACTTAACCCGGGGTGGTGGTGGTGGTGTATGGAAAGGGGTTTGACAATACAGAAAAGGGTCAAACCCCTCCCTCCCCTGCAGACAAAGAAGAAACCTAGTCAAAAAGCCCTTAGCCCTGTCTGAACTCCCACCTGCAGGGGAAAACAACTTCCCGAAAGTCAGGGCAAGCCAGGGAAGATTGCTCCTATGTGATTGTGTGCTGCTGCTCTGTCACTGAAGGCTCTGGGGTGATGTATCCTCATTGGCCCAGTGCTGGAGGCCTGTTCTTCTGCAGGCACACAGCCTGATAACGTAAGGGCTGTGCACTGCTCATTGGCCTCAGCTCCTGCTGCCGGAAGAGACATGCTTCTCACAGGTCGGGTGAGTCTGCGCGTGGTTGAATGTGTGCAGCCCACAAAGCTCCACACAGGCCACAGCGAGCCGGGAGATGGGCTGCACACATGCAATGGACTTGGAAGTCAGCGGGCCAGAGAAAATAGCCCCGCAAGCCTAAAGTGGACCGCAGGCTAGAGGTTCCCCACCCCTGCAATAGATGATGATGTCAGCTCTCAGCTTTGTTTGGAGTTGGGAACCTCCTCTAATCCTCATTTTAAAAGACAATCCAAGCCTGTGAATCCCAACATTTCTAATAATCGGGCAATATTCAGAGGTGAATTGACCACTGACTGCTCGTAACCCAGAAGTAATTCCAATAGTTGACTCTTTCCGTATTCTTCAGATTATGCTCCCTCTGCCCATACCAAGTATGTTAATCTCTTGTCCTGGAACCTTGCAGGTTGCAAGGCTAGAATACTGGACAATGATTGGTTTCTCTTTTTACAAGCTTATGACTTTGTCTACAGGAATAATAAGCAGTTGGACCTTCTGGGTTTCCATTCTTTTTTTGTGTGCGGAGGATTTAGGACTGCTTCCAGGGGTTGTATCTCAGGAGGATTAGCTACTTTAATCTCTATCTTTCTCCCTAGTTTTGGTAAATCACTTCCTGCAGTCAGAAAACATTTTCAGGGCATCCTGTGGGAGTTCACTCATGGACTACAAGTTCTATTGGTCAATGTTTATATTCCCCATGCAGAGTTCCCACTATTATTTGATTGAGATATGATCCGGAAATGAAGAATATGTTGACTTCTTATGCTTCTGGCATTCAAAGTTCTAAGAATTTTTCTTTCATCATTTCAGAAGAGGAGGTTATTTAACTTATACAGTATAATGGCTGTGATCCAATACCCATGGACCGTGTGTGCACATGGTTTCCACAGGGCACAATGTGCCTGCAATGCAGATCTGCATAGTTTGCGCGCACGCAGTCTGTGGGGCATTGGACCGAGCCCAATAAAGCTACTGGCATTGATCTCATCCCAGTAGAGGCTTTTCAGCTGTATTCTAATTGGTGGGCCCCTTTAATGGTTAACCACCATTTTACCTCTATTAATTTTTTCAAATGGCTACTTTTAGATTGGAATACAAGTATAATAATCCCTTTATTTTAAAAAGGGAATATAAATTACCCTAACTGTTATAGGTCAATCAGTCTTCTGCCTGTAATTGGGAAAATATCTTCTACATTTCTTCTTAATAAATTGAAAGCCTGGGTCAAAGACTCTAATCTGATGGCAGATTAGAGAACAGGCTGGGTTTCAACACAATACATCTACAATTGACAATTGTTTTGGATTGGCTCACCTCATAACTAAATAGATTCATATCAGAAGAGGTAAATTATTCACAGCTTTCATCAATCTGAGAAAGACATTTGATTCCATAAACCGTGTTTTCTTTGGTCTAAATTGAAAGCCTTAGGGAATCAGTTCCCATTTACTAGAACGTATTATTTTATTACATCAAGGCAATGGTGAGATATAGCTCAGAAGGAGCACTATCAAAATCTTTTTCTACCTCATCAGGTGTCCGGCAGGGTTGTGTGCTTGCACCTTTGCTTTTTAATTTAAATACGTCAATTATATCGTTCAGTTAATGGTTTCGGAGGAGTATTTCCCCCCTATCTTAGGAACCCATACGCTAACCATCCTTTTATATGCTGATGACATAGGGCACCTTTAGACAGGACATAAATAGGTTTTAGGGGTGTGCACTTCATTTTTTCGATAGCAAAAACAAAATTTTCATTTTTTATTTTAGTTATTACAATAACAAAAACAAAAATGATAATAATGAAATCAATAATTACTTTTGTTTTTCGTTATTCAGTTCATTATTGCCTGGCAGAGTGGCAGTTATTTTTGAAGGGAAAATGTAAAGAGGGGAGGAGGCAGCAATCTTGAACTCTTGAACTGGGGCTGTGATGGGAGCGGTGAGCAGACAGCAAGGACCGACCTGATGGATGTAATTGCTGGCCAATGAGCAGCGGAAGCAGGTCCCAGCCAGTTGCATGGTACCCTGTGATTGTTTAATGCCTCCTACCTCCCAGAATTAATCATGGGGGCTCTGAGGAGGGCACTGGCACACTGTAACACTTTATATTGTCAGGTCCAGGCTGTTTGACTCTTGTTGTATGTTGTTGTTGTTGTATGTATGTGTCAGGTTGCGTTTACAGAACTCTGGTGCTTGCACTAAAAAACTTCCCTAACCCTCAGTGTTATACATTGGGTGAAAACAGACATGATGCTAACCATCTTTTAACCACCCTTGGTGGTTATTTACGCATGTTGCAGGGCTGTATTGGTGCCCTATGCAGCCCTGAAACATGCATAAATGACCACCAAGGGTGGTTAGCGTCATGTCTGTTTTCACCCATTATATACTTTACCTTTCTTTCCCTTTATACATTTTACCTTTTCTCTTCCCCTGTCTGTCTCCCCCAGTACGATACCAATAACGAAACCAATAACAAAAAACGAAATTTCTTTAGTAACGAAAATGAACATAAGAACGTAAGAAGTGCCATACTGGGTCCATCTAGCCCAGCATCCTGTCTCCGACAGTGGCCAATCACGGTGGCTTGGGAGAAGCACCCAACAGGTCGCAATGGGGGATCCATTCCCTGTTGTTTTCCCCCAGCTCCAGTCATGTTCCCTGATCCTGTATGGCTAATAGCTGCTAAAGGATCTATTTTCCAGCAACATGTCCAAACCTCTTTTAAACCCAGCTATATTACAGGCCCTTACCACAGCCTCTGGCAGTAGATTCCACAATCCAATTATATGCTGAGTGAAAAAATATTTTCTTTTATTTGTTTTAAACTTGCCACCCATGTGTTTTATGGATTGTCCCCTAGTTCTAGTACTAGCTGAGAGGGTAAGTAACTGCTCATTGTTTATTAGTTCCACACCACTCATGACTTTATAGACCTCTATCATATCTCCTCTCAGTCGTCTCTTCTCTAAACTGAAGACCCCCAGCCTACCAAGCCTCTCCTCATACGAGAGCCCTTTCATGCCCTTGATCATTTTTGTTGCCCTGCTCTGTACCTTTTCTACTACAGCTATGTTTTTTTGAGATGGGGTGACCAGAACTGCACCCAATATTACAGGTGTGGTTGCACTATTGATTTGTATAGAAGCATTATAACATCCTCAGTTTTATTCTCTATCCCCTTCCAAATAATTCCTAAAATTCTGTTTGCTTTTTTGACTGCTGCTGCGCACTGCGCTGTGGATTTCATTGTATTGTCCACAGCCACCCCCAGATCCTTTTCCTGAGTGGTAACTCCTAGCTTAGTACCCAGCATTGTGAAAGCATAGTTTGGATTACTTTTCCCTATGTGCATCACTTTGCACTT
>QEPC01014254.1:5573210-5593396 GCA_003113815.1 Sphenodon punctatus | reverse complement strand
TTATTATGCATCAGTGAGCCAAGACACACTGGAAGATGCACAGTCAACAACAAATTGTAGGACAGACATGTCTGCAGTGTCATTCATAAACTCCTGGGTTAACAGAGTAATTGAGCAGGGGGTCTGTGAACAAAGGAAATAAAAACCTAAAACAAAATCATGAATGGAAAAAGCAGGTGTTTGGTTTATATTACAGTTCTTGTGTTTCTTCTGCTAAATGTATAAAAGCCATTCTCACAGGATATGTGGGTGTCCAGTTGTGCATGTAATTACCGTCTTCATATATGTATTATCATTTTGGCTCTTAAACAGATTATACAGGACTATATACTAGGGGTGGGAAGTTTGAATTCAGACTAACCCGTAACAGCATGGATTAAAACAAATGAAACCAAAACAGTGCAACAGCAAGTCTGTTCCATTTTGGTTCTATAATAATAATAACAATAATAATGATGATGATTGATAATAATAATAAATACTTTTAATGTGCAGTATGGCCACTGGACCCTGGTGTACCTTTCTCTAAAATGGCAGTGGCAGCATCATTGCTATTTTGGAAAAGGGCAGCCAATCTTTGCATGCACAAAATGACCACTGCTCATGTGCAGACTGACTGCCCTTTTCCAAAATGGCAGCAGCACTGCTGCTACTATTTTAGAAAAGGGCACGCATGTGCAGAATGGTCCGGCAGCTTTTTTGCACATGCACAGTATTTGTTTAAATTCTTTTAAAAGATATTTTTAATTTTCCTGTGATTTAAATATGGATCTGTATATAAATCCATATTTAAATCCAGAAATTTAAGGAAAATGAAATGAAAGAGAATCTAAATGAAATTTCCTCTGGCCAACCACTATATTTTGATGTGAACCTCTAATATGAGAGACTCTTTCGGCTTTCTGGCTGTTTGCTTTACCTCCATTTCAAAACTTTCAGTATTACTTAAAAAACTTTCTCATGTAGCAGTTCTCCTTTTAATTTAATTTTTTCCTGCAAAAAGACTTATTGATAATAAAACATATGAAGAGACCTTAAATGAAAGTCTCTTCCCACTCGGACTTCCTGTTAGTGAGTGGAGCCTGGGGTTTAGTTCTTCCTGGGCTCCACTCACCAGAGGAGTCACTTCTCATAGACCCTTTTCACACAGACACTCTAACACTGATTGAATGGGTGTTACATTTTATTATACATGTTGCAGGGCACCAATGGAGCACACCTGCAGCCCTGCACATGTATAATAAAATGTAACACTCGTTTTATCAATGTTAGACTGTCTGTGTGAAAAGGGCCGTGGTCTTTGTGTCACGCTTGCCTTCCCCAATCAGTCTTCTACATGTGCTTCTTATGTTCCCTTGATAAGACAGAGATTTGGCTTCCTCCCCTGAATCAATCCTTCAACTAGGGCAGAGGCTCCCAAAGTGTGGGTCAGGTTCCAAAGTGGGGTTGTGCCATCTGTGGATGGCATCATGAATTCAATTGATATTTGATATTCTTTGAATAGCTTTGCTGCTGTCTGACGTGACAGAATTATGTATGTCTCAAAATGGAGTCACACAGGGAAAAAATTGGAAATTACTGATCATGTGGATCAAGTTCCTTAAGTAGCTCCCTGAAGCTTTTTTTCTTCATTCTGCAGATTTTTCCTCCCTTTCTGAATCTTAGTCTTCCAGACTGGAAATTAATCTATCTCTTCAGAAGTCACTACCTTTCCCTTTTCAGATGTCCATTTTTTTTTTAATATAATTCACCATGGGACCTTGGCCTGAGTATAAATCTCATTTTCCTACACTACATCTCATTTTTAATAAGATATATAGCATCCAAGCATTACGTCTGTTTGAAAGGCAATTAAAGACACAACAAGTATAAAGCTACTGAATAAAAGCTTGGGCTTTCAGGAACTTAAAAAAACTCATACAGGACACTGAAAATGTTTTTTGGCTGAATTAGGATATAGCTCTCATAAAGTAGTCCTAAACTTTCTGTTTCTAACTATGGGTGAAAACAGACATGACAGAAGCCTGCTTTGGCCTGTGAGTCACCCACACATTTGTTCCATCACCGCCTGTTGAAGGTCCGTGTATACCCTGGGGCAAGCAGGCTCCTGCTGTGGGATGTTTCCTCTGGAGAAGTTTGGAGACGCATCCCAATCCAATGCTTGCCCACCTGGGTCAGCGTGGGTCCACATGTCAGTTAGGCATTGCCTAACCCCGTTGTGAGGTGGGGTCAGTGGATTGGGACCCTGTGCTCACCCTGGCCCAGCCAAACAGCTGATGGGGGGGCTTTAGGAGTGCGCTCCTACAGGCCCCTCCCTTCAGCTGTTCAGTGGAGTCATGTGAGCGCACGTCTCCAGTACCCCATATCAGCTGTTTGGTGCATACACCTGGCCTGCCAAACAGATGATGGGGAGTGCTCCTGAGGGAAGTGTCAGCCGACCTTTCAAAGTGACAGGAACTGGCCTGTTCTCCTCCAGCCCACCCCATCAGCTGTTCAGCAGGCCCAGGGCGAGCTCACTCCTCCAGGCCCCCCATCAGCTGTTTGGTGGAGCTGGGTGAGCATGCTTCTCCAGGCCCCCCCATCAGCTGTTTGGTGTGCACATCCAGCTCACCAAACATCTGATAGGGGGAGTTCCTGGCTCTCCCAATCATCTGCTTGGTGCGTGCACTCAGCATGGATAATGTGTGTGGCTGATGAGGGGAGGAGGTGCAGTGAGAGAAGCTGGTGGCGGATTCTGTGGAGGCTGTCTTCAAGCTATTGCCTAAGCCTAGTATACTTTGTAGCTGTTATCTGCCCCCTATCAGGTATACTGTTTCAGGAGCCCTAGAAGCCAGAAGGCATATGGCTGAGAGGGGGTGTGCAGTGAGAGAAGCTGGTGGCTGGTGTTTGTGGGGGTGGGGTTGGGGTTGTCTTCAAGCTATTGCTTACACCTGTGGCTGTTATCTGCTCCCTACCAGGTATAACAGCTAATGGGGGGTGGGGGTGATCTGAGGGTAGCACCATCTGGATCTTCAAAGTGACAGGAGCTGGCCCATGCTCGTCCAGCCCCCCCATCAGCTGTTCAGTGGGGCCTGGTGAGCATGCTCTACCGCCCCCTCCATCAGCTGTTCGTCAGGGCTGGGTGAGCGCATTCCTCCAGCCCCCCGGATCAGCTGACTGGTGCTTCCCTCACGACCGCCCCATTGGCTTTTTGGCAGCTGTTCTTCTTGGGGCCCAATCCTGCTGTGCTGCATTGACCTGGGAGTCTTGTCCTATGTGGACAGTTCCTCGGGCTGCGCTGGAGCATGGAGGGACTTCTACCAGCACCCCCCCCCCCCATGGCCAGGTTATGTGGTGAGGGCTGCTCTTGTGAACAGCTCTCCCTGCTAACCAAATGAGTGGCAGCTGCAGTGGTTCACTCCAGGGTAGGCTGGGGAGTCACCTCGTTGCAGTAGCATCTGTTTTCACTTGATGAAAGTAGGCCCCTGGCCCCATGCTTCAAATGGCCCTCCACCTCTCAGTGGTGAGTCCTTGGGAGTGGCACTGCTGTCCTGCTCTTGTGGGGCCTTGGGAACCACCCCCTCTTTTGTTGCTGACATTTTTGTTCCTGAGGCCTCCAGGGCAGGTGCTTTAAAAGGGTTAACCACTCACTCCCTCTCCCGGTAATCTTGCTCCAGACTCATGAGTGCAAAGGCCGACCTTGGGGTTTGTAATGCAGCTAAGATAGGACAGAACATCTCTGAACCTACAGTGTGTGAGAATTTGCACACTTCACTTTCAATGTTTACTTTTTTTGTTCATGTCTTTGAGTGAAAACTAGGGCGCTGCCACGGACTTACTCCCTCCAGGGTTGGGCCGCCACCACGGTTGGGAGTCAGCCGGGCCCCTGAAATAATGTGACAGGAGCCTGACCACCGGAGAGGGCGGGAAGATGCATGGACATGCGTCCATCCTTCCCTGCCCAATGCTGCATCCAACAGCCCATCCCTACCTCTGATGAGCAGCCATGATGGTCACCATGGCACCCAGCTCCGGCAGGGACTCTGGACCATGGTGAGTAAAGTGGGCTTTCAGACATGAAAGTCCACTTTACTCCTGGTCAGGGATTTCCCCGAGTCACAGCCCGGGTTAGCTACCACCATGGCTGGGACCTATCCCATTCAAACATCTGGTGGCTGCTTCCCAGCCACGAACTAACATAATGGTGCCCCCCATGCCAAAGTGGAGAAAAGCTTGGCAAAGTGAGCCACCATGAAAGCACCCTTTGAAATTAAAAGTCAAGTCAACAAGTATGGGTTAGCCCCCACCCCCTCCCCCCATTTTACCTCAGTATGATTCCATTGTCTGGATAATTGTTATACTTATTATTATACTTATTATTTTTGTATCACATTAACAGAGTCAAATAGGGACCCTAAGAGTTCAGTGTGATATATGTTGCATGGAACATGCTGCAGGTTGGGGTCCAAGGGTCCAGGATCCTGGTGAGCAAGTGCTGGATAGGCTCCAGGTCCAGGATAGGAGGTATAGGATCGGATCCAAGGTCAGGCACACAGACCAGGTGGCAAGATGGATGGACTGGAGGCGCATGATGAACAGACAGAAATGGTCACAGGGTGGACTCACAAGCAGTCATGGAGCTGGCTCGGGGCAGTCACATAGCAGGTTCACAGGCATCGTAAAATAAGCTTGTGGACAGACACAGGAGTGGACATCATAGCAGAGGCCAAGCCACAACATAGGAACACAGATAGGCAAACAAATAGCAGATGCAGAAGGACTGGTTTCTGGGCAGGGACAGAAGGGTTGGTTTCCGTCGGCAGATCAGAAAGGCGCAGAGTCCAATCAAATGGAACGAACAGGATAGAGCTCTTCCAAGGGGATATGGAGGAAAGCAGACAAAACACAGAATGGGGAGACAGGAACTAGGAATGAGAGAGATGATCCACACAGCTGTGACTGCAGACCTGCCTTTTGTATGAAGTTGAGTTGAGGAAGAAGGCTGAAGAGGGTTGTGGCTTGACCAACATTTGAGAAGGTCTTCAGTGGCAGCCCTGGGGCCTGGCCAGAATAAGCTGGCCGTGCAGTGCAGTCATTCATCTCCATGGCTCCAAGGACACCAGTTTAAATCCTGGCCTTACAGTATCAATGTAAGAAAACTTTAGCATAAATGTGACCAGGAAGACATATACTAAGACTGTGTATTTAATGAATAAATATATAGTTGATAGTGTATTTATACCAGTACCAAATAGCCAAACCTATTTTGACCTAATTGTATCAAATGAGTTATTCTCATCTTTTACTCACAACTTGGGAACAAAATCATCTGTTACACATTCTAGCATTTCTTGGAGGGACACTACAAATCTGCTTACAGGTGCTCATCATGTGGAGAACCTCATTTGACACAGTTAGCTGAAAATAGTACATTTTCCCCCATACCATGCATTTACTGTTGCCTTCTTGCACTTTCGTGTTCTATTTTTTCACTCTGATGGGCGCACTACTCTGTTTATTATCCTGTGTTCTGCTGACTTTTTTCCTTTGCTGCCTTTCTGCTCATATTTTCACAATCTCTCATTGAAAACCTAAACCAAAGTGTCAAGTGTGTGTGTGTGTGTGTGTGTGTATTTAAGTATGTATGTAAAGGGAGCAGGATTTCAAAATTAAATAAAACAGGGCTAGGGAACCTCCATCCTGAAGTTGTTTTTTATTTGGCCCCTTTCCATGGGGCCTGGTCCATGGATCTAGTCCCTTCCATCAAGTACCGAAAGAGTGAGCTCAGGGGAGGAGAGCAGAGATGAGGGCTTATACTCAAGGACAGAGGCTGGATCCATGGCATGAATCCATTATTTGGACAGATCGACTTGCCATCTGTCTTCCGTCTTGAGTATACACCTTAAACACATACACCCAACTCCTTTCGGGCCTTTAGAAATTGTGCTCATTTTCAAAATGGCCCAAAGAAGGAACAAATTTTCCAACCCCTGAAATAAAACTAGTATACTCATCAGGTAAGAGTTACAAGAATGCCCTTTTATTTTAATGGTAAGTGGGAAATATATATATTTACTCACATTTTTTGGTTTTCCTGGAAATCTCAGTTAATTTATTCTAATTTGCACTTACAGTTTTGATTAATCATTCAGAACTGCTCCTAATAACACAAGATCCCCCAAACTAGGTATGCAGTTTTCTGTAAATTGAAATCATGACACGTTATCTCATTTTCTCCCAGGAAGAGTAGCTAAGTTCTCCTTGAGAATATGAGGGCACCACTCTCATTAATGCTACTACAAACTGCATAGGTATTTCAGAGAGCTGAGTTAGCCTCCTAGGTTGTTTTTAAATGAGTGTGGCTGAGGGGTGGGGGTTGTGTCTGCTGAGTGGAGCAGCCACAGAGCACCCACTCAGGTGGAGTGGATGGTGAGGGATTCTAATAGGTGGCTCCCTGGGAATAGGAGCAACAGCGTGGCCATTGAGAACAGACTCCTCATGGTCGCCATCCGTCTACAATACGGGACCTCCAAGAGGCCAGCCTAAGGCCCAGGAGATGAGGCATTCCCTCAGATATTTAGGATCCAGACTGTTTAGGGCTTTATAGTTTAACACCAGCACCTTGTATTGGGCCTGGAAGACTTTTGGCAGCCAATGTAGCACGCAAAGAATCCGAGTAATATGTTCATATCGGTCCATCCCTGTAAGGAGACGAGCCGCCACATTCTGTATTAGCTGCAGCCTCTGGGCCATCACGATGGGCAGCCCCACATGGAGGGCATTACAGTAGTCTAGTCTCGAGGTGATGAAGGCATGGATGATGGTGGCAAGATCAGAATTAGAAATGTATTTATTTATTTATTTCAAAATTTTACTACTCCGCCCCTCCTGCCACAGCTTACAATTTGTAAAACAACATTAAAACAACTAAAAGGAGGAAAAGAAAATAACCCCATACCCAAAAAAAACCTCCACCCCCTCATCCATCTCCCCCGCTAAATGCCTGGTGGAACAGCCATGTCTTACAACTTCTCCGAAAAGAGGGGAGATCAGGGGCCAACCGGTCCCCCACCGGAAGGGAGTTCCACAGCTGCAGTGCGGCCATCAAGAATGCCCTTTCCTGCATGGCCCCCTGGAAGACTCAGGGGACCTCAAGCAGGGCATCCCCAGATGACCGATCCAGTACCCGGGGGGTGAGGCGGTCCCACGGATAGGTAGGGCCTAGGCTGTTTAGGGCTTTATAGGCCAAGACCAACAACTTGAATCGGGTGCAGAAGACCACTGACAGCCAGTGCAGAGAGTGTAGCACTGGTGTAATATGCTCCCGGTGGCCCAATCCTACCAGAAGATGGGCCACCACATTCTTCACCAGCTGCAGCTTCCGAGCCGTCACCATGGGTATCCCCACGTAGAGCGTGTTACAATAGTTCAATCTAGAGGTGATGAAAGCATGAATGATGGTGACCAGGTTAGAGTCTGAGACAAATGGCAGAAACTGTCGCACCAGATGCAATTGACAAAAGGCACTCCTTGCCACAGCCTCCACCTGGACATCCAGGTGAAGCTGTGCATCAAGAAACACCCGCAGACTCCATACCTAGGACACAAATGAAGGGCAGACCCCGCCAATAATGGGGGCCACCATCTCCATCGCCTTATCCATCAACACCACCTCTGTCGTGTCAGGATTTAGCCTCAGTCAGTTAGCTCTCATCCAGTCCCCCACAGCCATCAGACACCAAGTAAGCACTGAGACTGCAGAGCCTGGATATGTTGAAAAAGAGAGAGGCAGCTGGGTGTCATCAGCGTATTGATGACACCGCATGTCGAATCTCCTGATCACATCACTGTCTGACTGCATGTATATGTTGAACAGGTGAGGGGATAAAACAGAACCCTGCGGGACGCCACACGAAAGGTCTCGGTATGATGAAAAAAACCTCCCCAAGTACCACTCGCTGAGTTCTACCGGTCAGGAAAGAGCGGAACCATTCAAGAACTCCTGCACTGTCCCGCAGTCGCATCACCAACATCTTGTGATCAACAATATCAAATGCAACCAAAAGATCTAATAGAACCAACAGGGTCGAATGACCACGGTCCATCTCCCGGCGCAGATCATCCACCAAAGCCACCAGTGCAGTCTCAGTGCCATATCCTGGACAAAATCCCGACTGAGAGGGATCCAGAAAACCGACGCGGTCAAGATACCCCTGCAGCTGCTGAGCTACTGCCCATTTAATAACCTTTCCTAAAAAGAGAAGGTTAGAGACAGGCTGGTAACTGGCAAGGGAGTCAACATCAAGCAATGGTTACTTGAGCAGAGGCCGAACCACTGCCTCTTTGAGACAGGACGGCACTCTTCCCTCCCGTAGGGAGGCGTTGACCACCCCTGCCAGCAACGGACCCATTGTCTCCCGGCAAGATTTAATCAGCCAGGGCAGGCAGGGATCTAATTCACAAGATGTGGCCCTGACAGTCCCAAGAACACCAACTGCATCGGTGGGTGTCACCAACTGAAACTGATCCCATAAAACTGGACAAGACGGGGCTTCCATAACCTCCAGTTCCCCATATGTATTAATTGCGGCATTGAAGTCATGGTGGATCCAAGCGATTTTATCCACAAAATAATCCACAAACATGTCACAGTGAGCAATAGATGACTCCACTCCAAGGCGGAGGGAGGCCAGACTGACGAGCCCCCGCACCACCCAGGAAAGCTCCACTGGATGGGATTTAGCAGATGCTATGAAGGCAGCAAAAAACAACTTTTTTTGCTGACTGCATGGCTCTGTGATGCAATCTATCGGTTTCAGCACGTGAACAGTGCCACTGTCGCTCCAACCGCCACCCTTCACGCTTCAGCACCTGCAGCTCCTCGGAGTACCAAGGAGGCCTGTGGAGCTGTTGCCTTGGCAGCTGACACCTAGGAGCTGTCCGATCAATGGCCTCAGTCAGCAAGGTATTCCATAACATGACGAGGTCATTGATAGAACAGTCGTCAAGGTCAGAGGGTAACTCACCCAGAGTATTCTGGAACCAATCTGGTTCCATCAACCTCCGTGGGCGAACCATCCGAATTGGTTCTGCACCTTTCTGGGGGCAGACATGTGCCAGGAGCGGGGCCTGCAGGAGGTAGTGGTCCGTCCATGACAAGGACACAGCTGATAACTCGCCCACTAATGGAACACCTGCCTCAAGCCGGTGGAAATGTAAGGCAGAGTCTCCTCACCAGATGTAATTGGTGAAGGTGCTTCCAGCCACAACCGCCACCTGACTATTCAAGTGCGGTTGCGGATCCAGGAGCACCCCCAGGTTCCGAACCTGTGTAACCGGGGGGCGGGGGAGACCCATCTATAATAGGAGATCCCCCAACCCCCAGATCACTGACCCTGCCCACCCCCATCACCTCCATATTGTCAGGATTCAGCTTCCATCAACTCATCCTCATTCACAGCTGCCAAACACTAAGAAAGCACTGAGACTGCCAGGCTGGGTCAGATGAAAATGAGAGGTAGAGCTGTGTGGTGGATTTTTCTATCCACAAGGAATGAGAGGAGGCCATTACTTGGAACGTTCCCAAAATTTATTCAAGTACGCAGCTACGGGACTGCCTAGCATTCAACACTGGCAGACTCTTGAGCTCCCCCCCCAATCCCCCTTTTATACAAGTTACAGACAAAGGATTCAGTTTTAGCCAATCTACACTTAATACGTTATTATTTGCCACATAAGGAATTGCTAGCTTGGTTTGTTGCTTCTGCGCAGTACACTTAGTTACATAATTCTCTTATCTTTGGGCGGGGCGGGGTTATACACGAGTTACTTGTCCTCTGCTGATTAGCTCCTGGAGACTGCAATTTAGAGCATGAGATAATGGGGGCGGGCAGCAATTGGTTACTATAGGAAGGACACAAGGTGGCCATGCAGACGGGGTTATGTGAGTTCACATAGTGGTTAGAACAATTCTACCTCAGCTGTCATATTGATGACACCGTACCCCAAACACCCTTGCAGCCTCACCCAGCAGCTGCATGTACACATTGAACAGGATGGGGGAGAAAATAGAACCCTGCCTGACCCCATACAGGAGGTCCCGTGGAGATGATGAACAGTCCCCCAGCACCACCCGCTGAGATCTCCTGGCCAGGAAGGAACGGAACCATTGAAACAGAAGCACGGCACCTAGTTCCCCCCTGAGGCATAGTGTGTCTTGCAAACTAGTGTAATTAAAGGCTTGGAGTGGATTAAAAACAAGTTTTTAATTTGTACGTTGTCACTCCTAATTTGTTAGACTTGTTTGAGAAATTCGGCAGGGTTTCCGGGTTTAAAGTTAACGTTAGTAAATCAAAAGCATTGCAATCAGGGTCCAGATGAGGGGTGACATCGCCTATTGCGATCAGGGTCCAGTATTCATATCAAACCATTAACTCTAAAACTCAGGTGAGGTCTCAATATACCATCGATAACCTCACCCAGCAGATAGTAGAACTCAAGGATTGTAGCCCATTTAAATTGGGATTTTAATTGGCCTATACTAAACTGAATTACTTAGGGGTTACTATTACTAAAAATAAATACCCAATATTTATATGGATATAATTTCTTGCCTGCCATAACTGAACTGGAGAATAAGATTGAGGAATGGAAGAATTTACAATGTTCATGGTTGGGCAGGGTAAATTTAGTTTAAATGATGTTAGTGCCTAAATTATTGTACCTTACCTCAGCCTTGCCCATTAAACTTCCCTCAGACTCCTTTGACAGTAAATAAATTACTGACTTCTTTTGTTTGGAAGAAAAAAAGACAGAGTGAGAAAGTCAATTTTATTTTCTGATAAAGAGTTAGTTGGGCTTCATTTCCCAAATCTAAGAACATATCATTATGCGGTTGTAATTCAGGCAAAAAAAAAAAAGTGGTATTGTGATGGAAGTGATCCTGGTTGGATTAACATTGAAAGGGATCTATGCAATTTAGATTCACTCAGACCTGCTATTCTAGATGCCTGCAGGCCAAAATGTAAGGGGGGGGGGAGGGGACTTGGTACATCCCTTTCTTAATTATGCATTTCATATTTGGCACAAGACCTTAAGGAGAAGTGACCTCCAGTTTGGACACTCCTCATATACTTTTGTGCTTCACTGAATCGTGATTTTCATTTGTAACACACTGATGTTTTCCGTCAATTTCTTATACCTCAATAAAGCAGTTGTAAAACTAAAGAACAACAACAAAAAACAACAAGCTTTAGCCATAGTATTCCTCACTGGATTATTGTCATAGAGGATGCTGCCTGATCTGGATATTTTCCTGCATTGATCAGATGGAGGACAGCAGAGTGGGCAATGATGAAAATGTTTTGCAACCAAGTTTATAAATATTTCCTATTATACGGACCAATACTATAGTACTTCTTTTTCCTCCTCGTCGGTATATGATTATAGGAAAAAAATATTTGCATGGGATATGGGATTTCAGCCCTATCTCATCTACAATAACTTGAAAGAAAGAAAGAAATCACATTATCTTTTAATCACAGGCATTGTGTTATATGCACTGCAATATATCCAATTTCAGTTTGCATTGAAATCTAACTTTCACAACACTAAAACACTTTACCTTGATCTGGTCTCTATACCAGCACTTAGGACCCCATGATAGGACAAAATTCATCATATAAGTTTGTTCTGCATCATAGAGATGCTGGACTATGCCTTTAACCTAATTATCCCAGACCTCAAGTGATTAATGTAAATTACTTTTTTGTGCAGCTTCCCAGGAAGAAGCCATCCACAAGTACCTGCTTTTGGATCTCCTCAGCCACTTTCCTTAGGGAGAGAAGAAGTGCATTGTCGATGCACCCCGAAATGAGACAGGACACAAGTGTATGGATTGGATTTAAAACATGGCCGCACCCTTTATTTATCCAAATTACATCAAATAGAATAGGTGAGGGGTGACATCTTCTATTGCGATCAGGGTCCAGTATTCGTATCAAACCATTAACTCTAAAACTCAGGTGAGGTCTCAATATACCATCGATAACCTCGCCACAACATAACATCTCCCCTCTATCAAGTGCTGGGGTGTGCGGCCAAAGGGGACAAAAGTCCCTCCGGACTGAGTAAGGAATAAGGTTCCCACCAGTGGGGGGCCATACAATGCCCTACCACCATTCCAGGTCACCCCTTCCTAGGGAAGCACTACCCTGCTTGCCATACCCTGCAATTATGTTTGGTGTGGCTTCTCCATCTCTTAAGGAGATGACTCCTAGATCACTTCACCTAATTTAACTCAATACTGGACACCCGTCAAGGGTGCGACAATTTATAACACATAATGAAACCAACAACACATTACAGCGTACACCACACCATTCTAATGGCCAGTCGAATTAAACCTCATACTGTAAGGAAGGCGAAAAAACAAGAAGGCCCCCATGCCAATGTTTCTTGTAAAAAATTCCTTCCTGGCTCATCTAATGCTACTGGTCAGAACCACAGTATGAAGGGAGGGTGGGTGGGTGCCGCTCCGTTCCCTGCTCTTCACTAGAATGTGCACTGGCAGGGAATGCCACAGTGCCGCTGGTCACCCCCACGTGACCACCAGTGGCCAATCAGGGCTTTGGCTGTTTGCACCAGCGGTGAGGGTTGCCGAGCAACCCTCGCCGCCAGCCTGCCTGCAGCCATCTCCCCCAGGCCCTGCTTGTTGCGTGCGCTTGCTCCCAGTGTCCCGCCTCCTTTCTTTTAAAAGGGGGGGGGCGCAACAATGGCCCCATCGCCTTTATTACGGCGACGGGCAATTCTCCCAGCTGCCAGGAAAGCAGCAGCAAATGAGCAGGGACAAGAGCCATACTAGGGTCTGCTCTTCCCCAACCCACCCTCAAACAAAACCCCAGTAGTCTGACACCCTCTTCTGATAAGCAGCCCATAGTAAGTTCCAGCCCATACAACCCATGCAAGGCTGGAAGATAAGGCTCCAGATGCATTTGATTCAAGTTAGATTCCAGTTGACAAGAGACTATAGTGGCATTTAAGATTTTTCTGATATTTTTATTCACTCAGTGCATATCACCTCTTTATGACCTGTTGGCTATTTCTCCAAAGCGACCGAGATTGGCCTCCGTCAGAGACAGGATGCTGGGCTCTATGAACCATTGGTCTGACCCAGTATAGTGATACTTAGGTTCTTATGTTAATTGAGTACCAATTCAAGTGAAAAGACTTACTTTATCCATGCAAAAACATAACCAATGATTCAAAATATAACCAGCAGAAAATAAAACTGTCTAGTCATTTATAATGGACAGTGTGTGCAGTCAATGGACCTATGTAATAGACCTAATACACCAGCAATGGCAGTCGAAGTTACATTCATAATTAAAGAATAATTATGATTTTTAGAACTTGTTAGCCACAATGTCTTTCTGCATATTTATATTTGCATTAGCACTGGTATCCTTCAATCATATCCAGAGAAAAGGAGGAAATGTTATGCTTCTACTTATTTAACATTTAATTTTTTATAGAATAGGTTTACGAGTTTAAGCACTTTTTAAACTTTTCTTAAAATAGCAACATCGGTGTATTACGTAGAGTATAGACAAGGTGTTCCTAGCTTTATATAACCCAGAATCCTTAAATATTTTTATTTCACTCTCAAATTAGTTTTGAGTTCAAGTTGGCTGTAAGCAGAGTAGGGACGTTTTAAAAATAATAATAAAACCTGTTAATTTCTCACTTCAGTTCAGAGTAGGTTCATCCTGAGCCAGAACTCTTTCAAAGAGGTCTCATATGAACCATTCTTAATAGGCTGGGCAGAAGCAGCCAACTTAAGCAAATATTTTGCTGGTGCTAGAATTTCTAGACTTTCCAGTGATTTAAAAATTCACTTTAAACTGATTTACTAAATGAAAACGATCACATCCCTCATTGCTTAACCACTCAAAAAATAATTAAAACGAGATAACTATTGCATATGTATGGTTTGATCCAACAACTGTTGGATTTAACAGAAGGGTTCCTTTTGATGTCAACAGAAAGGATACTAATGAGTTCAAAGGCCGTTTTTGTACAGACGTGCCCCTTCCACCCCACCCCCCTTGCTGGATGTGCGGGCGGCTGTGTGGTGGTGGTGGTGGTGGTGGTATGTCCGTGCAAATGCCGCAGTGGTGGTGGTGGGGGATGGGTGTGCGTCTGTGCAAACAGCATGGGTGGTGGGTGGGGATGCATGCGCACTCCTGCACAACACCCACCTCCACCCATGAAGCCATCTGGCAAACCGGAGAAGGCTCCGTGGGGGGAGGTGGGTGTACACCCATGGAAAAGGCTGCACACCCACCTCCACCCACTGCCAGTGCACACCCATCCCTCCACCAACCGCGTCCATGCAAAAATGGCCAAATTTGGATTGGGCCGATAGGCCCCACCTAATAGTTTTGAACAATAAACTACTTTATAGTTATTTTCTACATGGGTTTTTTCAGTGAAAGCTTTGAGTAAAATAAGGATGTTTTAAAATGAGCAAGGCTGGGAGGGGGTAAGGCTGTGGTTGCTGAGTGGCACAGCTGCAGAGCAGCCACTCAAGTGGAGTGCATGGGAAGGGATTCTAACAGGTGGCTCCCAGTGCGGCTACTGTGGCAGCCACTTCACACTCCCGCGACCATGGGGGAGGGGGAAATGTGCCAGGCTGGCCTTTGAAATTGACATGTTCCACATGTGAGCGTTGGAGAACTAGACTCCCCAGCACTCATGGCCAGTATCTGTGGCTGCAAAGACCATGTCCCCTGCCCATAGAGTCTATGCATGTGGGACCTGTCTGCTGGCCTTGGTGGCCGCCCCAGTTCATATACGTGTATATGCAGCCACTTGGCAAGGTCGTGAGATGGTATGGGGTGCGGTGTCATCAGTATGCTGATGACATCCAACTCTACCTACTCGTTTTCATCTGACCCAGATCTGGCAATGTTGGTGCTTACCTGATGTCTGGCAGCTGTTGGAGATTGGATGAAGGCGAGTCGACTGAGACTGAATCCTGACAAGACGGAGGTGGCGATGGTGGGAAGGGCAGTGATGGGGTCTGCCCTCCACTGGTATCCCAGGTATGTAGTCTGAGTGTGCTCCTCAATCCGCAGCTCTGCCTGGATTTCCAGGTAGGGGCTGTGGCAAGGAGTTCATTTCGCCAATTACATCTGGTGTGACGGCTTCGGCCGTATGTTTCAGATAGTGACCTGACCACTGTCATCCATGCTTTCATTACCTCGATATTGGACTATTGCAATGCACTCTACATAGGGCTACCTATGGTGACTGTCCAGAGACTGCAGCTAGTGCAGAATGCAGTGACCTGTGTCATTACAGGGACGGGTCACCGTGAGCACATTACACTGGTGCTCTGGGCTCTGCACTGGCTGCCTATGGTCTTCGAGGCCTGATTCAGGGTATTGGTTTTGACCTATAAAGCCCTATATGGCCTTGGCCTGACTTACTTGCAGGACAGACTCGCTCTCCGTACTCTGGAGCAGCCTCTGCGGTCCGCTGAGGGCGCCCTTCTCGAGGTCCCCCATGTGGCCCGGGGGCCACTATGGAGAGGGCGTTCTTGGTGGATGCACCTAGGGTGTGGAACTACCTGCCGGTGGAGGCCCAGGTGGCCCCGCATCTCCCCTCCTTCTGTCGTATGTATAAAACCTGTCTGTTCTGCCTGGCTTTTGGTGTGAGAGAGGGGGTGTAGGGTGGGATGGGGGGAGGGAGAGGGGTGGTTTAGTTTGTGCCTTCCATTTTATTGTATTTTATGGTTTTATTGTTTTTATGTGTTTTATTTATTTATTTAAAAAAATTATACCCTGCCCCTCCTGCATTGGCAGCCCGGGGGCGGCTAACAAAACCATTCAATAAAAATACAATAAAATATATAAAAACATTCTATAGAAAAAAACAACAACAATAAAAATGAGGAGAAAAGAAAACCCATAACATCCATATAGGTTTTAATATTATAAGCCACCCTGGGCTGCTTGGAGCAGAAGGGGTGGAGTATTAAATGATTTTATTTATAAATAAATAAATAAATGGGCAGGGGATGCATGAGCGCCCATTGCTAGGCCCATTTTTTGGCTTGCCCCCACAGGGCACTCTGGATGTTTCAGCAGTGCCTCGTGCATGGCCATGAGTGGGTTCTGAGTGGCTCACAGGAACATGGAACCCCCCCCCCTCCAGCATCACCTTCAGATGGGCATTTGGATGAGTGGTTACTGGGTGGCTGGTTATGTGTGGTAGCACCTCGTTTGAAAACACCCAAACACTGCATGACTTGGTCTGTAGTGTTTGAAGGAAAGTGCAAATCTAAAAATAATGGGCTAGATTCTCTGATGGCCAAAACTGGACACATCCCATTTGAAACAGTCATTTTTACATGCACGGAGGTGGGTGGGGGGATGGGTGTTTTGCCACAGTGAGTGGAGGTGTGTGTGTGTCTGTTTACATGGACACACACACACCTCCACCCATGGAGCCTCCTCTGGTTTTCCAGAGGGCTCCATAGGTAGAGGTGGGTGGAGATGGGTGTGCAATGGGTGTAGGTGGGTGTTGTTCAGGAGTGCGCACGCACGCACCCCACCCATCCTGCTCAGTGTTCACATGGGTGAACACCCATCGCCCTACCCACCACTGCCCATATACACGGATGTCCCTCCCAACCCCCGCACACCCACCTGAACACCGAGTCGGGGGGGGGGGGAATGGCCATATGCCCTTTTCAAATGGGGGGATTGGTGTGCGCCCACAGTGGGTGGAGGTGGGTGCGCACCCGTTCCCATGGGCAAACACCCATCTTCACCCACCTCCATCCACCCACATGCACGAAGTAACCAGCATTCGAGCCAGTTGCTTTGTGCGTGGGTGATGGATGGATATGGGTGGAGCGCGGGAGCACGCACACCGTCGCACCTCCACCCACCATGGGCACTTGCCCATCCCCCTCCCGCACCTGCTGTGGCATTCACACAGGCACACACCCCCCGCATCCTTTTGCGGTGCGGGGAGCACCCATGTGAAAAGGCCCATAGTTTGTTAAATTCATCAGAACTATATTAGTTTACACCACTCAAGAATCTGACACAAATGTTTAAAATCAAAGGGACATCAGTAAGTGTGATAGGTTGAGAGTTTGACTTTCTGTAAAACATTTTCCATTTGAAAAAGTCTCCCACTTTATATATTTTTTTAAAAAAATATTAAAAGTAAAACTAGCCCTCTTTAAAGGAGAATAAAAGTATGCAACAGTCTTGAAACCCCAGCTCCAAGAATATGAATCGGGGACATTGGACTACTAGACAACCTGACTTTTCCATTCCTGTTTCTATGGTTGTGTCAGTGGTCCACTAATCATTATTATTTATTATTTATACAGTGCCGGCAGTGTACTTGTCACTGTACAATCAATGCTTCTAGACAGATCCCTACCCCAGGGGGCTTACAATCTAAGAGAGACAAAGGCTGGGGAGACAAGGGAGAAGTAAATATTGGGAGAGACAAGGGCTGTTTTCACACGGACGCCTGTGCGAACACTGCAGCGGCTGCGGTGGGATCAGTGGGTGCCCGTGGGAATGCCATGAGCGGTGGGTGGGGGTGCATGCATGCCAATTATTCGATGCTTCAATGCTTGGAGATGGGTAGAGGTGAGTGGGGATCCGTGGGAATGCACTTCCGTGCACCACCCACCCACTGCACGCCATCCCCCCATGCACCCATGCCCGTTAGAAAAGGGCCAAGGATACATTCATGAGGTTGAGAAGTTGCAGGTGCACATAATTAACTTAGTTACAGGGAACTAACTTAGTAACTTAGGGCATTTTCAGACACATACATTTTTTACCTGGACTGAAGAGTCTGCGTTCTGTAAACTCCCGCACAGGGAGTTTAGATGCTTCCCCTCCTCCCACGATGGGAAGTCACCCGGGCGCTGTTGCAAACAGCAGCACCAGTAACTCCCACATGTTTTGAGAAGTGGACTTGGTAAGTCTTCCAAAACTGGGGACTTACCAAGTCAGCTTCTCAAAACATGCAGGAGTTGCCAGTGCCACTGTTTGCAACAGTCTGTGGGTGACTTCTGGTTGGGGGCAGGGGGAGGGGAGCATCTAAAATCTCCGTGCAGGAGTTTGCAGAAAAAAGTGCGTGTGTCTAACTCCCTTAGTTACAGGGAAAAGATTCGGGGGGTGGGGGGGGAACCATTTCACTCATGACAAGCTAGGGAAAGCTTGACGGAACAGGTAGGTTTTCAGGAGGAATTTGAAAGTTGGGAGGGAGGAGCAGAATAAATATATCCAGGGAGGGAGTTCCAGGCATGGGGGGCAGCAAGAGAGAAGGGGCAAAGATGTTTAGAGGAGTAAGGGGGTAATTAGCAGGTGGGGGGAGCAGAGGAGGAGCGGAGCTCCCCGGCAGGCATATGGGAAGTCAGTGAGAAAAGAGCAGAGGGAGCCTGGAGGGCAGTGGGCAGTAGATAACAGCAACGCAGCGGCCATTGGGTTCACTAGGGTCCCTGGTGTATTTATTTATGCAGATCTCAGTGACCTGGTGGCTGCCAAAATGTGAAATGTTGAGAGGTGGTGTTTTGCACATCTCAGATAAGACTTTAAAAAAAGACATTTTCATTTGAAGGGGAGATCAAATTTTATACAAGTTAAAGACTGGGATACAGTTTAAAAACTAAATGCATTTCAGATACACTCTTATTTGAGTTTATTGAGTTTTCACCAGGGATGAGTTTGGCCCATAGGCAGTAATCTAATGTACAGTGTAGCAAAACATTTACTTTTAACTGATTGAATTCTTCAAGAATTATTCAATAATATTTTCAGATAAATTGTCCCCCAATTACAGCATCACTGTCTAACGAATCTATTTATTATACTAACTCCTAGGTTTACAACCTAGGAGTTAGTATAACTCCTGCGGGGGGGGAGGGGGAGGGAGAAGGTGTTCAGGCAGCGCAAGTAGGAGCCCAGCTGGCAAACACCTAACTCCACACACTCATTGAAGTAGGGGGAATTACCCAAATAATGGGCTGGTAAGTGGGGAGAGAGGAGGGCAAGAAGGGGAAGAAGGAGGGTAGGACCCACAACTACAACAGACATATAGAAGTGGGGGTGCAGTTCAGAAAAGTTTGAGAACCACTGGATGAAGAGACAACACTGCAAACTGTTCTCTATTCTATGGGTAGGAACGAGAATTAACTAGGCATTTTTTATGGGATGTTGTCTACCTGAATGACATAAAATGCTATTTGGATATTCCACCATAACATTTATTTATTTATTTATTTATTTATTTAAAACTTATATCCCACCCCGCCTGCCCAAAGGCAGCTCAGGGTGGCGAACAATGCAAGATTTCACAATAAAACATTTAAAAACAAATCAGCAATTTTTAAACAAATCATAAAACTCACCCTCCTCCAAACCCTACCCCCCCCCCAGCTCACCAAAAGCCTGGCAGAACAGCCAGGTCTTACACAAACGTCAAAACGACAGGAGGGTGGAGGCCAACTGAGCCTCCTCTGGGAGTGAATTCCACAGCACAGGGGCAGCCACTGAAAAAGATCTCACATCAGTGGCCACCCGTCTCACCCGGGGAACCTCCAAAAAGACCCCCACGGAAAATCTCAGGAGTCGCACGGGCACATGGGGAGTGAGGCGATCCTGGAGATAGGCAGGGCCAAGGCCGTGAAGGGCTCTGAAGGTCAAAACCAGCACCTTGAACCTAACCCGGTGCTTTATAGGCAGCCAGTGCAGAGGTGTCATGTGCTCCCTGCGGCCCACACCAGTAAGGAGACGGGTCGCGGCATTCTGCATCAGCTGAAGCCTCCGGACCAGCTTCTCGGGCAGCCCCACGTAGAGCGCGTTGCAGTAATCCAGCCTCGAGGTGATGAAGGCATGGATGACAATGGCGAGGTTAGAGTCTGAGAGATACGGTCGAAGCCGTTGGACCAGATGTAACTGCCTAAATGCACTCCTCACCACGGCCACAACCTGAGATTCCAGGCTAAGCCGTGAATCGAGGCACACACCCAGACTCCATACCTGCGAGACCATGGGAGGGTGAACCCCCCCACACACACACAAGAGGAGATTCAACCATTCCCAGGCCCCCCAGGCTCTCACCCACCAACATTACCTCCGTCTTGTCAGGATTCAGCTGCAGATGGCTCA
>QEPC01014254.1:5549495-5566734 GCA_003113815.1 Sphenodon punctatus | reverse complement strand
ACCTGGCTGTTTGCCCAGGCCTTTGGGAGGGAGGGAGGGGGGGGTGATTTTTAATCCCCCACCTTTTATTTACTCATTATTGTATGTTGCCCTGTTTTATATGTTTTATATTTGTATTTTAAAAGTTTTAAATTGTTTTTATTGTTGTAAACCGCCCCGAGCTGCATTGCAGGATGGGGCGGTATAGAAATCCATTAAATAAATAAATAAATAAATAAATAAATAAAACCAAGGTAACACTGTGTCAGTTTCCCTCCAGCTGAGACATAGGCTGTTTTTACATGAGCATTAATCCAAATTAAGTGCTTATTAATGCAGATTAAGTGGATCACGTGAACATTTTAATCTGAATGAATGGACCCAGATTCAAAATTTAAACTGGGTTCTAGAAATCTAATTTTTGAGGATTTGTTTTAATGTGGATTAAGTTCAGTCCAAATTAGTGAGCGTGTGAATAGTTAATCTGGACTGAGGTCACTTTTAGATGACCGGGCCAATCTAGCCGATTAAACATTGATTCTCCTGATAATTTTGCAGGAATCGAGAATTGCTGCCAAAAATTTTCAGCTTTTTCAAACCCCAATCAAGATCTCAGATGAAACTTGATTTATTGGTTACCACAAGTTACCGTTTATCGGGTTTACCGGTTTCCATGGGTTATTGCCATTTATGAGTTATATCGGTATTGCAATTTACCGTGTGCCATGTTTACCCGTTACTGTATTTATTGGTTACCACAAGTTACCGTTTATCGGGTTTATCAGTTTCCACAGGTTATTGCCATTTATGAGTTGTATCGGTATTGCAGTTTACCGTGTGCCATGTTTACCCGTTTCTTGTGTTTATTGGTTACCGTGTTTATTGGTTTACTGGTTTACTACCACGTTTATTGGTTATATTTTTGGTTATTGGTTATTGGTTTTTATTGGCTATTTATTGGTTAATGGATTATTGTTTTATTGCCATGTTTATTGGTTATTGGTTACCATGTTTATTGGTTATTGGATCTGGCTCACAGACAACCCAGTAAACAACAATCTGGTAAATGGTAACCAACAACCCGGTAAACCGTATCTCAGTAATTGGCAATCCAGTGGTAAATGACAATCCAGTAAACAGCAATTTGAGATAAGATTCTTGACCGAGAATTGTTGAGAGATGGCAATTTTCTCGGATTTCGTTTCTCATTTAAAACGAGATGAGAATTGCAATTCTCGGCGATAACCAAGCAAAAATTGAGTTTCAGCCCAAGTATAAATCCAGAGGAAAACCTTTGAATAACAAAAGAACTGCTCTGAATTGATACCAGTGAAATCGAGAACATAATTTGGCTCTGTGGGCATTTTAGTGATGGACAAAGCTGTTTGGCTTTAATAGAAAACAATCTTAAACTATTTTTTTTAAATGATCAAAATGAAGCCTTTTGAGATGCAGATGTTTTTTGCATGGTGTCTCCCCTTAAGTTTTCTGTTCAGCAAATTCATATAACTCCTCCCAATGGCACAGGGATTATTCTGGCATTTTTCTCATAGGAGAAACCTCAGGATACACAGTATTTCAACGTTAACATTTTGAAGCCCCAAAAATAGTACATAACAATTGAGGGGTCTGTGGAGATTTTAAAAATGCACAAATAAAATGAATTAAAATCCCTTCTCCCAAACTTCCCAAACACTTAAAGAAAAGTAAAGGAGACTTAGGAGGTAAATGAATTATGGGGAACAGCATCTCACCTCAGGGACCAGAGGAATAATTTCAGAAGGGGATCAAATTTTTTTGGTGGTTAGCCAGACTAAACCATTTAAAAACCATCCATTGCTAATTATAGTGTAGACCCACGTTTTTGTATAGATAGTTTTCAGGTACTGTAGTGTTATATTGGCATTATTTCTGAGAAGGGAATGGATAGTATATTGTTTAATTTGTTCTTATCCTGTGTCAAGTGTTGAGGGCAATCTGGAAATAAAATCTTTAAAGAATAGAGTAAGGAAAAAGAAAACAAATTTAACTATATCTAACTGCGCTGTTAGTTGGGTATAGATCAATATGAGTTCATAGAATTATGCTAATTGAATCAACTGAAAATATAGCCAGGCTTTCCCTGATTTAATCATTAAGTCATTAAATTGTTAACTGGCATGCTACCTGAATCTATAGCAGTGATAATGTCTGACAGGTCACACTACCCATTTTCTTCATAATTGACAATATGCCACTGCGGGTGCCTTCAGTGGCATTAGCTGTTTTCTATTATCAGCTTTGCCAGATGCTTGCACCTACAAGCCACTTCCTTTTTCTCCTGGATTTCATACCATGTTGCTGTGTTCACTCAGTCTTCAGCCCATCATATTGCAGGTGAAACAGAAGAGTATCACACACACACACACACACACACACACACACCCTTAGTGCATGCTGGTGTTGCATTTATGGCTACCATGTGTTTGTTCTGTATGCCAGCTCTGAAAGCTCAAACCATGGATGCAAGCTTTACCATTTGTCTCTCTTCTAACACGTTTCTTGTTCTTGAAGTTAAGTCCAATGTAATAAATAAACTTAGCATCTTTTTAGTACCTGCCACATCTGTAAGGTAATATTTTTGAGCGGTATACTCAATAGCAGGAAGAAAGCAACTAACATCTGCAGGATCTGAGCTTAACTTACATCTGTGTGCTATTGCATCCAATTTTGATTTTTTTAAAATGAAAATAAAATAAAACAAGAGAATTACAATAATGAATTTTAAACACACACAAATGAAAGACAGACGTGAAGATCTTCATTACTGAATATCTTATAGTTTGAAAGCAAATTCCCGTTTCCTTCAAAACTGACACTAGGCAACAGGCATGTACTTATCAGTTGAAGTGATAACTGATAATGATAAACATCATGTTTTCCTACTGAACAAAGCTTTTTATTATTTTTTTTAACTGGGAAATTTGAGACTGAAACATATTGTTTTCATGGGCTTCCTGGGCATGTATAAAGTCATGCAAACCTGTTGCTTCCATTCCAGAATGCATTCCACACATGCAGAAAAGAGGAATCAAGTGCACATGCTTTCAAGAGTAAAAATGTTCACATGTGGTGGAAGCCACAGGCAGGTAGCCAAATTTTACAGTTCTATACTAGACCTATTTTTACTTGGTGATTGAGGAAGGTTAGACAATGCTCATCCATTAAGAAGCAAACACATGGTTGATCTTTTTTCTTGCAGAGTTCATGGCACAGTAGGCCTCTTTGAACTTTTTTCTCTATTGCTTTGCCAATAAAGGGGGAAGGTGGCAAAGTGAATCAACAGACTGAGGGAGCCTTCACCATTTGCAATTTTTTATATATAGATAACCCTAAACAATAACTTTTGCTTAGATTTCTTTACATAAAGCTAAACCTAAACAATGACTCATTTCTTCCTGTCTCTCATAACTTATATATACTAAACAACAGGCAGCAGGAGCAGCTTTAGAATTTTATGGGCCTGGGGGGGCGGGAAATAAAATGAAGGACCCCTGGTTGCTCCACCCCTCCCCAATAACCGCACCCTGTTGACGGGGTACTAGAGGTGCTTGTGGCTCAGGTATTATTATTATTATTATTATTATTTATTATAAGCGTTTGTATAGCGCTGGCTGTGTACCTGGCGCTTTACAGAACAATCAGATAGACGCGGTCCTTGCCTATGGCTTACAATCTAATAAGACACGGAGGGGGAAGACAAGGAGAGGGGACATACTAGAAGTGCTTGTGGCTGGGGCCCACTGGGAGGGAATTGTGGCTCCCCATGCTGTCCTAGTAAAAATAGTGGGGCCTGGGGTTGTCTCCCAGTGATAAGATTAGCCCTGGCAGGCAGGGCTTCCTGCTGGTAAAGTCAGGTACAACGCAGGTTGAAGATACAAAACGCATTGTCTCACAAAACTTCCATGGCTGGGGACGCTCACACACAGTGCAGCTTATGCCAGCTTGTGTGTATACATGTGTGTGGCAGAGAATGAGACAAGGGTTTGTGGTACAGTGGTGAAAACAGTCGAATCAACCTCACGCTATTAGGGTTGCTCAGCACGTGTTTGCTTGCACTTTTACACAGAATTCTATATTTCCCAACATTTCAATCAGCTAAAGAGGGACAAGCCCCATCACTTTGACCAGTAAACTCCACTGTTAGGTGCGTGCAGTTCGTATGGTTTTATTTAGTTACCAAAAAAAATGGAGCCCCATTTCATGATTAATGTTATGAAAACAGATGAATAAGCAAATGATTGTCATTTGCTTTCATCCATTTTAATTTTTAAACTTCAATTTATTATTATTATTATTATTATTATTATTATTATTATTATTATTATTATTAATTATTTTATTTTATTTTATTTGTTATTAAATAATAAACTGCTGTGCATGGGCAAAATGGTCCTGTGGCATTTGTGATTTTTTTATTTTTTTTTATTTTTTTTTAAATATCACTGCACATGCGTAGGTGGTGGCCAGACCATCCTGCACATATGCACCCCTTTCCAAAAAGGCGCTGGAAGTGTCTTTTCCAAAATGGCGCTGGAAGTCTGCAGGCCAGACCAGACCATCTGGGAAACCCAGGAGGGTGGGCGTGACGGGAACCGTCATCGCAAGTCCCTCCATGTCACAAGTCAGTGGAGGAACCATCCACGTGGGACAGGACTCCGGACTCCTACTGCGCAGAAGGATCAGACCCCTGGGAGGAGCTGCTGTGAAACAGCTGAGGTGAGCACGCTCCTGGAGACCAGGGTGAGCATGCTTTTCTGGGATCCCCCAATCAGCTGTTTGCCAGCCAGGGTGAGTGTACTCCTCCAAGCCTTCAGACCTTGCCTCGTAGTAGGGCTACACAGGCTAACTAGGTGGAAGGCAGCCTGTTACCCCACATTCATCGAGGTGTGGCAACAGTAGCCCACAATGTGTCATCAGCCTTCTCTGGTGGATGCTTTACGTAGTAGCTGGCAACCTGCCCCAGGGCGGAGATAGGCAAATATCTGGTGCCATCGAAATGACGGTCAGCTGCATCACAAGCTAGTGTGGCCCAATGTAGGATAACATCTCGTGTGGCCTTACCCATGCTCTCTCATTGCTGTTACTAAACTTGGTCAAAAGTCTGCTCATGACTGAAACAGATGTTTCTGCCTTTTTTTTCCTTCTTAAAAAAAGAAAAGACCAATGGGAACCTTATGGAGCAGTTTTTCACTTTAGTCCAGAAATAAATGCCAGCATAGCTGTGATTTTGAAATTCTCTACCCCATCCCACAGGAATAAAAGTTGATCAGCAGAAAGGCGAGTCAAGCCAATATTCTTAGGAACAAAAGTTCCCCCTCCAGGAGATGAAAGTATTAGGGCGTTTTCAGATGGACACTTATCCTGGGATAAGAGCATTATCAGGAAACACACAAAAATGCTGTTATCGAGCAATATTATATATTAAAAGTAAAAATGAATGGACATATACACAAATATTGTTATTGTATATACATAAATCTGCCAATTCACTCAGTGCCAACAAACATTAAAATCACCCAGTCACCCAATGCATTTCGGGCAACAATAAGTCCTTCTTCAGGGGTGAAGACTTAAACTACAAAATAAATAGAGACTACATAGTTAAAAACCTTATATAAAATAGATATAATAGAACAACCCTGAGCTTCTCATTTTATACAACAATATCAAACACCTAATCAACTAACAACATCCAATATGTCAACACAAAATATTATGAAACTTAATGGACCACTTATAAATGTTGTATAAAATTCCTAAAGGAATTAATATTTGGACCATATGATATTTATAATTGTAAAAACGACTGAAATATGCATCTCAAAAGGTCACTTGCAACTGCTAAAATAGCAATGTGTAAAAATACAATAATCTCCTTGACAGTAATTTTTGAAAATTGTTCCAATATTTATAAAAAAAACCCACTTAACTGAATATCAGACTTATTACGAGATGGAGTAACATATTAGCACATTCGCAAAAAATATCTACGTTAAAAAATGTTTAAATATCCAATGTACATTGCTGAACAAGAAATGTGCAACTATGAACTACTCATTTGAATCAACAACTTAAATATGCCTCTCTGAATCATTTACAGGATGTAGTAATCTCAGAACTTACTTATGTATAGAGACCTCTAATACTAGCCAATGTATCTTAGAAAACCAATACTGTGCAATAACCAGGTTAACTCATAATAAATCTAAATTGTACCCACTTATAATCAGGAGACTGTGGTCTCCCTCTCTCTTTTGCAAATAGGTTGCTCTAGGAAAAACTCCAATCTCTGGGGACCTATGCCAAACAGATGGTAAAAAAGGAAAAGAGAAAGAAAGAGAAAAAACCAAGTAGGAACTGAAGCAAAGAGAGAGAGAAAAGAGAGGAGGGAAGGGGGAGGGAGGGAAGGGGAGAAGGAAGGGGGAAAAGGGGAATGGACTTACCAAGGAGGAACACGATAGTTCCTTTACGCCACGTGAGGCTTGAGCGCCAAACCGTATAGTCACAAAGAGTCTGCCAAAAATGACCAACTGACTTGTTATATGTTGTAGTCCATAAGCTATGTTGTACTCCTCTCAAATGTATTAAATTAATCATCTAGCACTCAGGAAAAAAACCTGAGGTTGAATCAGTGAGACTCATCATAGGAATGTCTATCTATTACTCCAATTTGAGAGTGGTCTATTAGAGGAAACAGCTGAAATCTATCTCCTCATTAAAGCCATAAGGAGCTACACTGTTTAATCTGAAAATCCATTGTGTCTCTTTTCTCAAAAGTGTAATATCTTTATACCTTGTATGCTGATTCACCATATCAACTGCCCCAAAAAAGGAAATCGACAGGATTATGTCTTTTTTGCACAAAATGAATAACCAGTGGCTCATCAATTTTCTTATTTCTAATATTACTTCTATGTTCTCCTATTCTCACCTTTAACTTTGTAGTGGTCTTGCCCACATAAAATAATACTGAATTTATTGTTAACAGTACGGGCTTTCATCATGGCCAAAACTTAAACAAACAAAAAACAAAAAAACCCCACCAATACAATACAAAAATATAAACTACAAATTCCTTAACCAAAGCTGTACATATAGTCCTATAGACCTGTACAGCCAATCGGCGTCCGCCCCAGTCTAAAAAATCAGCTACCAATAAAATATGTAAAACAAAAGAGCAAGCAGGAGGCATGATGTCTTCAACATAATAAATAAGCAGCAGCAGATATAAGAACTATTACAAACCATCACCTTTTACACTCTATCCATCATTTAACTATTTGGCATGTGACAGAGATCTCTTAAATCTTGCTCTCACCATCCTTCTTTTTTCCCCTGCAAGTCCAATGAATGATGCAACCGCAATTAGATCTTCCCTTGTAGATAAATTGAGACGTAATTTATAAGCATTTCCCCCCTCTGATTCCCCGACCTTATTTATAAGTGGGAGTACCCAAATATCTCTTAAGCTTTGATAATAAGGACATCGTAATACAAAATGTTCTACAGTTTCAACCTCTCTCAAGCTGCAGCTACAGTAACATAACTCATAATTAATAGTAGCATATCTCCCCTATAGTACCGCAGTTTGTATTAATTGAAATCTGAAAAGGGTGTAGTCTCTCCTCAAAGTTTTGTTGGATGATTTATCAAGATAACACTTGAAAGAGAAATTGCTTTTCACCTGGGCCAGTGATGGTGACACCTTCCATTGGTGTACTGCTGCAAGGTCTTGTATAGCAATGTCTTTTAGTCTGAGGCATATCATTTCCTTAATAGCAGCAAAAGGTTTCCCCCCAAAGCACATAAAAGAAAATCCCATATTTTTTCAAATGTAGGCTAAATAACTTAGCCAAAAGTAGACTCTCGCCCCTGCATGTTCTAATTCTTCCATTAAACATTGTGCTGGAAGTGCATTTTCTTGTTGACATAACAGTTTCAGCCATAATCTTAAAAAGGCAATCTTCCCAAAGTATGCTATAGAAAATGTGTTGGTCTCTGCACGTGCAACTCCTCGTGGGACTCTATTCCCTACCTTTAATAAATGGCGTAGAAACTGATTTTGAACCCTTTCCAGTTCTATGACATTGGGAAAAGGAACTATTTCTAAGTCAAAGGTAGCCATGGAATTAATCTTCAACTGGAAGGTTTGTAAAAGGGTAGAGATCGGAACATCTCTTGAGATGTTAGCAACCTGCAAAATGCTACGAGCAGATCTCATTGCCTTGCATGCTCTAATTGGAGTGACCATGGAATGATATGGTCACTCCAAGTACCTCTATTAGAGAAAGTGACGCCTAAATAGCTGAAAGATTTTACCATCTGAAAACTCTTCTCCTTTATCTTCCACTTCATCGCATATGGTTTGCCTCCCACAGCCATAATTTTTGATTTTCTGTTGTTAATTTCCAGACATTTAGCTCACAATATTCCATTAATCGTTTAATTGACTCTTTCAAGCCTTTTTCAGTTTGTGAGACTAAAACTACGTCGTCTGCATATTGTAACATATTTAATGGATAAGTCCAAATCTTAGGTGGAAATTTTTTTAATTGTCTTATAGAATTCACTAGATCTGAAGTATATAAATTAAAGAGCGAGGGGGCTAGCACACATCCCTGGCGAACTCCTCTCTTAATGGGGATTGGAGTGCTTAAACTCTCCCCCTTTCCAGTTTTAGCACTTGCCATATTGTTTGTATGTAATTGTTCTAAAAGTATAAGTAACCCACGGTCTATGCCCATGGTCTTCATCTTACTCTAGAGCCTGGCTTGTTGAACTGAGTCGAAAGCTCTTGTAAAACCAATAAAGGCCCCCCAAAGCTTCCCTTTTCTTATTCTAGTATATTTCCAAATTATATGTATTATAATAAAACAGCAATCCATGGTTGAATGTTTTCTTCTGAATCCAAACTGCTCTTTTGGAATTAGGTCGTTAACCTCTTCCCATTTTTCCAGGTGCTGTAACAAAGTCTTAGCATATAACTTACCAATAACTGAAAGCAAACTAATTGGTCTATAGCATATCGGATCGGTACTATCGTCTTTCTTGAAGATTGGGACAATCCAACAAAAGCCCCTGGACCCCAGGATCTTGCAAGTCTTCTTTATTTAAAGGTTTTCATAAAATTGGAGCCCACCATTTAGGGGCAGCTTGCAACAGCTCCGCAGTGATGTAATCAGGTCCTGGCGATTTGTTGGACTTTAGGAACATAATTAGGTTTTCTATTTCCCTTTCCGTAAGACCCAATTCCAGCAAAGAATCATTGTCCTGCCCACACAACTCTATAGGAGCATCATTATTCTCTGGTAACTGTTCCTTATACAGACTGAGTTCCGAAAAAATCTTCCCAGATCTTATTCGGGATTGGGACCTTTGCTTTACTTTGTACTGGTCCTATTATATCATTCAAGATCTTCCAGAAGTTACTTATATTACCTGTCCGTATAGCCATGATCACTCTTGCCCATATTTCATTATAGTGGGCAGCTCTTTTGCTCTTTAATAGTTGTTTATAGTATTTCCTAACATAAAAATACTGATCCTGTAGGAGTTGGGATTGCTTCTTCACCCAGATCTTTTTTGCCACCAGTAGCTGCCTCTTAGTTATTTTACATTCTTAATCATACCATAAATTCCTTTGTTTAGAATATGGCTGGCGAGAGCTTAAGAGCAGATTCACTCTAGTATTCCAAGATGCCCGAAAAATTTTCAAGCACCAAGTCTATACTCTGCTCAAGTAGTATAGCTGCTCTCAAATCTCCTAATTCCGTAACATTGGAAAGTTCATAGACTTTGCATTCAAGCTGCCCACCATGCCATTTCCTAAGGCCTTGGGAATTCTCAGTCTTATCAATTATACAAGAAATATCCCGCATACATCTATAATCCCCTATTTGTACCTCTAAAAGCGTATGGTTGCTTTCTGATCTAACCATAAGGGCAAAATTACTAAATTTCTCCCCAAAACAGGGATCAACAAAAATATAGTCCACTTTACTTCTGCCGTGGGGCCCTACATATGTGTGTTCCCCCTGTGGGTCACCAAGGGATCTGCCATTAAGAGTTAAAAAGCCCAGTTTCTGTATTAAAATAAGTTGACGCCCCACATCATTGATAACCTTGTCCCTAGGTTGCCTACTTGGGATCATGTATGCAGAGTCTGACAGTTCAACTTGATCATCTTCACTTCCTGCCCCTATCCGGGCATTCCAATCACCCAGCAATATTATACAGGCCGGAGGAAATTGTTCCCCTAACGTGCTTACTTCATGTTCTAAAACAGACCAGATATCTTCCTTATAGTAGGGAGAAGAGGACGGTGGAATATAGACGTTAAATATTATGTATTGACCCTGTTCGGTTTAATCTAATAGCCCTACTTGGTAGATAATAAGGGACAATAGAAATAAGCTCGGGATTCGGCAACCATGGTTGCCAATCCACCAGACATACACCCCTTTCCCCCCATTTTCTGCCCTTCGTGGGACTCTATTTTAAATTTATTTAGACTCATGATTTCTTCCTTCCTCATCCAAGTTTTCTGTAAACATACCAAATCAAACTTGTCTAAAAACTATACCCAGTCATTATCATATAATTTTGATTTAAAACCTGCACTATTCCCTGATGCTACACGTATCGAACCACCAAGCAATTCCTTTGCCCCATAATCACCTAACTGGATTTCCAAGTTCTCATTTTCTAATCGTTCTCCTATTATCGCCTCAGGTTCCTCACTGATCTGAGGTCAGCTGAGACTGTGGTCCGACTCCAATTGTAAATGACTAGAATTAACCATTACAGCATTATTTCCTAGACTTCCATTCTGCTTCTGCATGTTGATCTGTACTATCCCAGCTTTTCGCTGATCATCAGTCTGTTGTATCTTTACACCCAGAGTAATTGTTCTTCCAGAAGGGGTCCCTTCTTCTGTAGGGTCTAAGTAAGGGGCCGCAGTGATAATCTCTAGGTTATGTTCTGCTTGTGGGGGGGTTGATGCTCTAAGCAATTCTGGGGTTTTATACTCTCTCACATCAACTTGTAGGTTTCCTCTAAAATGATCTAACCTCTGGAGCATAATGTCTTGGTCAATTGGGGACAAACTTTTAAATATGTTGTGAGCTAAGGATACATCTTTCGTCCCCACATCGCCCAGCAAAAATACTCCAATCACATCTACAACATTTTGACTTTTAATAGCGATACTTGTATTTGCCTTAGTTTTGATTGTATTTAAGCCCAGTACCACTAACTGGTCAGTACCTGGCGCAAGAGGGGGCTGACAACCTGCCACAAAGCCCATGAAATCCTGTTCTCTACATTCCCCCTATCATCTATACTACCCTGGATAGATTTATTAGCACCATTTCTAGTAGCACGGCCCCTATGGACATGGTTAAGGAAATAGGTCATCTCGTACATGCAGTGGAATCCTTGGCCTTGGAGATCAAGGACATCCAGACTAAACAGGGGGAGCTGGGCTCAGCCATTGCCCAAATTCAGAGGGCTGCGGCCACGGTTCTGGCCGTACCACCCCCTGCGGCAGTGGGGATACCACTACTGTCACCCTCACTGGCATAACCTGCGTGATAGGGACGCACAATGAACAGTTGATGTTTGATGTGGTGTGTTCTCCACTGTTCCTTGTGGTTCTTGGTGCCCCCTGGTTGCAACATCACAATCACCGCATCACCTGGTCAAGTAAACAACTCCATTTTATGGCTCTGTATTGTGTCCAACATTGCCTGCGTCCACAACCAAGACTCCATGGTTCCGTTGCCATGGACACCATTCCAGGATCTACGGAAGGAACCCTCCCAGAAGAGTATAAAGACTTCTATGATATCTTTAGTAAGACCTGAGCAACTGAACTACCCCCGCACCGGGCCTATGATTCCCCCATCAAACTCCTTCCTGGGAACGAACCTCCTTTTGGTCGTATATATGCCCTGGCAGGCCCCGAACTAAAGGCCTCAATACATTGAGGAGAGCGTCCAATGGGTTCATTTGTCATTCCTGCTCCCTGGCCGGAGCCCCCATGTTCTTCGTGCCCAAGAAAGATGGGGGACTGAAACCGTGCGTAGATTATAGAGGACTCAACAGCATCACTGTAAAGAACAGGTACCCTCTACCATTAATCCCTGAACTACTTGACCACCTCCAGGGAGCACGCATTTTTACCAAGCTCGACCTGCGGGGATCATATGACCTTCTAAGGGTTCGTCAAGGCAATCAGTGGAAAACAGCCTTTTGTACACGCTATGGATTGTTCAAATATCTAGTGATGCCATTTGGTCTTGCCAGTGTACCGGCTGCCTTCCAGCACCTAATTAATGACATCTTCCGGGATATCCTTGATATCTATGTTGTCACATACCTTGATGATATTCTGGTATACTCAAATTCTCAAGAGCAACATGTAGAGCATGTCCGAGAAGTACTAAAATGCCTCCGAAAGAACAAGCTCTACTGTAAAAGGGAAAAATGCTTCTTCCACCTATCAATAGTGGAATTCCTTGGGTTCGTTATTAGCTCTGCTGGCATAATGATGGATCCCTGAAAGGTTGAGGCCTTGCTGCGATTCTGGCTGGCCCCCAAGTCTGTCAAGCTTCTCTAATGCTTCTTAGGAAGCACTAATTACTATCGGCAATATATTCCTAATTATGCTGAGATCACCACCCCCCTCATTCAACTCCTAAAAAAAAATCCATCCTTATCAATGGGGGCCGGAACAACAATTTAGCTTCGAATACTTAGAGGGCCTTCACGACTGCCCCATTGCTACAACACCCCGACTTCAACAACCCCTTTTATGTGGAAGCTGACACCTCTGGCGTTGACATAGGAGCAGTACTCCTACAAAAGACAAAAGGCACTGACATCCTCCTACCCTGCACCTACTATTCAAGGCAACTCACCCCTGCTGAATGCAACTATACTATCTTAGATCAAGAGCTCCTCACCATAACAGTTGCCTTCGAAACCTGGAGGCACTACCTAGAAGGGGCCCAACACCCGATAACAGTCATAACAGACCATAAAAATTTAACCTTTCTCCAAACTGCCCACATAGCCAATGCACTCCAAGCCCGATGGGCACTGTTTTTTGCCCGGTTCCAATTCCATATCCGCTATCGCCCTGGAAAATTGCACGTGTTGACTGACGCCTTCTCCCGCTATTATGACGAGTGACCCATAGCCACTGCCCCCCAAGGTCCCATTCTTGATCGCAAGAACTTTGCTGTGATCTACTTACCTCTCGCCGACCTTCGCGCCACAGTGGAATGAGAAATCCAACCCGACCGGGACTCCATGTATGTCATGCAGGATGGATTATTCCTGAAGCAAGGATGCAGTTCCTCCATCGTGCCAACCCCACATCCTTTGGGCACATCACGAAGCCCCTACAGCTGGGCATCCAGTAGTTGAACGCACTCAGCAACTTATACAGCGTTTCTTTTGGTGGCCCACCCTGACCCAAGATGTTCACCGACATGTCTCGAGCTGAGTCACTTGTGCCCAAACCAAAATCCCTGCCGTTCCCCGATAGGACTTTTACAAGTCACCCCATTACCCCGCGGCCCCTGGCAGCACATCAGCCTTGACTTTATTGTGGAGCTACCACCATCTTGTCAATATACTGACATTCTTGTAGTTGTAGACCACTTCAGTTAATTGGCACACGTCATCGCATGTAAGGGGCTACCCTCTGCTAAGCGTACAGCCTTGTTATTTATACGTCACGTCCTCAAATTACATGGGTGCCCACAAGAAATCATTAGTGACCGCGGCGCCCAATTTACCGCACGCTTCTGGAAAACTTTGTTTCAAGCCCTCCACGTAACACTGAAACCTACAACAGCCTACCACCCCCAAGCAAATGGGCAAGTTGAGCGTATTAACCAAAACCTGGAGCAATATCTTCACTGCTACACTAACTACTTGCAGGATGACTGGTACGCATGGCTCCCACTAGCTGAGTTTACCTACAACGCCTCCAAACGCCTCCCTCGGGAATTCCCCCTTCTACATCTCTTACAGGTTCCACCCCAATATAGGAGTTGTAGAAACCCCTTCCCCCGTAGTCCCGGTGGCAGGAGCCATGACCCAGCAAATTCACGATGCTCAAAACCTTGCGCGACATGTGCTGCAGCAAGCCTGACAATGCTATAAAATTCAAGCAGGCAAGCATCACCAGAAGGTGCTCCCCTTCACCCCCGGTGATCTTGTCTGGATCGACAGCCATCATTACCCGTCCACCCGTCCTTCTGCTAAACTGGACGCCAGGTATATAGGCCCATACCCCATCCTCTGGCACCTGAACGAAGCCACCCACACTGTCCAACTACCTCCCCATGTTCGCATTCACTCTACATTTCACGTATCCTTATTGAAGAAAGTGGACCCCCAGAAGGATCCCGACCCTGCTACTCGCCCAGGCACCTCAGTGATTACGGCCACCGGGCTCGAATATGAGGTTTGAGCCATCCTAGATTCTAAAGTGATATGGGGCAAATTGCACTACCTGGTTGATTGAGTTAGTTATGGTCCTGCGGACTGCTCCTGGGAACCTGCTACGAATGTGGCAGCCCCCCGCCTTGTCCGCATATTTTATTTACGCCACCACATGAAACCCAGCCCGCGGGGGACCATTGGCCAGCGGCCTCGAGGGGGGGGTATTGTCATCCCCACCTACCAGTGCCAGCTTCGGGCCCTGTGGGGACACCCTCCGTGGCATCCTGACACCCCCCACCAGGACGTTACAGCCCCACCAGGGGAACAGCACAGCAGCACGCAGATGCCATTGCCCCTGACAACCAGCCCTGGCCCGGGACTCGGCACCATGCCTCCTACGGCGACGCATGACATAGGGCAACCCCCGCCCCTGTTGCGCCACTCAGAGGACTTGCATGCTCGCACAGGGGTGGGACCTTCAAGATAAAGCCCAGCACTGCTGAGGACGCTGGTGATTGCAGAGAGAGACTGACCCCTTGAAAGCTAAGTGTGCAGCGTGTGCTAGACCAAGTTCTTGCAGTGGTGCAATCATCGTAGTGCGTGTGGATCTTGAAGCCCTTTGTGCGTGGTTTTCCCTACAACATCTTCCTGGTCATGACGTGGGTACTTGAGTGAGTGAACGGTGTGTGCGTTTGTAAGTGACTTCCCCTTTTCCACCTTACCCCTCCGGGACCCTTCCCCTCTGTGGCTGGGTGACTCGTTGTTCTCCATTCACTGGGCCCCTACCCTTGCCCTTTACATACAAACCCCCACGGACTGTTCCTTCCCCTCACCTTTTCCCCGGATATTTGCGTTGTATGGTAAATTGGAGCAAGGCTTTGACTTTCCTGTGTCACTCGCGCCCAATGATGATAGAGGCCTGATCACTTGGAGATCTTATTGACCACCATTCTATCCTGATGGACATTTACTCCACCTTGGGAACCCCGGCCAGGGTCAAGCCTTAGTTGAGTGTGTGAGCCCCTGGAGAGTAATTGAGGCCCCCTCCCCAGTGACAAGTTTTTCCTGTTTCAAAAGGGGAAGGTAATATATTCTGGGATATCTCTGACCTGAAGTATGTTAAGATTTGAAATCAAGAGCCAAGTAAAGCCTATCACAGAGGACACAAGTCCTCAGAGACCACTGCAAGATAAAGATTCACTTGTGACTCAGAAAGGGCAAGATATAAAGGATGTTTGTTGAAGATCAGGAAATAGTGTGTCTGTCAACAGTCAGGGAAAGGACCTCTGAAAGCGATGATTCAGATAATAACTTGTAAGGGAGTATTAGAGACAAGGAAGGAAGGGAATGAAGGAAGGAAGACTTCAAAATCTTTCACATTCTTTGCTTATCCAGGTGGAACTTCTACCTCTCAGAGGTTTGCTGATCCTTGGGTGCAGTAAAAGCCAGTGTGTCTGATCCTGAATCATTTGTTGTTTTCGTCATCTACTTAGAAGGAAGGAATGGATTACCAAAATGTGTTCCCTTCCTCTCTTGCTGAAAAGGAACATTGTTGCTGCTTTCATGAAACTTTGCCACCTGTCCATATGGTCTAGTGAATAGGTCAGTGTATAAATATGTATATTGTGTATTCTGCAATCTCTCTTAGATTTACCTCATTCTTGCAGTGTTTTTATTAAAGTTTCTCCATAGGGCTGAAGCTCGATCTCAATTTTTCTTGATTCTCACTGAGAATCATGGTTCTCGATTGGTTTTTAGTGAGAATCTATAATCGAGAAAAACCCCGGTTCTCAACGCTTTCTCGGTTGAGAATTTTTCTCGATTTACTTTGATACTGTTTACCATTTATCATGATTTACTGTGTACTGCTTACTGTGTACTGTGTTCATCCCGTGAAACTGTCAGAAAGAAAAGGCTGCAACCTCCTCATCAGATGGAGTTGGTGAAAAGTGCTCCTGGCCCCCCTGCCCAGACCCTGGCTCCCAAAGGTGGGCAAAGAGGGGAGACATAAGGCAGGACAGGCCCTTGTTCCCAAAGATGGGCAGATAGGGGAGATGTAAGGCAGAAAGCAAGTCCCTGCCATCCCCCTGGCCAGGGCCTGGTTGCCCAGGGTAGGCAGAATGAGGAGGAAGGCAGGGAGACCTTGGACTTGGTGCCCCCTTCCCAGTAGGGCTGAGATGAGAGCAAGTGTTCCTATTCTGCAGGTAAATACTGGGAATGCTTGCAAGTGTTTGTCACTACTTTGTCAGTCTCCAGTGATTTCATGCTTCTATCATTGTCAATATCAGTGCTTGTGATTTTATGTCATTACCCATCGATTTTTGTCATTTTTCTTCAATTTCTGACATTTTTTGGTCATTTTTGTTAGGGATGGGAGAACAGAACGCCATTCAGATGTTCAGTCGTTCAGTTTGAAACCCGAGTTTGGGTTCGGCTGTTCGGTTTGGTGGAGTTTGGTCGGCCGAACATTCAAAAAAGTGCTATCGGTTAGGGATGGGAAACCGGTACAATCCGGTATCCGATAATGCCGGTATCGGGCGTACCGGCATTATCGGATTCGACCCGGTAATCCGGACCCGATCCCTGGGGGGGGTGTTTAACACCCCCACCCCCCCAGGGATAACCCCTACTAAAGGTCAGTGCGCCGCGTCGCTTACCTTTGGGAGCTCTGGCGGCGGCGGGCGGTCCGGCGGCCTCAGCGCCGGCTGTGGCTGCCGGCGTCAGGACGCTCTAGGCCTTCCGGGGAACTTCCGGGTTTCAC
>QEPC01014254.1:5526672-5541095 GCA_003113815.1 Sphenodon punctatus | reverse complement strand
CTTCTGGTGTGCCCTAAATATACTGCCAAAAGGCAAACGATTCAAAGGATTTTGAATCAAATGTTGCTAAAATGTTCCCAAGCTGACCTTTTGGATCTATGTTTAAATTATAAGGGTACTGAGTTAACTTGGGCGGTTGCAGTCTTTGGGAAAGCTATTTGGAGGAAGAGGCAAGATTATCTACTGGAGAAGGAATCTCCCTAAGTATTATTCTTAGTAAATCGATTTAACAGGGAAATCATTTCGAGTGGGCTTTTTTAGGGTGTTTTATTATAGAAGTATATGATTTATTTGCATGTATTGTGTGGTTGTAAATATGATATTTTGACTTTGATATTTGTAAGAATTACTGCCAATAACCTTTGGTTGTGGCAAATAAAGTTTAAATCAATCAATGATAGATTAAGTAAAATTTTGAACAAATTTGAAAGAGTAACTTATCACAAGCTACTAATCTTTGGTTCCAAAAGCTGTCAGTAAAATCTTACTGACATTAGGTGCAATCCTGAGCACATCAAAGCTAATGGGAGTTTAGGCATTGACTGATCGTGTCAGGATTGCATCCTTTGTTATTATTTTCTAGAAGTAGTAGGTTACCATTTGTTTAATTGTTTGTAGGGTTTGTACTTATTGAGAAAATGGGTTGTACAAAGTCTGTGGGTACCAGGACCTCATCAGTCTAGAGACATGAAGGTATAATTTCCAAATATGTACCTGAATATTATTCTTGCTAATGGTTATAACGTTAAGAAATAGAGTGATATGGTAATGCCTTGCTATTTTGAGGGATTATTTATATTGTTACTCTGGTAAATTGTCCACCATTTATCACAGTCTTGGAGACAGGCACCATCACCTTTGTGGTATAGTCTGACACATGAAAATGCCTCCAGAATATTCTGTCTTCAAAACAGTAATATGGAATATCCCTAACCTTCACTGACCTATAAGTTTAACTGTATAAATTCTGTAAAACAATAATAAAATGCATACATGGAGTAGGACAGTAGATGGCACAAGGGTCTTCTGTTCCTTGATTCCCGCATATGCTCTTGCCAGAGAATGTGTGGATTTCATTCTGCTAGTACCGTTATTTATAACAGCAGGGTATAGTACAGCTGGCCCCCCTACCCTGTCGTCTTAACACTGTTGGTGATGGTAGCATCCAAGCTCAAAGGAGGTAAATCAAGGGACTGTCATGGGTTTACCATTCCTTAGCTGAACTTAGCTAGATAGCACACAGTACACCATAAAATGTTTTTCCTAAGTCAGCAGGAATTTCTCCTTGAGTGAACTAGCATATAACTCTGCTAAACTCTGATGCCCACGGGTCAATGGAAGCTGTAGTATCAGTCTCGGATGATCCCTGGATTGCTGTTGCGTGTGAGTGAGACACTCCGATTGCCAGCCCCGCTTTAAACTCTGATCTAGAGTTTAGATCTGATCTATTTGTCAGATCTGAGTTTAAAGCGGAGCTGGAACTTGGAGTGTCTCACACGTAACAGTGATCTGGAGATCATCTAGGGCTGATTATGCAGTTTCCGGGGCCCCACGAACATTGGAGTTAGCAGAGTTACATGTGAGTTCACCCCTTATGTTTCCTGCTGAAGCAAAGCACCACCACATGCCCTCATGTCTTTCCAGTGGTATATGTCAGTGTCTAATTCACAATGTGATGTTAAAATGATCTGTTTTTCAAATCTGTTATTCTGAATGCTATACCACTCTGTCTAAATCTTGAATACTTTCTGTGAACATAGAGGAAAACTTTATAAGAAAAAAAGTTGTGGAGTTGTGTAAATGAAAAAAAAATAATAGAGATTGTTCTGGTAGATGACTCTAAAGAGTGAAGGGGAGGGGGGGTTTCCACTTCTATCACCCCCTCCCCCCAGGTTCCTAGTTTAAAGTGTAGGAAGCAGATGTTCAAGCTGCCATCACTGAAAACTTTACCTGAAATTTGAAAACATTTTTTCCCCCCACCTTGTGTATCTCTGCCAGTAATAAACATTCTGCATTTTGAACTCTCTAGTTCAGTGGAGCTTGTGTTGATCCAGCACTTTGAGAACCAAAGCTGAATTTAATAATTCTGATTATGTTAGAGGCAAAATATGGAAGATCATTTTTCCAAAACTGTGATGATTCAGGATGAAAAACAGGACCAAGCAGAAGAAAAGCCCATAACATCAGCCTCTCTCCACAGACAAACTATAGTTGCTCCCTCTCCAGAATGGTGAGAAGTTTCCAGGATAGCACTTTCATGGGTTGATTTACTTTTAGGGAAACAGAGAGACTGGAATCTTATGTTGTATATAGAGATCGATTTATTTACAGGTTGAGAAGGAGTGGAAGGGAAGCAGTTCCCTAAAAGCGTCCTCTCTCTGCACCTTTCCTTCTAGAAATCCACACTACAGGGATCCCTGAAAAACGCTCTGCCAGCCTTTCCCCCGAGGCTTCTTAGCTTGCAGCCCCTCTTGTTGCCAAGCTCACAAACTCTGCTCTGCTTCTCTAAAAGCACTTCTCTTACTCATCTGCTTAACAAAGGGTGTTTTTAGACAAGCGCCTCCACACCCATTACCCACCCGTCATGCATCGCCTTTTTTACACGAGATGCACCCACTCATGCCCACATAGTGGACATGGGTGGGTGCATCTCCTTTGAAAGCGGTGGCGGGTGGACATGTGGGTGTGCTCCTGTGAAACACACACCTCCATCCACTGCCCTTACTGGGATCACCTGGAGAAAATGCAGGTTGCTCAATGGGGGGGCATGGAGGATGGGTATGTGCCCATCTGCACCTCCCCCTGCACCACCCTTGCAGCAGCACAACCATGAACTGCAGCTGTGCGGGCAGTCTGTTTAAAAATGGCCCATGTTGCAGGGCTGCATAGGGTGCAAATGCATCCCTGCAACATGCATGATGGGTGGGTGATAAGGTGGGGTGGAACTTGTCTAAAAACAGCCAACAGATCCTGCTGGCCCCCAGCTAGCTGTATCTATAGCCCACTATTTCAAGGACACACCACTATATTTGATGGGTTGGATGGTTCCATTTTTACATAGAAACGTTTCTGATCTTAGTTACTCTTAAGAGTTTTGTCTGCTATAGATGCATGAGGATATACTCTTATTAGTATTTGAACTCTCTAAGTAGCATGCATAAATTCCCCTTTGCACTGAGAGAACTGCCTACATGAACAGAATGTTAAAGAAGAACAGAGGATATTTATGTGTCCACAACTAATTTCCATGTCTAAATCTGTCAACACCTAGAGCACTACTGTTTTGTCTGGCTTATTTTATTTATTTTATTTATTCAAATTTCTATTCCACCCTTCCCCAATGGTTCAGAGCAGCTTACACAATAAAAATACACATCATATAAATACAATAAAACTCAATTAAAAACCTCATTAATAAATTCACCCTCATTCCTAAACCCTCCCACCTCAACCCCAGGCCTGCCTACCAAATTCTTTGCTAAGAGAAAAGTTTTACAGTGCCTCCAGAAAACGCTCAAACTGCGACTCTGACAGATCTCCAGGGGAAGAGAGTTCCATAACATCGGGGCAGCAACCGAGAACAGCTCTCTGCAGGCCCTTGTCGTATGAACAAGATTGGCAGGTGGTACCCGCAAGTTCAAGTTCAAGTTTATTGACGGCACTGGCTCTCGCCATGGCCCAGTAATATACAAACAGTTCTCTACAAACATACACAACTGCTGCTCAAGAGCTAAAAAGGCAATACAGTCCATGTAAATACATACAAGGTAGGGTGGTACCCGCAAGAGAGTGTTCCCGTCCGACCGCAGGAGTCGCAATGGAGTATGGAAGGAAAGCCGGGCCCAGACTGCTTAGGACTTTATATATCAGAACCAGCACCTTGAATTGTGCCCCAAAAGCTATAGGAAGTCCCACGTAGTCGTCAAATGGGATGCATTGCAGTAGTCTAGCCTTGAGATCACGAACGCATGGATAATGGTGGCCTAATCAGAAAGAATGGGACCTAGCCTCTTCACCAGATGGAGTTAGTGAAAAGCACTCCTGGCCACTGTTTCAACCTGATGTTCCAGGCAAAGGGTTCAGAAACTCTCCAAGGCTATGAAACTGGGTAATCAAAGTGGGCCGGATCCACTAAATAACAGGGGTTCCAATTCCCTGCAAGTCACAGTGTCAGCCAACCATCATCACTTCAGTCTTGTCTGAATTCAGCTTCAGCTGGATTGCCCTCGTCCAGTCCCCAACAGCAGCTAGGCATTGGGTAAGCAGTAAGCACCGTGACTGCAGGACCTGGGTTGGATGAAAAATAAAGGCAGAGCTGGGTGTCATCAGCTTAATAACTTAGTTGTTTCCTTTGACTGATTTTAAAGTTCAGTTTCTCTATCTATACTTTTTTTTTTTTTCTATCTGCATTACCTTGTATTTCCAAATTTAAGATACTTGATCTTACCTTATAGTTTTACTATACAGGTATTCATGTGGCACTCCTCACCATAGTTTCAATAAAAATGCATGGAAAGCTACTTCGGTCATGATCATTTTTTGTTCTTTAAAGATTTGTAGAATTAGAATTGTTAGAATTGAATTGGTCATGTAAAAAAAACCCAAACCCACATGATTGTCATAACTGGGCAAATGGTATTGACTAAATCTAGTAACAATACTTCTGATTCTCCTATATCATGCCCTTTGTGTTTGTATAGATTTTTCACAGCGGAGACAGACGTTATGCATGCTATGATTCAGAGTCTGTCGCTAGCCATGCTCTTGCGCAATTTTAACCTGATTTCACGGGATGAACAGAGAATGAAGCACTGTAGCTCATGGCTGTCAGCAGTGAAAAATAGCCAGGAATCAGACAAACAGCTTCATTGCTGAGATTGTTTCCGGGCTAAAAACTCTTCCAACAGCTGTTTGCTTTGGCCAGTGCTCAGGTTCAGGGTTTTTTTCTTCCCCAAATCAAAAAAGTGTGTATTTTTTTTTATTTATTTTTTTAAGATGTGGGCTGGTTATTTATGTAGTCAGGAAGAGGTCTGTGTTTCCAGTGTTGTGGTCTCAGTGCTGTTTTGACAGTTGGAGTACAAGGAGGTTTCTTTTTTCTTTCTTTTTATTTCATTCAGCTAATGCATAGAACTGGAATGTTGTAGGGAGAAGAAAAAGCAAATTTATGAGTTCTTTAATCTGAGCTTTGTGGCAGTTACCTTCAAGAAAAGTTCACGCCCCAGAGGAGTGAATCTTACACAGCCACTGACTCACTAAGCAGTGTGTACGAGAGAGAGCAAGACAGAGATGAAGAAAGTTTTTTCCTCTTCGTGAAAGTTGTAGTAATGTTTTGAGAAGCTTTTAGAGATGACTGCTACTTTTGTTTGAGGTGTTTGTTCTGGAATTATTGAAACTGGAGTCTACCAGACTGAGGAAAGAACAGAAGCAGTTTTTGGCAGAAAGAAGATACTCTTATAGAAGCAATGCCTGTACTTGGGGTTGCCTCAAAGCTAAGACAGCCAGCTGTAGGGTCAAAGCCTGTTCATACTGCCCTTCCAATACCAAATCTTGGCACGACTGGGTCACAGCAGTATTCATCAAAGTCTTTGGAGCTCACTGGGGCAGAGAGCTCGATGCTTTCATGTCAGCTTACATTAAAGTCAACCTGCGATTTTGGAGAGAAGAAAACACTTAAAGGAAAAACCAAGGAGACTCAGGATAGCAAGGTTAGTTTGGAACTTTGCCTGCAGCAGACCTGAACTTTTTATATGTTGACCCACTTATGTAAAGTTCGGTATAAGCCTTTCCCAAATAGCATGTTGAGTGTATGAGGAATGCATTGTCAACTGCTCTTTCACCCTATATGTTAGATGTATTCCAATATTGTACATTTCATTTGATATGTTTGTTGCTGTCATTGGGATACCTGTGGAATTTAAAAAATCTCAGTTCAAATGTACATTTTATTGCATCTCATGTAGTAAACTTTTGTGGCAACTTTTTGGTTAGTGTGAGTCATGACACAGTGATAAAAAATAATGCAAAGGCTCAGATAAGCAGATCTGTGACATGACAGCACTTAAGAAAATATTGAAACTTGGCTGCTGCTTCTTACGTTTTTATTATTATTATTATGATTATTATTATTATTATTATTATTATTTATTTTAAAATGTTCCCACACCCACCCCTGTTCCCAAAGGGAGATGTCTTTAAAATTATCTTAAAAGACCATTGATTTTTCTGGCCACTTCTGAAATGATCTGTCTGAACTTCCAGCAAACCTGAAAAACAGATCCTAAATGAAAAGTTCCTATCTTAGTCACTTCTCTTAAATAAATCTCTCTGCTTCTTCCTGAGATAGTTTAAATCTGTTCTATTTTATTGTGATTTAAAACAAAAATTATAAACTTGTTTGTCTTGAAGAAAATGCCATGGTTTTAAAACTTCTCAAGTTTATTGTATTGAGGCACACTTTGTAACTGAAACATTGCTGCACAGTCATTACTAATCTGGTTACAGTATTTTAAAATATATCATGCTTTGGGAAAAGCAGTAGTACTGAATTCCTTCTTGACAGCGGTATGCATTTTTGTGGATCCTTCAGGTACGGTATGTCAGGGATTTATATGTAATGTAATAGGTAAAGCAAGTAGAGCTTGGGAGGTGTATTATTATTATTATTATTAACAAACATTTATATAGCGCCAGCAGTGTACCTGGCACTTGTTCCTCTCTTTTATTGTCCTGCTTTGCAACTCATTGGGTATTTTCAGACGTTACGAGATCACAGTGAACACCCGTCAATACCTACATGGGGTCAAAGCGCCCTGAACGTCTGTTAGGTGGCCGCCAGATGTTCGCCACGGTCAATTCCCACATGGGGTCAATTTCAGCCATGCTTNCGGTATGTCAGGGATTTATATGTAATGTAATAGGTAAAGCAAGTAGAGCTTGGGAGGTGTATTATTATTATTATTATTATTATTATTAACAAACATTTATATAGCGCCAGCAGTGTACCTGGCACTTGTTCCTCTCTTTTATGGTCAATTTCAGCCATGCTTCCGGGGCTCCCCGCCAGACAATCCCCGAAAGTGTGATCAAAGAGATTCCCGGCGGGAACCAACAAAAAGTCATGTCTGGCCGGTGACCACGGCCCGGAATCCCCGGCGGGATTCCAGGCCGTGTCAAATCGGGTGGGTGCCGTGGCCGCATTGGCCGCAGCGCCTGCCCATCTCCCCAGAGGGTGGGTCGCGAGGGAACGTGGGGGGCGGGGCCCTGCGGCCGCACGTTGCATCGCACAGCCCTGCCCCCTCCCTGATTCCCCGCTGGGATCAGCCAGCACGTCTGTTGGCCATGCCGGAGTGATCCTGGCGGGGAATGTCAGGGTTGTGTCCGTGACGGGGCGAAGTCGCCCCGTCATGTCTGAAAACACCCATTGATTACATCTCTGAATATAAACACATTTCTATAATGTTTTCATTTTCTTCTTCAGGAAGCTTTTATGTGTCAACAAATATTTCACATTGGCAGGACAGCAACATTATCCATAGTTTATGGATGAAGGCAGAGGTTCCCAAACACTGAATTGGGTCACAATCCTGATTGATATTTAATATGTTTGTCATGTCTTCCTTGCTGTCTGGGATTGCAGGGTTGTATCTAAATCTCAAAATGGGATCTCTCAGGCAAAAGGTTTGGGTGCAGCCACACAAGCCAAGATGGCCTGATCCCCCACCTGGCCTGTGGCAGGCAATCACTGTTGCTACACTTTGGGGCCGGCGTGGAGACCAGGGCAGGTTGTCTGCTCTCCCCTCCCCACAACAGGGAAGCTGGGCAGTCAGGTCACTATCGGAGGTCTCCTCAAGCCGCAAGGCAGGCAGAGGCACTGGCCACATGGGCACCCCTCCCCCGCCAGCCCACCCACTATCCTGCCCCCAGCTGTGACGTGGCCAGGCAGAAATTGATTTGGCAGTCACCACTAAAAGCCCCATGCGGACCTCATTGTGTGATGAGGCAGACAGGGACCAGTCCCACCATCAGCGGCATGCTACTGCACATTGGACAACCTTACTCCAGTTTGGGTAAGACTGCTATGCACTGCGTCCCCAGCCTTTCTCTGAGGATTCAGGCTGTAGCAGCTAGATGTCGATGTGGGGTAATGTTGCCCAAACCATGGTAATGACTCATGTGGGTGTACCCATTGTCTTGGAAATGAAAACTTCTTGGTCTGAAACATTAAATTGGGAGGGAAGCAGGGATGAAGATTTTAGTTAGAATTCTTCACAACTTCTCACACTGTGCAGTAATGAAACTAACTTAATGCTCTTTGAATTTCCCCAGTGCTTTATGGAAATTGTCCTCAGTTTTCCTATTCCAACAAATGACGATAAGTTGAATATTAGTAAAAGTTTTACCTATGATGCAATTAAATTACAATAAATTCCTGCATACCTCTTTGCTTTTAATACATTTTGGAAATTTTATGTTTTTCAGTGTCCCCATGGGGGGAAATATTTCAGATCTGCAAGATTCCCCTTCTTTACCCCTAATATTTATTTATTTATTTACTTATTTATTGTTTGTTTGTTTGTTTGTTTATTTGTTTAAATTTATACCCCACTTTTCCCTTAAGGCTCAGGGAGCTTAAAGTACAGAAAAAATGCATACAAAATATACAAATCCCCTTACACCCCCCACCCCAGTCCTATCTCTGTCTGCCAAATGCCTGGACAAAAAATAGCACTTGAATTCAAGTGTTCTGATTTTTCTGAGTTGTTGCACGTTCGCATTTTCCAATATTATGAACCCTCTAAAACAACGACCCCTATCCCTGCCTGCCAAATGCCTGGCCAAAGAAAAAGATCTTACAGATGGAACCAATGCAGTCAAAGTTATTCGTAGTAGTTAAAACATGAGCAGACTGTGACGAATTGCAAGGGGAACCTGCAAGACTGGGTGACTGGGTATCTAAATGGCAGATTAAATTTAATGTGGGCAAGTGCAAAGTGGTGCACATAGGAAAACCTAATCCAAACTATATGTACACAATACTGGGTTCTAAATTAGGAGTCACCACTTGGGAAAAGGACCTTGGAGCCATTGTGGACAATACAGTTAAATCCTCAGCTCAGTATGCGGCAGCGGTCAAAAAAGCAAACAGAATGTTAGGAATTATTTGTAAGGGAATAGAGACTAAAACTGAAAATATCATGTCTTTCTTTAAATATATGGTATGACCACACCTTGAGTATTTTGTACAGTTCTGGTCACCCCATCTCAAAAAAGATATAGTAGTAACAGAAAAGATATAGAGAAGGGCAACAAAATTATTAAAGGTATGGAACATTTATGAAGAGATTTTAGATAGGTTAGGGCTCTTCAGCTTGGAGAAGAGAAGACAGAGGGGACATGATAGAAGTTTATAAAATCATGAGTGGTGTGGAATAAGTAAAGAGGGAATGGTTATACCCCCTCAAATACTACTAGAACTAGAGGACACCCCGTGAAAATAATATGTAGCAGATTTGAAACAAATAAAATATTTTTTCACTCAATGTGCAATTAAGTTGTGGAATTTGTTGCCAAAAGGACGTGGTCAAGGCCAGTAGTATTGTTGGGTTTAAAAAAGGAATATACAGGTTTTTGAAGGGTAGGTCCATTAGCAGCTATTAGCCGAGATTTTGGGGAGCTAGGAGTGAAAAACAGGGAACAGATCACACCATTGTGACCTGTTGGGTATTTCTTCCAAATGACCAATATTTACCACTGTCAGAGACAGGTGTTGGGCTCGATGGATTCATTGGTCTGACCCAGTATGGTACTACTTAATACTTATGCTCTTATGTTCATCATTTCCAGATGATGAGCAGGTTCAGGCATTAGATAAATATCCAAAGGAAGGGAGTTCCATAACTGTGAGGCAGCCACCGAGAATACCTCGGTGCATTTCCTTGTTGTGAAAACTTGACAGACAAATGCTACTTGCAAGAGGCCGCTCCCAGCTGAGTTCAGAGGCCAAGACAGAACATGAGGGACAAGGTGGTCTTTCAGATTTTTGGTACCCAAGTCATTTAGGACTTTATAGATCAAAAGCCTACCCACCTTGAATTGTGCCCAGAAAGCTTTTTGTAGTCAATGCAGACTCTGGAGCACAGATGTAATGTGCTTCCACTGACCTACCCACAGAAATAGCATTTTCAAACTAGGGTGTCTAAAGTTAGATTCTTGACTCCTTACGTAAGCACCTGAATTCAAGTAGTCTGGTTTTTCTGAGATGCTGCACACTTGCATTTCCCAATATTATGAAAAAACTACTAATGAATATTCAGAATCTTGTGAAATCAAGCCACTTTAAGTTGGGTGACTAAATATGGATTTAGGGGCCTAATATTTAGGGTGGTCATACCTCCCCTTTAAAAAGAGGACACATGAAAATACATATTGCAGGACTGCATTGGTTCCAGTGCAGCCCTGCACCATGTATTTTTCATAATCAACCTCTTTTAAAGAGGAGGCATGGCCATCATATTAGGCACCCTAGTTTGAAATTTATATGTACTCAGATGCATTTATCATTCACATTTTAAGTCAGTCCTGTCAAGACAGTTTACCAAAATCACGGCTTCGATATAGTGGGTAAGGAAAACTTCTTCTAAGTTCTCATTAGTAGTAAATATCAAAAAATACCTACCTAAACTGATTGGATAACATCTTACACCATTTCTGTCGACGTCCACTTTTTGTTGCGCGTTCACCTCTTTGTACCCTTAGTAGTGTGCCTACATTAGATAAACAAGTGTGGAAAGATGCATGCCTGAGCAGTTCATACATGGAAAGCATAGGCGTTCTTTACGCTTCGTGATTTACTGAAATCAGGTAATTCACAGGGTAATTGGTATTCAAATTCTTGCCCAAATTGGTTCATGGAAACTAGTCATGGAGGCATAAACTCCACACAACAATTTGAAATTAGAAAAAAAACACAAGTCAATTGTGGTATTGAATCGTTCATTCTCAGTTAGAATTGTGAGTGTAAAGCACTTGGACATATTTCTGAATTGATTTCTTGTCTCCACATTTGACACATCCCTATTAAAGTCCCAAGTCACTGTTTCTTGAAGTGCTGTACCAAGACACTTTGAAGAAAAACTCTTCCAACTTTCCTATGGATACTTGTGGGCTGGCATAAAGGCCGACAAAAGTGTCACCAATTACAGCTGAAGTGATGCTGATTGATCCTTGGGTGTCTATTATCCTGTAGGATTTGCAGTCTGCAACACTTTGAAACAACTGACCTATTCTCTCCCCCCATGACCCTCACAGACCTATTCCCTCCTCCCTCATCCCCCGATTGTCTATTCCCTCCCTGCTCTGGCCCCCTCCCTACTGGTCGCTCTGTCATATAGCACTAAGGCCCCTGGTCACTGGGCACCATGGCATCACGTCCATTGTGACATGGCCAGGCAGGGACCAGTAATGACTGTACCTTGCAGCCCGTAGGGGTTTGTACACCCTCATATCCCTGGCACCTTTCCATTCACAAACATGGGGGTGAGCATTTTGGCCTTGTCTCAGCGATACCTTTAAATTGAGGTATTACACATCCGACTGGCTGGTGTAGTTCCAGAGATGATACAGGGTCACAGATATAATGGGCACAGGCGCAACCTCCACATAAGTCATTCCCTATTATGATTCGCATAAAGAATACCTAAAAAATGCACCTAAGCACAAGTTTTCAATGAGTTGTTAGGGTTAATGTCCCTTCAGCTTCTCTGGGTAGATGTAAATTCCACATTACTGATGGTGCTGTTCCAAAGCTTGACCATTTTCAAGAGCTGTTTTCAATAGAACTCTGGTTGATTTTCTTGATTAGCAAACATATTAATCAAGCATATGACAGTCCTACATTGCTCTATGGTGTACAGTGCTGTATTTATAGGAATCTTTGCATTAAAGCTGTGATCAGATAAAAGGCCTTTGAATCAAAATGTAACAAATACTTAGTCAAAGTTTCCAAAGGCGAGCAAAATTTGCAGAAAAATCAGCATGCAATTCAGGTGATGTAAAGGGGAAAAAGAACATGAGCCATCTTAAGCAAGTCACAACAAATTATTTGAAAATAGCCCATGATGGTGAAAAGGGGAGATCAGGTCACTAAACATAAAGTAGTTTGTCTAAGATTAATTATATTTATATGCAATCCCTTGCCCCAAATAAAATAGAAGCAGCAGCAAAAGAAACATCCTTACACTTTTTATATATGTTATAAACATATATTCAGGTTCTAACTTCGATTTGTTGTGCATTATAAATACAGCACTGGCAATCATTAGCTTCTTTTGTCCTGTCAAAAAGGTGTTCAGATTGACATGTATCGTTTTTTGCTGCGTATTCTTATAGCTACAAGTGCTAAAAACTTCAAGATAAATCTGGATTTACATGTCAGTTCAGTAGGTCAATTTGCCACCCAGCTGTTTCCTCCATGACCTACATATACAGCACACCTGATTGTTAAAGACTTTTGACACCACTGTTGGCTTCTAGATGTTGTTATATTGCCAGGACTGACTATGAATACAGCTGCAGAAATCAGTTCACTGTTCCCTAGATGTTCCTCCTCTCTTGCTGGGTTCTGCTGTGCTTGCATATGCTAGATTGTTTTATGGATATGAAACATTTTGAAGTTTCCATTTATAGCTGCCTACAAAAAGTTTTTTTTTCCTTTTTCTAGGGACCCATGGTGGGGAAAAAAAATGTGTAAGGATGTTTCTTTTGCTGCTGCTTCTATTTTATTTGGGGCAAGGGTTTCCATATAAATATAATTAATGTTAGACAAACTACTTTATGTTTACTGTGACCTGATCTCCCTTTTTCATGGCCTATTTTCAAATAATTTGTTGTGACTTGCTTAAGATGGATCATGTTCTTTTTTTTCTTTACATCACCTGAATCGCATGCTGATTTTTCTGCTTCCTGACATGATGACTCCCATAACTGCTAACAGCTTTCAGATTGCAAACATGAATACTTGTGGTATGAATCCACTCACATGTACTCACAACACTTTCTCTTTTCCTTGAAATTTTACAAATAGCTTATAAAACATATGAAGAGACAAAGTTCCATCCATGAGGTTGAGAAGTTGCAGGTGCACGTACTTAACTTAGCTACAGGGAAGAAATTCTGAGTGAGTGGGGAAAGAGAACACAATTTCACTTATAACGATCTAGGAAAAGCCTGACGGAAGAGGCAGGTTTTCAGGAGGGATTTGAAAACTGGGAGGGAGCAGAACAGATGTATCCAGAGAGGGAGTGAGTTCCAGGATAGGGGAGGGGATATATTTTTGTCATATTTGCCCAACTCCAAGTATAACATTGTTCATTTCCTCTCTGAAGATCATGAGATCAAAATCATCCAGATAGTGCTGACACGGTTTAGTATCTTGTCTATTAATGTAGACTAGAAATATTCACTAGAACTGAAAGACTTTTTATTTATTTATTTATTTCAACTTTTATCCCACCCTTCCCTAAAACTATCAGGGCGGCTTACAAACAAACTCAAATAGTTAGACAATTTCAAGCAACAGCTGACGTCAGGAAGAATTTATTTATACAAAGTTTACAGCTTTCAAATGTCTATTTTTCTTGTTTTAAAAAAATTGTGCTTCCTCACAGCACATGGTGCATCTGCATCTCTGAGGTAGTTCACTCTAAGAGGGAGGACAGACGGTGTGATGTTGTTCTGCCTCAGGTGTGCGGCCCATGTCAGACAGGTGAAGAATAGTGCTCTCTTCGTGCTTCCCACCAGCAGATTCTGCAGAGGGAGGGAGGCACTGACAGAGTGCATCCCCTACACCCACATGCTTCTTGAGAAGTGTGCCACATTTTGGGGGTCTTGCCAGTCTATAGTGATCTGCTTTCTGCCTCCACAGACTCCACCCCTGTCATCAAACGTTTTGCTTACGAGAATGGGTATTTTCAGACGTTACGAGATCACGCTCAACCACAGTGAACCACGCTCAACCCCACGGCGGGGCCAAAAGGCCGTGAACATCTGTTCGGCGCGCGCCAGATGTTCATCACGCTCAATACCCACATGGGGTCAATTTCAACCACGCTAATATCCCGGGAAGCGTGGTCAAACAGACCCCCACCGGGAACCAAGGAAAAGTAACGTCTGGACGCCAATCCCCGGGCGGAACCAAAGGAAACGAGCCCCAGCTGGGGACAAGGCACGCTGCGTCACTGCCGGGCAACCAGCAACAACACAACCACCGGAGGGAGATTTAAAGCAAAATCAGCAGCAAGCAAGCGTGGCGGGATGGAGCGAGGAGGGAGGCGGAAGAGAGCGGAGGCAGAGAAAGTGACACTGGCGGTGGAGGAGGAGGTGGAGGCAGGGGCAGCGATGGAGGTGGAGGGGGCACAGGCAGAGGA
>QEPC01014254.1:5492786-5520945 GCA_003113815.1 Sphenodon punctatus | reverse complement strand
CCTGTCAGCCTGTTCTCCCTCTTCCCCCCTCCCTTCCCGTTTCCCTTGTGTGGGCGTTCCCTTGTGTGCCTTTTGGCTTCGTTTGCCCTCCGGTGGCCATGTCTGTGTCCCGCCCCTGCCCGGTGCCTTCTGGGCGTTTTGACCATGGCAGGGGTTCGGCTGCATGTCTGTTGTGCTGCCCCGGTCCGTGATGGTTCGGCCCGGTTCCCGGCCGTGGTCCCTGTCCCGTCACGTCTGTTTGGGTCGTTTTTCCACCCCGGCCCGTGGTTGTTATGTTCACCCCCCCTGGGGTTTCACTGTGGTGAACCGCCCGCTCGTAACATCTGAAATCACCCAATGGCACTTGATCACATCCTGCCAGAAGCTGGAATAATCTTTTTTTTTTTTTCCTTTTCAATTTAACTTTATTTAGTTGAACCAGTCATGACAAACAAAAGAGGTTACAAAGTACACCTTGTGTCCCAAATTCCAGCGTGCGACACTTATACAAATTATCAACTCAACAGGCACGACATTATCAAACGCACCTACCCCAGCCCCCCCAACCCTTAAATACAGAACAACCGTACCACAAATCCATAATCAAGCATACCTTTTGAGAGAGACCCAATCCTCACCGCAGAACCATTTACAAGTCTCCCTGGAGGATTGGATCCTCAGACTCTCCAGCCTGTCCCAGATTCTTAATACATGTGAAACACTTTGACCAAGTGCCAAAAAAAACCTCTCCAAATCTCCCCCTGCATCAGGAAGAATTTTTTCCAAAGTCATCACCATCCAAACCCGTTGGTACCACTCAGACATTGAGGGGGGCCTATCGGACTTCCAATTGCGAGCAATAATGTTGCAACCTGCCAAAAACAATTGGGTGCAGGTCTATCTGTGCACCTCCATCAAAGGAATATTAGGGTAGAAGCCAAGGAGGACAATCTCCAGTTGAAAAGGCACCGTAAGGCCCGTTGCCTCCAAATGCCCACACTTTGATCCAAAAAGTCTGTATGGAGACACAGCTCCATAAACAGTGAAACAGACAACCCACCTCGCCACACCCCTTCCAACACAATGGTGACATTGACCTGTTTATCTTGGCTATCCAGAAGCTGGAATAATCTTGAGCTAAAGCTGACTCATTTAATTTATTAACAGTTCATCATGAATGAGTGACTTCATAGATAAGATTTTATCCTTCTTTCCTGAGTTCATTTATTTTTGTACTGTTTTATTGTCAGTTTTGCTGCCTCACCTTTCATTCCTTTCCATTCCAGATACTTCTTTTTTCCTGTTGACCAGAGACCACTTTACAGACTTATGTATATGCCCACCCCTTTTCTGTGCCTACTGCCTCTAACTCTCTTCAGTAACTGCCTTCTCTCACACCAGGACCTCATTTCCCCCCTCCTTTGTTCATAGGCCTAGGACTCACCGGGGCCCATTGGGTCCTGACAAGGCCTGTTGGGCCCAGGTCTGGCTGGATCTGCTTTCTGCCCAAGGCTGTTGGGTTCAGATAAGGTGCTGCAGGTGGCCCTACCCCTCATGGAGCACTGTGGCATCACAAACTCTGCTGGGTTGCGGACATGCCAGACAGGTGCTGCAGCTTTACTCCTTTCAGATGTGTTTCCTGTATGAAACACCATGACAACATAGCAAAAGGTATGGGTGGAATCAGCCCTGTCCAGAGTCTGAACAAATTAGGCTAGACTTTGGAAGAACTTGTCTGCATAAGGCACAGGCCTCACGTAGGCTGGAATTTCCAGCCTGAGCAGAGTTCTAGTTTACAGACAATTCAAGTGCACACAGGCTCTAGCCATTCTGAAATTGGTCCATTTCCTACCAATCTGCCGCAAGCTAATTTTGGTGGCCCAGAAGACCTACAATTTATCTGATGACTGACAGTGTCTCCTGATTGCAGAACTGGATTTACTCTATGGGTGGGATACAGGACATTTTTCAGTTTTATTTCATTTTTATTTTTTTGGGTGCATTTCTTTTAAGTTCAGTTCTTTTTTCTGTTTCTGTTTCAGCAGTGCTGGGGTGGCTAGGGACAGCCGCCAATGGCCCCACACTTGGGGGGCCCCTCGCCTATCCCACACTCCATGCCCCCGCCAGCCTGGCACAGTCTCGGCCAGGAGAAATGAGGAAGAGAGAGGCAGAAGCCTCACCTCGCCCTCATTTCCCCTGGCTGAGAGACTGACAGGCAGTGGAGGGGGCCAGCGGCATGAGGGAGAGCCTTCTACTGGAAGTGAGGGAGAAGAAAACAGAGGCCCCGCCTCTCCCTCACACCGCTGGACCCCCTCCACTGCCTGCCTGGCTGTTTCGGCCAGGGGAAATGAGGGAGGGGCAGGGCCTCTGCCACTCTCTCCCTCATTTCTCCTGGCTGAGAGACTGTGCCAGGCTGGGGGTGGCGGCAGCGATGGCGGCGGTGACACCGGCAGCAGATCAGGTAAGTGATCTGGTTGGAAGCCAAATGACCACCCAGGCTTGGGGATGGACGGTGGGGAGTGCCCCTCCACCCATCCGCGAGCCCAGGCCCGGGTAGCTCACCGCCCCCAGGCCAAGGAGCTCCCACTTAGCCGGGGAGCACCCCTAGGTCTGCTGGCCGCCGGAAGAGATAGGGCCCCGCATTTCTTCCCCACCCCGGACCCTACTTAAAGTAAGGCCGGCCCTGCATTTCAGTTTTTCAGTTTGGTTCTTTCCCCATTGAAGTCAATGGGAAATCTGTTCCAAAACCGGCCCAAAAGTGAACCAAAGTGAACTGACTGGGACCAAAAGAATCCCATCCCTAACCCACCTCCATTGTAGACCTTCACAGTAGTCCCAACCCTACTTTGCCTTTGCTTAACCCACCTGCTCTGACTGACTCCCTGGTTCCTGACAGAGCTCTGGCTTCTGACCATTGATACCTGGTTCTTGAATCAGCTCAGTTGTTGGCCTTCTCACCTCTGCTTGAGTCTGTTTGTTCCTGACTCTGCTCTTGGCTCACGGCTTGACATTCTTCTCAAATAGATCTACGTGCCTACTCACTCAGCTTGCTCCGTGTTCACCTAAGCTCAAGATCATCTTCCTGAGGCAGTATAATACTTTTTTGTTTGTCAGGCAGGGGTGTGTGGGCTAGGGTATTTTATCTGATTTTACTTTTACCAGGTCCAGATGGTATTCATCCCTGAGTTCTGAAGGAATGCAAATATGAAGTTGCAGACACACTATTGGTAATTTTTAACTGGGTGTGTACCCCTACCAACTCACTGCCAGCTCATGCCCCCACACGGAGCATCCAAGGTTTTCCCTGATGCTCCATGCGTGGGCATGAGTGGGCAGTGCGTGGGTCATGGGAGCACACATACACCCACGCCATCTTCAGGTGGGAACTTGGGGGGGGAGGGGCACATCCCATTTAAAAATGGCCTTAGATCCTTGCCAGTCCTATTTGGTGAAAGCCAGCAAGGAGATGTTGGGGCCATTGCTAGCTGGGGTTGTCAGTGCCTCTCTTTGGGAAGGGGAATGGGGGTAGGATTCAGAACACTCTTAAAATTCCAGTTGTCCAGCCCTTGCTTAAGAAATCATCTTTAGATGCAGACTCCCCAGTCAGCTATCGCCCTGTCTCTAACCTTCTCTTTTTATTGAATGAGCAATTGCCCGACAGCTCCAGGTTCATCTCAATGCTATCGGATTTTTGGACACATTTTAGTCAGGTGTTTGTCCTGGGTATGTCACGGAGACTGCACATGTGGCCCTGGTCGATGATCTGTGCCTGAAGATTGACAGGGGGAATTGCACCCTGTTGATCTTGTTAGATCTTTCAGCGGCCTTTGGCACAGTTGATCATGAGGGGGTGTTGGCATGTCTGTGGTTTCTGGTGGGGACATGCGGGACTGCTCTTGAGTGGTTCCACTCATTCCTGTCAGGGTGTTCTCAGCATGTTGTGATGGGTGTCTGCCCATCATCCCCTGTGGGGTCACGTAGGGTTCCATCTTGTCTCCCATCTTGTTCAATGTGTATATGAGGTTGCTGGACAAGATCATTGGGAGGTTTTGGGATGAAGTGTCACCAATATGCTGATGACACCTTGCTCTACCTTTCATTTTCTTCTGACCCAGGTCCTGCAATCTTGGTGCTTATCCAATGACTGGCTACTGTTGGGACCTGGAATTAGACTGGGAAAATTCTAGGGATGGGACTGTCGGTGAATTATTGGTTACCGGTTTTATCGGTATTGGATTAATCCGATATCAGATTTATCAGTATCGGTATATCAGTTTTTTAACATTGCCAATTTTTCAGATCTTTAATATTGCAGCCATTGTTAAAATGGCTGCAATGTTAAAGATCCGAAAAAATTACAGTGTTAAAAAAACTGATATAAGGATACCGGTATTGATCACCAATTATCGGCATTATCGGATTAATTCGATACTGATAGTCCCATCCCTAGAAAATTCTACCCTGTTGATTGTATTGGATCTTTCAGCAGGTTTTGATACCATTGATCATGAGGTACTGTTGACTTGCCTGCAGGATCTGGCTGGAGTGGGCGGGCCTGCTCTTGAGTGGTTCTGTTCTTTCTTGGCCGGAAGGTTTCAGTGGGGGGTGTTCAGTGATTGCTCATCATCTCCTCTGATCTCCCTTGGGGAGTCCCGCAGGGTTGCATTGTCCCCCCTCTTCAATGTGTATATGCAGCCGCTGGGTGAGGTCATTCAGAGATTTGGGGTGCGGTGCCATCAGTATGCTGATGACTCCCCAACTCTACCTCTCCTTTTCATCTGACCCAGTTCCAGCAGTCTTGGTGCTTACCCATTGCCTGGCTGCAGTGGGGGACTGGATGAATGCTGAGTATCAGTAATATTAGGCAGCTGCTGCCTGATTCCCTGGTTGTGTTCTCTCCTGATTTTTCTACTTCTTTTATCTTTTAGCAGAATTACTAAGAAAAGTAATATACCTGTCCCTCATTTGCTCAATTTATATAGTTCTGACTTGCTACACTACATGACTGAGTAAAGGAATTTTTCACCAACAGAAGTTGGTCCAATAAAAAATATAGTCTGAACTACTTTGTCTCCTTTTCTTACATTTGCGACCAGAACAGAAACCATACACTCTCTCTAGATAACAAAAGGGCAGCCGAGGCAGACAGAGACCTGCCTGCATCCCACAGTGACTGCTAGTGATGGGAAGCCAAATTTATTTTTTAACTGTTGATTTGGCTCCCAGGAACTATGGCCAAGCCTGTTGACATGTAGGATGTTTCAAATTCATGGCATTCCAAGCCAAATTAGGACAGTTGGCAAATATGCATAATGTCAGTAATTTTCTTGACTTGTGAGCTGTATTATTAATTTTATCAGACAAATAAGATGGCTTAGTTGCATGGCTTAGTGAGGAGCCGTGCTGCCCAGTCCCCCCAGGTACTATCTTCCCCCTCCCCCATTTGGAGGAGGGGGGTGGGGCCAGGGTTCACAGCTAGGACTTCCAGCTTTGGCCTGACCAAGGCAGCCTTCCGCCCAGCAGATGCTGTAGGCATGTGCAGCAGGCGGTGCATCCAAGGATGACAACCAAGTGGCCCTTAGCGGGACCGAGGGGGCCGGGCGGGGGGAGGTTTTTATTTTTGTTTTGGTTAAGGGGATTAGGGGGGGATGGGGTGTTTCCTCTATGAGGAAGGGGGGCAAAGGGACTGGGTTAGGGAGAGGGCTAGCCCATTTGGTGTGAGGAGGGGGGGGGAGTCCACGAGGGGAGGTTGACTACCCTCTGGTGGCAGAGGAGGGTAGGGGGCATGGGAAGTGGGGAGGCTTGGGAGGGCGGGTTTGGTCTCCCGGTGAGACAGGGGGTCCATTCTGAATAATGGGGAGGGTGGACTCCCTGTGAGAGAGGGAGACCCAGGGAGAGGGGATGGGGGGGAGAGGGGAGGGATACTTTGGGAGACGGGGGTGGGCACGGGTGCAGCTTTTGGGGTCATGACAGGGTGGGGGAGATATGGTTTCAGGGGGAGGGAAATGAGATCGGGTAGGTGAGATAGATGCCTAGTGCATGTCTTGCTCACCTCTCTCCTAGCAGTAGAGCAGGTCGACTCATTGGACTGCTCTTGAGTGGTTCCATTCATTCCTGTCAGGGTGTTCTCAGCAACCCGGTGGGGGTGCTGTTAAATGCGAGGTCGGTGGCGAACAAAGCAACAACGGTCCAGGAGGCAATCCTGGACTGTGCCGCCAATCTCGCGTGTATCATGGAAACTTGGCTGGACAATGAATCAGGGCCTATTTTGGCTGATCTTGTTCTAGCTGGGTATTCCGGGCAGCACCAGCTGGGGTTAGAGGGATGGGGTGGTGGTGTAGCTATGATTTTTAAAGAGGGTTGGTCTGTGAGGAGGTATCCAGGCCGATCCATAGTGGGCATTGAAGGTCTCAATCTTGTGTTCGATTTGGTGGGGGACAGTTTGGGAGTGCTGCTGGTATACCGTGCATCTGTCAGTACGGTGACCTCCCTGCATGCTCTGACGGAGGCTGTGTCGGAGGTGGTGTTGTGGTCCCCAAAGATGATAGTCTTGGGGGACCACAACACCACCATGGCAACCATGGGCCTGTCCCAAAGTGTTAATGGCCCAACACATCTTGGAGGGCATACCTTGTACCTTATGTTTTGCACTGGCCTTGAGGCGGGTGCTCCGTTAATGGGGGAAATATCAGCTGTGCCCTTGTCATGGACGGATCATTACCTCCTCCAGACCTCCCTTCTAGCACACATCTGCCCCGGGAAGGGTGTGAAACCTATTCTGAGGGTCCGCCTCTGGAGGCTATTTGACCCATTACGGTTTCTAGGTGCTCTGGGGGAGTTACCGTCTGACCTTGATGACCATCTCATCGATGACCTGGTTAAGCTATGGAACACGTTGCTGATAGAGGCTAGTGATCAGATGGCTCCCAGGCATCCGTTACTTAGGCGGAGGCTCCACAGACCTCCGTGATTTTCTGAGAAGCTGCAGAGGCTGAAGCAAGCTGGGCGATGGTTGGAGTGATGGTGGCATCGTTCTCGTGCTGAAGCCGACACATTGTGACATAGAGCTAGTTTATGAGCCTATGCTGTGCCTATGTGGGTAGCAAAGAGGGAGTTCTTTGCTACCCTCATAGCATCCGCAAAATCCCATCCAGAAGCGCTGTTCCGGGTTGTGCGGGGGCTGGTCAGTCTGGCCTCCCTTGACCCTGGAGTTGAGTCATCACCTGCCCGCTATGACATGTTTGCGGATTATTTTGTGGATAAAATTGCTCGTATTCACCACGCCTTCGATGCCAAACTTAATGCAGTAGAGGAGGTAGAGGTTGTAGAAGCCCCGTCATGTCCAATTTTGTGGGATCAATTACAGTTGGTGACACCCACTGACGTGATGGAGGTTCTGGGGTCGGTTTGGGCCACCTCTTGTGAATTAGATCTGTGCCCATCCTGGCTAGTTAAGAGCTTCCGGGAGATAATGGGGCCATTGCTGGCCGAGGTAGTCAACACCTTCCTTTGGGAGGGCAGAGTGCCGAGCTGCCTCAAGGAGGCGGTGGTGCAGCCTCTGCTCAAGAAACCATCACTTGACGTTGACTCCCCTGCCAGTTATTGGCCTGTCTGTAACCTTCCCTTTTTAGGAATAATCTTTATAAAGGTTCAATAACCTTTTTAGGGAAGGTTATTGAACGGGTAGTGGTCCGACAGCTCCAGGAGTATCTGGACCGCGTCAGTTATCTTGATCCCTTTCAGTCTGGCTTCCGTCTGGGTTATGGCACTGAGACCACACTTGTGGCTTTGGTAGATGATCTCTGCCATGAGAAGGATCATTGTTAGAGCTTTCAGCAGCATTTGATCCTGTTAGATCTGATCCTGTTAGATCTTTCAGCAGAATTTGATACTGTTGACCATGAGATGTTGGTGACTCACTTGAGGGACAGTGTGGGGGTGGGTGGGACTGTTCTCGAATGGTTCTGCTCATTCCTGACTGGAAGAACTCAAAGGGTGGTGATCTGAGATTATTTTTCATCTTCCCAAGATCTCTCATATGGGGTTCCGCAAGGTTCTGTTTTGTCCCCTCTCCTGTTCAACATGTATATGCAGCCGCTCGGCGAGATAATCAGAGGGTTCAGGGTGAGGTGTCATCAGTATGCGGATGACACCCAACTGTATCTCTCATTTTCGACCGACCTAGGCCTGGCTGTCTCGGTGCTTACCCGGTGTTTGGCAGCTGTGGGGAATTGGATGAGGGCTAACTGACTGCGATTGAATCCTGAGAAGATGGAGGTGATGGTAGTGGGGAAGTTGGTGGAAGTAACATCAACCATGGTTGACGGGATCTGTCCTCTGTTGACTTCCCAGGTACGGAACCTGGGGGAACTCCTCAACGCGCAGCTCTGGCTGGATCTCCAGGTGGAGGCTGTGGTGAGGAGTGCCTTCTGCCAGTTACATCTGGAGCGGCGGCTTTGGTCGTTTTGGTTCTGTACCTGGCCACGTTCATCCATGCTTTTATTACCTCTCGACTAGACTACTGTAACATGCTCTACATGGGGCTGCCTATGGTGACGGCATGGAAGCTGCAGCTGGTGCAGAATGTGGCGGCCCGGCTCTTAGTGGGACTGGGCCGCTGGGAGCACATTACACCAGTGCTCCGGTCTCTGCACTGGTTGCCAATAGTCTTCCCGGCTCAATTCAAAGTGTTTGTTTTGACCTATAAAGCCTTACACGGTCTGGGCCCTGTCTACTTGCGAGATTGCCTCACTCCCCGGGACCTAGATCGGCCCCTGCGGTCGTTCGGGGCCGCCACACTGGAGGTCCGCTGGGTTTTTTTGGGGGGCCATGCAGAATAGGGCATTCTCAGTGGCCGCATCGCGCCTTTGGAACTCTCTCCTGGTGGGGGTCTGTCTGGCCCCAGAACTCCCAGGCTTCCGAAGGAGTTGTAAGACCTGACTGTTCTGTCAGGCATTTGACAAGGGAGAGGGATGAGGGGTGGGTAGGGGGTGGGGGTTCGTGAGGGAGGGGGTTGGTTTTTATTCTTTATTTTTATTGATGTTTTATGCTATTTCATTGTGTATTTTTGATGTTGTTAGCATCTGGCAAGAGGGGTGGGGTATAATTTTTTAAAATAAATAAATAAATAAATCCTTAATAAACTACCAATATCATTCACATAATTATTTTTGCTAATTCCAATAGAACCAGAGACCCATGTTTACTGTGTTTTCCCCATTTCCGCCAATACAGTAAACACAGGTCCCTGAATAAAACTATATTGCTTAGAAGCTGTTTGCCTGTCAAATGTTTGGGTAAAAACAAGTGATGGCCATGTGGTGGTGGAGTCCTGTGTCAGGAAGTCACAGCAAACACGGTCTGTACCAAGTAAGGGCACCAAACAGACATGCCTATGGCCAGGGCACCAGGGAGGGTGGGGAGCATGTCAAATGTGTGGCCGGCACTCTGCAGTGTGCCCAGCACCCATCTCTCCATCATAAAAGGCAGCAATGCTGGACAGTGACAGCCAGTCATAGCGGCCAGCCAGGGCAGGGCAGGGCAGGGCAGACCCAACCCAGGCTGTGTGGGCGACCCGGGAACAGACACGATAACACGCTGTGCTCAGTTAGGCAGGCTTTAGCCTGGGCTGTGACGTCAGGGGTCTCCCGAGGTCAGAGCCCCAACCAGCCACCACACAGACTAGGGCAATCCTGGGTCAACATCTGGTGGTGCCTGCATAGATGAGCAGGTGAGGTCCAGTCCCAAGCAGGCCACCGCAGGCTGCTGTCCCATTTGTTTTTACCCTTTGTTTTCTAGTTACCTGTGCCAACCATGTTGATATAATTGCAATAAATACAGAATAGTTCTGATGTGGATTTCTCAGTGCCCATATGCCACACAGTAAGTTATATTTCCAAAATTGTGTGTGTGTGTGTGTGTACATGCAAAAATTGTGTTTGTGTGTCTGTTTAAAATGTATAAGTCTGTAAAAGGATGGGGGGATAGAACACTCACCAATCTGGGCTACAAGACTCCACACTCTCTTTTATTTAATTGTATTTAATTTTATTTTCATATGGGTATTAAATCAAGCTATAGACCAAGCAGTTTGCATGATGGAAATCGGTACAAAACAGTGACAGAAAACTATTTTTTAAAATGTATTTGTATTACATTTGTGCCTAGAGGCCACAGACAAAATTGGGCTCTCCCTGTGATAGGCATTTTTTGTACACGTAGTAAGAGACAATTACTGCTCTGTGGATTTTACACTTTAAATAATAAATAAGCAACACAAAAAGGAAAAGAAGCATTGCATTTCGAATTTTACAGATAGGGAAGCTAAGTTACAGAGAGACTTGGGCCCTTTTCAAATGAGCCAGTGGTGTGTCGGGAGATGGATGGAGGCCTTAGCGGGTGAGCGGTGTGTGGACGGCCTGTTACATGGACGCCCACCTACCTCCACCCATCTTCATGCATGGAACATCCACCATCCGCCTGTTGATCCATGCATGGGTGGTAGGTAGAGCGCAGGAGTGCGCACGCCCCCCCCCATCTGCCGCGGTGGTTGCACGGATGCCACCCCCACTGCCCCCCACCCGCACACGTGTCTGTGCTAAAAGGGCCTTGTGTATCTTGCTCAGAGTCATGCTGGAACAATTTGTGGTATATATGGGAACTGAGCTCAACACCATAAGCACACAATCACCTTCTTCCTTGCAGGAATTTATTTTGCATTGAATGAACATGGAATTAATGGTTTTTCATTTTGATTTTCACAAAGTTTTGATTTGTCATTGATTAAATCAGTGGCAGTTGAGAGAGCTAAAGTTCTCTCAGGATTGGTCCCACAGTGAGTGTCTGTTTCCTTCTGGGACAAAACTTATACTTTTCTTTGGTTTTAATGTACCTGATAAAATACATGTTGTGTTGGTTTTCTAGAAATACTGAATGTTTTATGTTATTATGAGGTTGGGGAAGGTTCCACAAAAGCCTGTTCCTTGCTAGGCTGACCAGTTGTTAAAACAAATGTGCTGTGGTAGGAATAAATAGTCACAGAATAAAATCAGGCCTCTCTTACTAGAGAATTTTATTTTTGATCATGATTCTATACTTTCTAGTTTCTGGGTTCTTTTTGGCAGAATTGCTTGTACTTGGTAGACAATAATGGCATCCATTACAAATGTTTTCTTATAGCGAAAGTTAATTTCTGGTTTGATCCTGCTGTCTGCTTTTTCTAAAGCACTAATTATCTTGAGATTTTTTTGCAGATTGTCTTGCATTCACATGCAGTGCATATGAACAGGAGTTAATTTGCAAGTGGCTTTATATTTCACTTTGACCTGATTCACAGGATGTGGTCTTGGAGAAAGCTCTTGCTTTAACAATAGCCTTTTAACAGCTAGAGTGTTTAGGGATTAAGCTGGAGTGGGAGATCATCTACTCTCAAGTTTATTAGTAGGATTTTTTATTTTATTTTTTATTTTTGGTGAATTCTAAGTTGCCCATGATGTTTTAAAGGTCACCAAACTCTAATTTCTGTTTTTATTGGAAGGAGAACATTGGCTGAAAAAGAGCATAATTTATTTAAAATCTGGTAAAAGAATGCACAGTGTTTGGTCTGCTAAAGGCAAGTAGATAATTCCCTTGGGTAAAGTATGCAGATTTCTGATGGCTCTTATGTATGCACTGTGTAAACCAATTTGGGAGGCCTTGGAAAATAAGCAAATTGAATCAAAGGGCAGTGTAATCTTAAAGTGGTTTGTGCAGAATTGTAGTTTTCTTGTGTATATAAACTGAGAAATTGCCAGCCACTAGACATGTCACATGTCTGCAACTCACACAATTCACTCTGCATAAAACATGAGAAAATCTAAGCAAGTACAATAATATTACCATTGTGTTAATCAGTTTCTGCATAACATTTTTTCTGCTGTGCGAATCTAAAAAATGACTTGTATACTTTTTCCTCAGTCTCCTCTCAAACTTGTCATTGTAGAAGTTGTGTAGCATGTATTTTCATTCAGAAGATCAACTTTTCACCACCAGCTCAAAATAATTACTTGTCTGGAAATATCCAGTTAATTCAGCTTCAGCTAATATGGAAAATTAATTCAAGAGAGTAGATACTGGTGTCTCTTGAGTCTCTTTTCCCTTTTCAAAATAGTGTACAGCAAACCTTCACTCCATGTTTCTAGCACCTGGCCCTGCATCTTGGTGATGCAGTGCTGGACTCCAAAGGATTTGGCAGTGTATACTTCCTGTTGTGCATTGGGATTTGATTTACAGGGCAGCTGTAAAAAAAACCACCACAGTTTAGCAATCCGAATGTCTATGCGTAGACAGATGACTTCCTAACAAGAGATATAGAATGCTTTCATTAAGCAGGAAAAAGATTGCATGGCTCATACATGATTTAGGATGAGTAAGACAAAAGTCAAGGTACAGAACTTTTACTCACCACTGAGAACAACAATGGGATTTCCTGGCAACACATCTGTGCAGTAAACAGCTTTTGAAAACTGTCTGCAAACTAGAAAGGGAGAGATAATCTAATGGACTGTATAATTTATAAATAATGGTGGTTACATTAATGAAAACTCCAGTGAATAATAATACTGAAAGTAGTACACATATACTGAATTGAAATGTATAAAATGTAACATGTTTTAGAAACTATATTAGTAATACCACCTGTCAGTGGGTGAAAACAAATGAGACAGTGCCAAGCCGGCTCCCCAGACCACCCTTGGGAGGGTCACTGCAGCCGTCATTCCTCAGGTTGGCGAGGAGGGAGGTTCACATGAGCAGCCCTCCCCCCCAGTAATCTGGGAGTGGGGGCTGCCATCATAGGTCCCTCCACACATGGGTTGGCCGTAGCTGTTCATATGGGGCAGGGCGACTTGACCCCCGCTGCACAGCTGGATCAGGCCTCTGGGAAAAGCTGCTGTAAAACAGCTGATGGGGCCCCGGAGACACCCCCTCACCCAGCTTGGGTGTGCGCACCAAACAGCTGATATGGGCTGTTGTTCTGCTGCCCCACATTGACTGTTTGGCAGCCGGGGTGAGGTCGCTCCTCTGGACCTGATTCTCTGACCTCACCTTGCAGTGAGGCAGTATGATGGCAGTACGAGTGGGGCCTGAATACATGTGAGGGTGGTTGTTAGCCCATTTAGCCCTAGTAGCTGGGCTTTCACTCAAGATGAGTCACCAACTGCTGCCAGCCCACTCATCCCAGAGCAGCTACCCCCCGAGGCTGTAGCTGGCGAACATTGGTCAGCGACTGACCAGATAAGCAGATGACGGCTACTGCGGAGTACCACGGGCTAATGTCTGTTTCGTTTTCACCCAGTGTTTAAATATATTGAATCACTCTACGGGCTTCTGTCTCACTTAGTGGTGCCATGGCACCAGCAGGAGGCCAGCCGAAGGAATCTTCTGCTTATTAGGAATTTACAGAAATATGAAAATTTCATTTCTATAAATTCTGTTTCATTTTAGAAATGAGTTACGGTTTAGCCAATAGGGAGATGACATGATCTACGGGATAGCTCACAATACCATGACACAAAACAGCTGGCTTCTCTTCTGCACTGTGCCAATGATATGCTGTGTTTGCCACTCCATATCTCTGTGGTTTAGCTCGCTAGGATGCAAAATAGGGCTAATGTTACTTATTTAAAGCAAAAAAATTAAGAACATCAAATATCAAGTATAACTTCTCTTTACTATTGCTAATAGATATAACCTATTTGTTGATTTTACCTATTTAAATGAGTTGTGAAATATTAATAATTGAAATAAGTTGTGAATAGGTTGTAAAACCTTGAAACATTCTGATCTCCTTTTTTATTTTAATTGCTGATTCTAATGGTGAAACTATCGTTTTCACATCAGCTTGTCAAGTTAGGAGCATCCTGTTGGCTAATTATTCCTTGTTTAAAAAATGAGTCCAGATATTATTCTCATTTCAAATTGGAGGGACTAGTCAGAATGACAGTTGTCTTGCCAAAATAAGACTGACTATAATGCGGCGAAAGATGACACACCCACTAACTACACACTGAGCATGATGTCAGCTTTCTGACAGGTCTGTAAACCAGTATATTATCAATACAATATGGTGAATTTGCAGGCTTGATTTTACAGGTGTACAGTACTGTAAACATATGGTAAAACCAGACATTTTTACTGCGTGTGGCCTGCAGTGATGTTCACTTGCTGTTGCTGGGCTGTGGCCCTCCACCAGAGGGCCCAGGCCGTGTCAGTGACTAGCCCAGGCTAGGACCTCAGAAAACCTTTGAGATCACAGCCCAGGTTAAGGCCCACCTGACCATGCCACACGGGCAAGGTTGGGTTTGCCATGGCTGGCCATCACTGGCCATCATGCCGGGCAGTTTGTTGAGTACATTGTGGAGGTGGAGCTGGCAGGCCACACATTTGTGCTTTTCCCTGCCTTCCCTGGTGGCCTGGTTGTAGTCACGTTTGTTCAGCACCCTAACATGGCATGGAACATGTCCTCCACAGTTTTCCTTCCTGGGCTGTATCCGGCTGCCATCATGTTGCTCTCATGTGTGTTTTTACCCATAGTAAACTTGGAAGAGGTATAGAAAAGAAAAAAAAACACTGGGAAAAATTGATATAAATAAGGCTATGCATAGAGTCTAGTGTTTGTCTTTTTAGTATTTATATTTATTTATTTGTATTTTTGTCTCTCTTTTTGATGTAAGAGTGCAGTATGGCTATTGCAGTCTGAGAGGCCTATAGAAAGGGAAAGCCAAAAATCATATTTTTAAAAGTTCTAATAATTTTTGAAAGGTGAAATAAAATTAATAACAAATATATTTTAGATGGCCAGAGGGTCACATCAGTGTTGAAAAGCTGTCATTAGAAGCAGAGGCAAAAGGAGCATTTGTTGGTAGTGGTTGTTCCATTAATAATAATAATAAATTATAATTCAAATATATTTCTATACCTCCCTTCTCCCAAGAAACTCAGGTGATGTACAATATATTAACCCCCCCAAGATAATTACAAAGTAAAACCCTCAAAAATACCATATACAAATCAATTAGAAATCCTTACCCCCAACGCCTTGTGACACTGACCATTTCTCATTAACCCAATTAAAACAAATCAATGAAACAATCACTAAACCACAATATAAATACACAACTACTCCTTTCCTCAAATCCCACCCTAACCCATATTCCACACGTTTGCCCCTCTTCTTTGTGTTCTAAACCACTTACCCCATAACCTCCATTTTTAAAAAAACCTAAATTTTAAACACAAATGGCGTTTTCATACGAGATGATGCCAAAGTGCTTCCATGGACTTACTTCCCACGAAGTGGGGCTGCCACCATGGCCGGGATCTAGTCAGGCCCTTGAACTAAAGTGATGGGGGCCTGGCTGCCGGGAAGGGTGGGGAATGTTCTCCTTGATGGGTGACCATGGTAGCCAGTGATAGTTGCCATGGCACCCAGCCCCTTGAGTGGGCAGTGCATGGGTCATTGAAGCTCACGCCCACCCATGCCGCCTTCAGATGGGTGCGCGGGTGGGGAGGGTGATGGATGGACCTGCATGGGCATGTCTCATTAAAAACGGCCAAAGTTACAACTTCTTCAGGGCACTTGCATGTAGGATATCAGAATAGTAGTATTTACTAGCAAACTGTTTCTCTGACATATCTGTCTGGATGTCTTGCCATCAACTCAAACTTAATATGGCCAAAACTGAACAACTCATCTTCCCCTTGAAGCCTTCTCTCTCTTCCTTCTCAATTTCCATTGATGGTGTCACCATTCAACCTGTCCCTCAGGCACGTAGCCTGGGGTTCATCTTTGACTCCAACTTCTCCTTTAAACCACAAATCAAATCTGTTGCTACATCCTGTCATTTCTCCCTATGCTACATCACTAAGATCCATCCTTTCCTCGCTGTCTCCACTGCTAAAACCCTAGTCCATGCTCTGATGATTATCTCTCACCTTGATGATTGCAACCTCCTTCTCACTGGCCTTTCCCATTCTCATCTTGCCCCCCTCTGTCATATATTCAGAACTCTGCTGCCAATATCATCCACTTTGCCTGCTGCATTGATCATGTGCAGCCCCTCTTCTCTCTCCACTGGCCCCGTCTACCTGAACGCATTCAGCACAAGCTTCTTGTCTTTACCTACAAGGCTATTCATGGCCTTGTCCCCAGCTATCTCTCTATGCTCATCTCTTACTATGCTCCTTTCCAAAAGCTCTACTTCTTCTCTTCCACCACCCTCGCCTGCTCACAACTCCTCTGCTCCTCTAAGAATATTTGCCTGTTCTCCCTTGCTACCACCCATGCTTGGAAGTCCCTCCCTGTACACATTGCTTCTCTCCCTCCCTTCTTCCCTCCCTTCAAATCCCTCCTGAAAACCTACCTCCTCTTCAGCTCTTCCCTAGCTCCTCATCTCCTTAGTCCTACTACTACTACTACTACTTTTTATCATTTCTATAGTGCTACTAGTCGTATGCTACCAGTCGTCCTCTTCCTGATTTTCCCAACATCACCTTCCCCTATGTAACTAAGCTAAGCACATGTACCTGCAGCCTCACACCTTCCTGAAGAATGTATCCTCATCTCTCCCTCTGTTGCCCCCCTCCCCCCATGTCTTTTAGATTGTACATCCCCTGTGACAGGGACCGCGTGCACTGCATGAAACCTGCGCACATGCGCATAAAGTGCCCGGATGTTCACTGAAGGCACACTGTACCACGTGGAACCCACATGGATCCTGCTTGGGATTGTGGCCCCTGTCTACTCTCAACAATTGTAAAGTGCCAGGTTACATTCCTGGTGCTATATAAATAAAGTAACAGCAACAACAATAATAACCGTAAGGGCTGCACAAGTCAGCATTTTCTCTATTAGTCTTTTTTTCACACAAAGACAAAGGTTTAACTTGATTGCAGTTTGTGCACTAAAATTTCCCTATTTTGATTTTCATTATTTTATTTTGCAAGTTGCTCTTGCACACCTGCATTTTGGTTTGCCTTGCTTTAAAGATGCTTTCAATTACATTTCTTTGTGCCAAGCATCAGCACATTGTGACACATCCCAGAGTAGCAAGACATGACCTGATACGGTAACGACTGAAAACATTAATAATGGAAACGTTGACTCAATATATTCCTGCAACTCTTCTGGAGCCATTGTGATGTATCATACTTACTGTTCAGAGATGTGCGTCTTTGACACTTTGGCACCATCAGACTGCACTGTGTCAGCTCCAACCATTATAATGTAAAGAGGTTGCCAGTTTTCCAAGTGTATTCAATAGCCTTTTAAAGGTCAAATTTGTCTTATTGCAGTGTATTTTAGGGAGGAAAAGGTCAAATGCACTTCAGGACAATATACATTTAATAATAAAAGTTTTTCTATATTAGTGTCTTTTGTTTGTTTGGTTTTTTTTTTGTTTGTTTTTTTAGGAGGGGGAGGAATATATAAAAAGGAAAATTAAATCTTTCTGTTCTCTTAAGAATGAAGAACAATAATTAGCACTAGTGTGTTTTACCTTTAGGGATCTGATAAATATATACTAATCTTCCCAACATTCCCGGTGAGGGATGCACAATAACAATGTATTCATGCAGTAGCAAAGCTGTTCATTTTTTTTTTATTCATCTGTATGGATATCAAGATGCATAGACCAATTTATATTGTTTTTATGCAAAAAAAAGAGGCAAAGGTTGGTGTGTAAATTTTGTTTATTTTGTAAATTAACAAGTATCGAAAATAATCATTTTTATGCCACAACATACACGCAACCCCACAAAAGTCAACCTGCATACCCAATTTTTAAAACAATAAATAAGAAAAAAACCAAATCAATTGTAAAATTTAGATTATTTATTTATTGAGATTTTTTAATTGCTCTTTTTTTTTGAACTGAACTTTAGGATCTTTTGAGATGTTGGCTGTAAACAGAGAGACAGCAGCTCCGCTTTTGCCCCCACCAGCCCAGTTCACCCCCAGGTTGATCTGTCTGTCTGAAGAGTGCCCCCCAGATGTGTAAAGCAGTGCTGGTGGTGGCTGCTCCAGGGCAGGCCCGCAGGCAGCACTCTGGAAGATCCTGGAGCACACCTTGCCAAGGGAGCCAGTCAAATCCGTGGCAACAGGCGCAAACACAGAGCCCCTGCCCATCTAAATGGGCCCACGAAGCTCAGGCAAATACGCTCATAGATCCCGGTGGACCAAATGGCCAGAACAGCTGCTTCCACCACGTCCTACTGCCATGGTTACCAGCGAAAGCCTCAGTGCTGGAGCATGGGTTTGGCTTGCCTGTACATGTGTTCTCAAGCCAGGGCTTTCCCAGGGCAGGGGGAAGGCATGTTTGCTGCCTACATGCTCAGTTCACCTGCCCACCGGACTGTCTGGGTGTATGCAGCTCTGGTTTGGGTCACTCACGCACCTTGCCTTGTGTCTCCCTTATGAAACTCCCTTGCCTTGTGTCTCCCTTATGAAATTGCCTTGCTTTGGGGCTGGAGCCCCAAAGCAAGGCAATTTCATAAGGGAGACACAAGGCTCCTTCACAAGGCAATTTCTTAAGGGAGACAATCAATAATATTTCAATAATATTTCTGATATTAGCCATTATACAAAGGTGAGAGTATGGGACCTTCAACACTGTTTTTCTGACTTCCATCATATTTATTGAGGGTTTTAACAAACATGATGGTGGCCAGCTTGGACCTACTTTAGCCGGCAGGCCACTATCATGTTTGTTGGGGACAGTACAGATGCTTAGCCCAGAGTTCACCTAGATGTGTTGGCGGCTAGTCCAGGTTGTGATCCCAGAAACCTCTGGGAACACAGCCTGGGCTAGCCTCCAACATGCCCTGGAAATGGCCCGCCTGACCAGGCTGAAGCAGGCTGTCATGTGTAGTAGCTCACTGTTCCCAGCCTGCTGATCCCAATCCATTTCAGAGTAGCCACCATGACCGGCCACCATGGTGGACATCATTGGCTGCCATGACTGCCTAGTGCTTATCATCGGTGGGAATTGGGCTACTGGACACAGCATGATGACAGGGCCAGCTGGCCACATGTTTGTATGGCTCCATGCCCCCCACACCCAGCCAGATGAACATCAGTTCTGCGGTCAAACCTGATCCTGACTGGGTTGCCAGCAACTTCCCAGTCCAGAGCAGTTTGTGGCAGTGGCACGCCACCGTCAGTTGTGTTTTCACCCTGAATCACAAATGTTTTATAAAAAGTAATGAAGAAAGCACTCACCGGCTGTGTACTTAGAAAAAGGTTCAAAATAAAGCCCTTAATTTTAGACAGTTTCCATCCTTTCATTTTGTTGTTTTGGTCTATTTGATAGTTTCTGATAAATCAGCTGAACCCTTCTTGCTCCAAACATATGATTCCTGTTTATAAAAATTAATGTGTGGGAGGGAAAGGGTGTGGGAAAAAATAGATGCCCGTGTTTATTGTTACGCATTCTCAAATTTCAAAAGGAAATGAGATATTGGGAGTTTTCACAAACACCTTTCTTCTGCATATTTGCTTTTTCAGCCGTGGCTTTTCTGTGCATCTGAACCACTCACCCAGTTCTCTAACAGGAAATTGAGTATATTCCCATGGATGTAAAAAGTCCTTGATCTCTGAGGTTCTATAAATTTGGGTTCTGTAACTTGCAGGACCCTCCCACAACTTGTGCATGTAAATATTTCTCCAGTATACTGTGCTGCTCCTGGCATTCATGGTCATGTGGTTTCCATGGAATACCCACCCCCCCTTTATCCCGCTGTTTGTTTCTATATGCATTGCTTCCTTTCCCCTCCCTCCCTCCCTCCCTGGCACGCAGGCAAGTTGGATCTGTTGTAGGAGCTCATGACTGGCTGCGCTTCCTGACTGCCGCTGCTGCAGGCTGGTCCAGCCCCTTGTTGGACTTTCCACAGTTGCTGCTGGCTGCTCAGTGGGGCCGATCCCAAGCTCTACCGATCCCAAGCGTAATTTCTGGATGACACAATGTGCCTGCAATGGAGGTCCATGTGGTTTGCTCACGCCTGGCTGCGCATGGGATCCATGGGAATTTGGATCGGACCTACTGGCAGAAGGGTTTTGGAACACACCACATGGGACTCCCTGATTTGTGCAACAGAGGGCAATGCGTGCGAAGACTGCATACACAATAGTAATTGCAGACTTGTGATGCTGGGAGATTTAAAGACCCGGGACTGGTAGTGCATGTAAAAACGTCCATTATATTCAAGCTTGAGAAGAAAACAATTGTAAAATTTTACTCTCTCTCTTTGAATTGAAAGGAACAAATTTGTCAGGAACTGTGCTTTTTTTTCTATACTCACTGGAGCTATAGGAATCAAACACCACAATGGATAGCTTTACACTGAATATTTAGATAGTTTGTATCGTACATGTTTAGAAACATGTTTTTATTATTGTGAACACTATATTATTGCACTTTTTATTTCAGCTACTTGATCTAATGGGATTGGTAGTAGTATATCACTTCCCCATATTTATTAAACACTGGATGGTACAATATTTCTGCACAGTACACACTCATGTGTCAACAACATTTGAAGAAAGAGTACTGCATCTTTGAGTGAAAGTCTAAAGAAATACTGATAAGTAAAGATGCTTATAATTTCCACACAAGAACTTTGTTAACATTCAGTGTTTTTATTATTAAAATGGAGGCTCCCTCAGCTCTGCTGACTTTGGGCAGTAAATGTCCAATCACTAAAATTTGGCTCATGCTGGGTTATGCCAATGCACCCTTTGTCTTTTTTTGTCCTAAGGTTTTCATACAAAAGCCAATTATTTAAAAATACAGTAAAATAAAAATCCATAAAGTATAGGCTACCATTCAATAAATTAATTTTTCTCTAAATAGACTGTTATTTTTAAAGACTCATAATATAGACAGATGAGGAATAATAGGGCTAAATGCTCATCAAGTCAGATTAGCTAGATCTAAACTATCCCTCTTTCCCCTGGCCAGATATTTATCCAGCCTCTTCTTTAAAAGCTCCAGTGAACAAGATTCCACAGCAAGTAATATGACAAAGCATTGTTCATACAGCATTCTTGGTGTGTGTGTGTGTGTGTGTGTGTGTGTGTGTGTGTGTGAAAGAGAGAGAGAGAGAATGTGTGTGTGTTAGGTTAAAAGATTATTCATTTTGGAAGCTGTTGATGTCTGAAAATAAGAAGGATCATCTTAAGAAAATAAATCTGCATAGCTTCATTAAAGTGATTGGTGCTATACTCATTTGCACCAATTTAAGCTCTAGTATTAAATCTTCAAGATGGGTTAAGGACATAAACCTGAAATAATCAAAATAAGGATTTGAGAACTAGTGATGGCAAAAAAGAACCCAAGATGAAACATGTGTACTAAATTGATTATTATCTGTGATAGGAAGAGAAAGAGAAGAAATGTCTCAATGTATGATTTTTTTCTCTTCAGAGAGACAAAGTGGTTCGAATGATATCTTTAATTGGACCAACTGGTGTTGGTGGAAATAAGCAAGCTTTCGGGCCCAGAAGGCCCTTCCTCAGACATGTAGCCTAGCCATTAGAAATAAACTGAGTAAATGTAGGGCAGGTATATATGAGGGGGCTTGGAATGGGTGGGAGTGAATCGGACAAAGTAGCAGGGGGTGGGTGGGTTAGAGAGAGAGAGAGAGAGAGAGAGAGATGACCCAGACATTTAAAAACAGGTGTGAAATGATATATTGGTATAGGAGACAAAGAAACAATAGGCAGTGGTAAACAAACAGTACACACAGAGAATGCAAACACAGAGAGGGTAAACATATGGATTGGGGGTAAAGTGGGAAACACAAAGCTTAAGTATTCAGCTGTCAGAGTCTGTTACAGAGAGGGAGACAAAGTAGTTAGAATAATATCTAGGAACTTGATACAGAGGGACACGAAAATTAAATATGCAATAGACTGTAAGGTATAACAAATATTTGTAGTGGTCTTTGGTCCATTATTTTTGGTGTCAAAATTTACAGATTTTGTAGTGGCTGGAGAAATTTAGGTCTTTTTAGGTCCATTGTTTTTGGTGACAAAGTTATGAATTTTAGTTCCCAGGCCTGTCGTCTGTGGGTGTTGTGTAGGTTTCTTTTGTGCTGGGAGAAGTGATTGCTCACTAGAGCCAGTGACTTTGTTTATAATTGTATGCCTCTGTGAGTTCATACGTTGGTGTAAGGGTTTCGCTAGTGTAGTTTCCATGGCGGAATTTGTTGCACTGAAAGAAATACACTACACTTTGGGATTTGCAGGTGTAGCTGACTTGCATTTGGAATGGTTTTCCCTGTGGGGGGTGCTGATGAGGGTGATAGTGATAAAAATGTGTTGACAGGTTTTGCATCTTCTGTTCTGGCAAGGCTTGGTCCTGTTGATGTTGGGGTGTTCTTGGTGGTGGGTAGTTTGCTCCAGATGATCAATTGTGGGAGGTTTGGGGGTTATTTGAAGGCCAGAAGAGGTGGTTCAGGGAAGATTTTTCTTAGGGTTTAAGAAAAATCTTCCCTGAACAACCTTTTCTGGCCTTAAAACAACCCCAAAACCTCTCACAATGGATAATCTACTTTGTCCTAACCACTCCCACCCATTCCATGCCCCTCATAGACACCTGCTGTACATTTGTTCAGTTTATATATTTCTACAAGCTACACTACATGCTTGAGGAAGGGCCCTGTGTGGCCCGAAAGCTTGCTTATTTTCACCAACAACCAGGGCCAGGGTGACAGCCAGTGCCTTAATAAACTTAATTAATTCATTGATTCCATCAACAACAGTTGGTCTAATAAAAGACATTTATTTATTTCCATTCATTTGTACCCCGCCCCTATTGCCACAGGTGAGTCGGGGCAGCTAACAGTATAAAAACAATAACAAAAATTCTAAATATAAATATTAAGAACAACACAAGGTCTATAGATGAACAATACCCACCCCTCCCAACTAACCTACCACTATCTCTTACACACAAACCCCAGCACCTAACGGAATAACCAAGTTTTACATTGCCACCAGAAAGTGAGGAGATCTGAGCTAAGGTGGAGTCTGCCAGGACCACATTCCACAGTGATGGTGCAGCCACTGAGAATACCTGCCTGTCCGTGTGGACCCACCAATGCCACGGGACCTTCAGGAGGGCACCCCAGATGACCATAGGGATCTCCCAGTGACCCAGGAAATGAGGTGGTCTGTCAGATACATAGGTCCCATGCCATATAGGGCTTTAGAGGTCAAAACCAGCACCTTGAATTTGGCCCTGAAGACAATAGACAGCCAGTGCAATGCCCAGAGTGCTGGAATAATGTACTCCCTGAGGCCTGTCCCAGTCAACAGGCCGGGCTGCCATGTTTTCACCAGCTGCAGTTTCCAAACTGTCATCTTGGGCAGTCCCACATAGAGCACACTACAGTAGTCTAGCCTTGAGGTGATGAATGCATGGTGGCAAGATCCGAGACACCAGATGTAATTGGCGAAAGGCACCCCTGGCCACACCTGCAGATCCAGGTGCAGCTGTGGATCCAGGAGCACCCCCAGGCTCCTTAGAGATGGAACCAATGGAGGGTGGACCCCCTCAATAATGGGAGATTCCCCATTCTCCAGATCACCAGTTTCACCCACCAACATCACCTCTGTCTTGTCAGGATTGCATTTCAGTTGGCTCGACCTCATCCTGTCCCCCCACAGCAGCCAAACACTGGGACAGCAATGAGACTGCAGGGCCTGGGTCAGTTGAACAAGATAGGTACCACTGAGTGTTGTCTGCATATTGATGGCAGAGAACACCCCAACTGCACACAACCTCTCTGAGCGGCTACATGCATACATTGAATAGGAGAGGGGACAGAATAGAACCCTGCGGGACCCCACATGAGAGCCTACCATTGGATGATGTACAGTCCTTTAGGACCAGCTGCTGAGATCTCCCTGCCAGTTAGGAGTGGAACCATTGCAAAACAGTGCCATCTACCACAGCCAGGTCCTGCAGGCAAGTTACCAGCATTTCATTATTCACTGTAACAAACACTGCTGATAGATCCAAGAGAACTAGCAGGGTCATATGACCCTTATCTGGCTCTACCAGGAAGTCATCGACCAAGGCCACAAGCGTAGTCTCCATGCCGTACGCAGGGCGAAAGTCAGACTGCGCGGGATCCAGAAAACAGGTGCAGTCAAGATGTGACAGCAGCTGCCATTAAATAAACTTCCCTAAAAAAGGAAGGTTAGAGACAGGCCAGTAGCTCACCGGGGCACCAGCATCAAGTGATGTTTTCCAGAAGGGGCCAGACCACAGCCTCCTTGAGGCAGTCCGGCAACCTATCCTCCCATAGTGAGGCATTGATCACCCTCCCACCCCCAAGCACTGGCCCCAATGTCTCCTCGGTGGCCTTGAGCAATGAGGATGGGCAAGGATCTAATTCGCAAGTCATAGCTCAAACAGACCCCAGCACAACCACCACCTCGGCAGATGTCACAATTGAAATTCATCCCACAAAATCAGACCCGACAGGGCATTCCTAACCTCTGGCTCTGCCACTGTCTCCAAAATGGTGGCGTCGAAGTCATACTCAATGTGAGCAATTTTATCTGTAAAGTATGCTAAAAACATGTTACAGCGGGCCTTGGATGAATCAGGTTCTAGGTGGAGACAGACTGGGCTGACCAAACCTCGTACCACTCAGAACAGCTCCACTAGATGGAACTGAGCAGACGCTATGAGGGCAGTAAAGAACCGCTTTTTCACTGCCCGCACAGTCACGGCATAGGCTCTCAAAAACACTCTATGTCGTAATTGGTCATCCTGGGCATGGGTAGAGTGCCACTGTTGCCTCACCTTGAGCTTCATCCGAGGTTGTCCATGAACCATGGTGATGTGTGGTTGTGAAACGCTGGTAACGGATGCCTAGGTGCCACCCGAACAATGGCCTCCACCAGCTAGCTATTCCAAAAGGCCATGAGGTCACCAATTGAGCGGGCATTGCATTCTACAGGCAAATCACCCAGAACATTCCGGAACCCATTCAGTTCCATAAGTCTCCGGTGGTAGACCATAATTCGATATCATTCGAACCACTTTGGCCCTTTTTACAAGGGCGGCACCCACACCCACACCCAGAAATTTGGGTGTTCATGCATGAGTGAGTCGTGTAAAATCCAGAGCGGGTGGATGGTGTGTGTGTGCATGCATGCGCACTCCTGCAAACACGAATGCACACCCACCTCCACCCATCGCACACGCACAGAGCAACTGTCAAAAACGGTGATTGCTCCGTGCATGTGCAAATGGGTGGAAGTTGATGTGCACCAGTGTGCGCCCATCTACACACACACACACACACACACACACACACACACACACACACACACACAGATGGGCACGGACACTGACCCCCATGCTGCAGCCTATGTAAAAAGGGTCATTGTCTCTGTCACTTGGGACCAACATGGCAGCCACACTCTATTTCTGGATTTTTCTGTTCAGTATGTTAAGGAGTCTAAGGATTTCAAAATGGGAAAATTACCCAGGGATGTGGAGGCAACCACTTAGTTTTAAAAGAATCAGATATTCTTACCATGTTTATCCAGGGTAGATTTAAAGCAAGAACTTCCAAAAGAGTTGGTTAGAATAGACCCTGTTGCAAGGAATTTGAGAACTCTCTGCTTCACTCTACCACCACTATCTCATTGTGGTTTTACACAGTATTTGCATTCAGTTGCCAAAAATAGAGGCCTCACTTCCATTTGGTCTGACCACTTTTCTAAAGGGAAAAAAGAGGGAATACTGATCCAAAGCCTTTCACATATTTAAAAAGCCAAGTTTTGAAAAAAAGAACAATTTGACTACATAAAAGTGAAATGTTTATAAAAGAACTCAAATGTTTCCATAGTGCTGCAGCCCATGTCTGAATGTTTTGGGGACCACCTCCCTTTCCATTCATACTCATGCACACTACCTTCCATCTCAGTGATGATCAAATATCATCTCTGTGGAAGCGAAAAAAGTTGCTTACATGGGCAAAAAATATTAGGGAATTGTTTACATAATTTTAGTAGTTTTTAATGCAGTATTTGGCAGTTTGAAACAAGGATGAGAGCCAGTACTCTGGGGCCAACTGATGTCCCACAGAAAACAATTTGGGAATCTGACTTATAAAAATCGTTCACATTAAAAAAAGACTCAAGGTCTATGGGAAGCTAGCATCTGAACAGCACTGACAGAGGCAAATGTAAGTCAGATTCCTGTTGCTTGTATCATTTAGGAGGGTGATGCACATTCTTGTTTCAAGGATAGCATTAAATGTAGAGCTGGTATTTGGAATAAAATTTAACACAGCTCCCCATTGGTATCCCCATTACTGGTTTCTCCATTACATTCGTCTCCCCATTATATGTTGTTGTGTACTTTAGCCATAGGAACAAAGGCTTCTTTTATGCATGATAGATATAGGTTCTTATAAGTGCTCAAGATAATACCAAGTATTATAAATGCTGGAGTTTTGTAATGTGTGAATGCACTATTCCCCTTTTATGCAGTGAGATCTCTCAGCCTTGTAATATTCACCAGATATGACTCTTACAGGGCTTTTAAACGAGGCACTGAAAAGTGCCTCCTGAGCCATGCGTTGAGAGAAAAGCCGCACGGGGAGTGTTTACACGCTCCCTGTGCTGCCGGAGGTGACATGCACCCCGTTGCCGGCAGTGGCAGCGGCTGGAGATGCAGTGCTTTGAAGAGGCGCGTTCTGAAAGCCTGAAAAGTGAGGCTTTCCGAACGCGCCTCTTCAAAGCACCGCATCTCCAGCCGCCGCTGTTGACGGCAACGGGGAGGAAGTCACTTCCGGCAGCGCAGGGAGCATGTAAACACTCCCCGCGTGACTTTTCTCTCAACATGGGGCTCAGGAGGCGCTTTTCTGTGCCTCATTTAAAAGTGGTGTTAGATCGCTTTTAGATTAGCAATTTAAAACAGCGCATTGAAGCTTCCAAGATATCGAGGCTTCCAAAATGCACCTTTAAAAAGATACCATGAGCAGCAATTCTTATGGCGGGGTGGCTACTTCCGGTGCATGTAAACACACCCTGTTGGGCTTTTCAGCCAGTGCGTTCTTCAATGTGCTGGTTTCAACCGCTCATCTAAAAGTGGTCTAGCAAGGCTGCAAGATCTCGCTGCATAAAAGGGAAATAGTGCGTTCACACATTTAAAAACTCTAGTATTTATAACACCTGGTATTATCTCGAACACTTATAAAAACCCATTTTTGTCATGTGTCAAAGCAGCCAAAGGTGTAAAAAAAACATAAGTAGTGCTGTTCCAGTCTCTCCTCCCTCTTACAAGTTCAGAGTTCCGGTGTCGGGAAATTATGAAATCTAATAACAACCTTAATTGTCATACGTATATTTGTATGTCTTAGTTTATGAGAGCTGGGAGAGAAGGGTAAATATATTAAATGTTTTGAATTAGAAACCAATTTGCCCATATAAATCACTAATGTATTACTATTTCCCTATACTCTATTTAATGAATAGCTTGTCAGTATCAGTAAAGTAATATTTGATCAATAGCGATGATGTTCATCCAGGGCTGACCTTACCATGGGGCGGCTAGGGGTGGCCACCCAAGGCCCCGCACTTGGGGGGCCCCGTGGTTCAGGGGGGGTGAGTGTAGAAATTTAATTATTTTTTTTTTAAAGTTGGGGTGGTCGGGTCGGCACAGCACCACAGAGCCCCCCATCCCACCTCTAGAACACCCACCCACAGCTGAGATGAGGCCCCACCTCCTCCTCCTTCCTCCTCGCAGCGCTGCCTGGCCCCTCCTTCTCTCTCCCAGAAGTTGCATGAAAGCAACTTCTGGGAGGGAGAGAGGGCCCATGGACACAGTGTGCTGAGCAGCAGGCTGCTTACCTGCTGCTGGCTTGCTGTGCTGTGTGGAGAAGTCAAGAGAAGAGCCTGGTCGGACTCAGATGAGACGGTGTGAGGAGCGGCGGCGGAGCAGAGTAGGCAGTGTGGGGAGAGCAGGCGGCGAGGGTGGCGGGTCCCTCACCACCAGGATGAGGATCTCCTGCGTGGCGGCTGGGGGATGGGACCGGAGCGGAGGAGGCAGCAGTGCAGTCGCAGCGTGAGTTTGAATGTGTGTGTGAGTTTGAATGTGTGTGTGTGTGTGTGTGTGTG
>QEPC01014254.1:5466223-5491159 GCA_003113815.1 Sphenodon punctatus | reverse complement strand
TTATTTTAAGCTTGATGTGCATGTAGACTGTGTTTTCTTCCATCCGATGTTAACCCTGGGAACTCCTTGCTGCTGGGTTATGCCATGCCACTGGCCTACCGTCCCCCTGGCTCCGCCTACCGTCCCCCTGGCTCTGCCCCTAGGCCCGCCGGCCCGCCCTTGCTGCCCCAGTGCTCCTCCAACATCAGAACCCACCAGAGGCCCCTTGGAAAGCGCGTGGGGCTGAGGGGGCCCCACATTTTGTGTTCACCCATGGCTCCGCAATTTCTAAGGCCGGCCCTGTGTTCAGCTCATGCAATTCTGTAATGAAGGACCCTGTGTTCTTTTATAATTGGCATGTGCAAGGAGGCTGAAAGTGACAGGAGAAAAGGACTTACAATGAGTGTGAGACAGGGTGGTGATATTTAGGCAGACACTTCATATCTGCCTTGACTGATTGTCCTAACATGCTAGAAATCAGAAACTCTGCACTACACAAGTATACTCTGCCTGTAAAATGCTTAGCAAAATAAATGGCTTTACCTGACTTTCCTCAACATGCTCAGAACCAGAAGTACCTACAGACCTTTTAGGAAAAATACTCACAGGATCAGCTCTGGCCAACTCCATCTTTGTAATTTCTGACTTTTTACTATGTTTGACTGAGTACTTGGCCAGTTTTGCTCCAAAATCAAGTTTGGGGTATATTTTTTTAAACCATTGTGGTGTTTGCCAGTTCAGTTTTAGGGTTTCCAAACTGAGATAACTTAAATGGACATGATTTTTCAAATGTTGCTGAGCTACCCACCCTCTCAAAATAGACCCTAAATGTGAATCATCCCCTAATCAATGGCCATTTTGGAAAGCATAAACCCCTATCTTCTGCCATTACTATTAAATTCCATTGTCTGGAAACCAAACAAATTTGGAGTGCAGCCGTAACATGCACACCTTGTGCTAAGTGCATTTTTTTCAGCACCTGCTTTAGTGCATGTAGTTCCAGCTACTTTCTCTCTTAATGCTCAATAAGGCATCCAATAGAATGTTGAAACTGAAATACTTACCAGCACAGTCAGCTCATGAATTACTTACCTGCCCAATCTGTGCCAGTTGTGCAAAGACTGTTCAATAGCTCTAAAATAATTACTTGTTAGGCATAAGTATTAGCTTTGCCACACAAACACAGCTTTAATAACTCACTTAAGTGGTAGGTCTTTTGAAATACAGTAATCAACCTTTATAATTGAAATGAGTTTCTTTGAATTCCTCCATGTGGGATAACACAATGTCAATATGTAACAGCACACAAAACAATTTATTATTCTAAAGAAAGTACATAGACACTTTTTAAGGTTGTCATGGAAGTTAGCATCTTTTCTTTTCTTTCATCTTTTGCCTTATATTAACTGCCATAATGAGGCAGGATAGTTGAAATAAAAGCAAAGCACTGACTTGTAAAAAAAAAATAGTGTTGTTTTTTATTTATTATAAAATGTGTATGCCGCCCCCTCCTGCTAAAAGCATCTCGGGGCGGCTAACAACATATTAAAACAAATTAAAAAACAATAATAATACAATTAAAAACCCCACAATAAAACAAATAACCCCTACCCCACCCTAGCCCAACCCACCCAGCCCTCAGGAAAGGCACGGTGGAACAGCCAGATCTTACATTGTCTAAGGAAAGAGGGGAAGGTCGGTGGTCAGGCAGACCTCCGATGGGAGGAAGTTCCACAGCCGTGGCATGGCCACAGAGAACGCCCTCCTCAAGGCCAACACCCGAGAAACCCGGGGGAACTCAAGGAGGGCACCCCTGGCCAACCGCAGGGGCTGATATAGGATCCGACAGGTGAGGCAGTCCTGCAGGTAGGCGGGGCCCAGACTGTTTAGGGGTTTAAAGGTCAACACCACACCTTGAATTGGGCCTGGAAGACTATCGGCAGTCAGTGCAGAGAGGAAAGCACCGGTATAATGTGCTTACGTCGGCCCGTCCCCGTTAGGAGATGAACCGCTGCGTTTTGCACCAGCTGCAGTATCCAAACCAGCACCAAGGGTAGCGCCACGTAGAGTGTGTTACAGTAGTCCAGTCTCGAGGTAATAAAAGCATGGACAATCATGGCCAGATCCGAATCTGAGACATACGGCCAAAGCAGACGCATCAGATGTAATTGGCGAAATGCCCCCTTCACCACAGCCGCCACCTGTATATCGAGACAGAGCTGTGGGTCCAGGAGCACCCCCAGACTCTGAACCTGAAATACCAGGGGAGGACGGACCTCATCAATGATGGGAGCCACCACTCCCCCAGCCTTCCCCACAACCATCCCCTCCATCTTGTCGTGATTTAACCTCAGGCGGCTGTTATTTGGAAGCATGTATAAATTACTGGCTATGGAGTTTTGCCGTTGACTTTAATGTTGCACCCTTAGTTTAAATTGCAATGACTGAATCTTGAGTGTAGTTCCACTAAAATAAGTGGAGTTACACAAAAGATTATTTTTTCTCAATATCCATTCTGATAGATGTAGTGTAGCTACTAGCTACTACACAAGAATATGGCTTAGTCTCAAGGCTTCTGTTGAAACTGCTTTATGGGTCAAGTTAAAATTTCTTTTTTGCAATCTGAACACCCCCAGTGACCTTTAGGGCCAAAGAACACTTCTTTTTTTATATACTGATCAAAAACAGCTAAAATGACAATGTCTCAGATAAGAGTGGGATAGGTAGCCTTTCAAATGGAATATTAACTAACTCAGCATAAGCTGTTATTATTTATTAGTATTATCCAAGTAGAGCGTAGAGTCTCCCAACAGGATCAGGAGAATCTTGCTGTGTTCAATGCTGTATAAATAGGAGGTAAACTTGGTCCCTGCTCCAAAAACTACAGGCTAATAAGAAGGATTACAACTTGCAATTTCTGGAGTTGGCAAAAAATGGGCAATCAAACGCATATCATTGTATATGCATTTTCTTTTTGGTTTATAACAGGGGTGGGCAAACTGTGGCTTAGGAGCTGTTGAGCAGTTCACATGTGGATCTTGGTTAGAACTGGTCCCGAGTTTTCATTGCACTCGAGACTCAAGTGCAGAGCGGCAGCTCCACCAGCCAGTCATGAAACAGGAAAGGTTTGTGTGGGCATGTGGACACGTATGTGTTGGTAAAAACAGATGTGACAGTAGTGAGGCACCTCCCTGACAAACCCTGGGGCAAACAACTGCAGCCACCATTGCCCAAGTAGGTGTGGGGCATAGAAGAAATGTGTTTGCAACCTTAGGCAACCCAAAAGCTGTCCCATCATCCCCATTCCCCAGGTAGGGTGGAGGAACCGAACACACATGCAGGTATCCAGCTCCACCCCACTCCCAGCACCCCAGCCTCCACCATAAAGTCCAGACATGACAAACTGGGGGCAGGGGAGAAGATGTTGAAGCAGGCACTTCAATCCGCCCTGCACAGGACTCCAGGATGGGGAGAGGGGGACGGTGGAGGCCGAGGAAGCAACCCCTGGCATCCCTGCTGGCACACAAAGGTACCAGCCAGCCACAGGGGGAACCAGTCCAGTTGCCACCCATGGAAATTTGGCTGCAGGGAGAAAAGTGCACACTCCATGGCATGAGAAAAGGTTTGTAACCTTGTAGATAAATCCAAGGAGAGCCTGACATGGACAAAGAGTTGGGGGGTTAAAGAAAGACTTGGAGGCATATGAGAGGATGAATAAATGTGTGCTGGAGGCTGGTGCTATTGGCAGAGCAAAGAAGCAATATGTTAAGAGAACGAAGTAGATAAGTAGGGGGTTAGGGAGGATCCTTTCATGGGCTCTGATTCTCATGGTTGTGCAAGTCTCCATTGCCGGCACACACCCCAAAAATGAGACACGGAGACATGAGCTGGAATTTAAATGGCCGCACTCTTTAATCAGACAGAACAAGAACGTTGGTAAGATTGCTACTAAGCAATCATGGGTCCAGTATTTTATTAAGAACTTAATTAACTCTTTAAAGGTGTCCTGCTTGGATATGCCCTCCAATGCCAGCACCAAGTCAACCTTAACATCATTCCCCTTCGAACAGCTCCCTGGCCAAGGCCGAAGGAAGGAAAAATGCACAAGTAAGGAAAATAGGGGTGTTAAGGTTTGAGGGCCATGCTTGCCTTTACCCCCCGCTTGACACCCTTCCCAAGGGGATGATCCTGTTGTTAGCCATGCCCTGCTTATCACCAGGTATCACACACACCCATCTCTTATGGAGATGACTAATTTCTATCCTAAAACTACCTAACCAACCTATTAACCATACTGGACCCCCACCACCAGCATGGGACCCCTGGCCACTGGGTGGCACTGTCCCCCACCAACTCTTGCTCATACCAGCTTGGCCAGTTCCTCAGCTAACTTAGATAAATATAGGGCATTACCTTCAGGGGACAAATGGACCCAATCCCTCAGGAACAGCTTGGGCCGCTTGTATGTCAGCTGTCCGTGCCAAACACAGCTACCTCCTAGCCCCATCCACCATTTGCCAATCTCCCTAATGACATTTCTGTGAGCCTTGTCAATTTTCTTCGGATGGACTATGTCACCCCACATAAGACATGGAGTGAGGTGTGTCCATAATATCCTGACCCCCGGGAAGAACCCCTTAATAAGTGGGAGCTCAGTCTTGATTTTAACTATTAAACTAACACTAGTTGTTGTCCTCAAGTCATTTTTCCCCAGGTGTATTATCATGATCCCTGGGTGTGTCCTGTGATGCATATTGGCCAGCATCAGAACCAGTTGATCCCATTTCATCCACCAACGGCCATACCAGGCTATCTTTGCCCTTGCAGCCAAACTTAGTTGCATCCCCCAATGGGTATGGTTCGCTGCCTTTCCGGCCCGGCGGACCAAACTGTGTCCGACAATCCAGACTAGCGTCTTGTGTCCCCGATAGTGCCTGGGCCTTGGAGGAAATGTAAAACAACATGTTAGTTGGAGTTTGCAGGCCGTATGTATCCCTGGAAGACACGAGATCGCCATCTGCCTAATTCTCTGATGTCTCTGTCTGACATTCTGCTGTTGTCGCAGCACTTATCGTGAATGAATGGAATCTGTATCTCTCTATTGTCAAGCCCACTGCTCTCACTGCTTCTTTAAAAATTACTATGAATTGGTGCTGTGTCGGTGGGGTTCCGTTACCATGTATAAATAGATTACCCTCACCTGAGGTCGCGAAGCCAGGTATGCTGTAACGGCCTGTACTGGACATATTTCTTGGGAACCAATCTGGTTTAATCTCAACAATTGCCCTCGACCCTTTTGGTCTGTTTTAGAGCGCCGAAGGGTTATCTGTAAAGCCCAAGGGTGAACCCAAATGTCGTGTAAGGCTAAAGCTCTCCCTGACTGGTCATGTCTCCCTTCTCCAACTACCTCACTTTCCCGAAAGGCCCCGAAGAACATAACCTTGAAAACCGTTGAAAATAGAAAATTTCCGTACTGGTTAAAACAAATCCCCGGCAGTGCACCACAAATGGCTTTCAAATTGAGAATGGAAATGAGGGCCCTATGGTCACTTTGTTGGTCAGAATCCCTAGCCCAACTCTCAAACATTCGCCTTGCAAAGAAGCCCTTATCTGGGGGTGGGAAACTTTCTAAACGACTTACAAAAGCTAAAGCTGCCACCTTACCTGCTATAGTCCTACTTGCCAAACCCCTCCCTCGCAAGTGCAACACAAACTGTAACATTTCATCCTCTTGAATAGGAAAACTGGGACCCCAGCCCTGGTTGTGTCTAAAAACTTGAAACTCCCTATATGCCCAGTCATACACATCCTTCGTCCGGGGGGCTGGAGACCCTAGGACAATCCTTCACATTTCTATTCTCCAAGGCTCCATACACCCTGGGGAAGCGATTCTGGGTTGACTGTGGCTGTTGGTGCTAGTTCCCAGAATCTCTCCATCTGCAACCGAGAGAGCGCATCGGCCACACTGTTATCTACCCCAGGAACATGACGCGCAGTAAACAGTATGTTGTGTTCCAGGCATTTAAGCACCATTGCCCTTACCAACCTCATCACCCTCCCTGACCGAGATGATACAGAGTTGATGACGTGTATGACCGACATTTTGTCACACCAGAAGATTACAGCTCTATTGGCAAAATCCCGAAACCAAAGCTGGACGGCCAGCACTAGGTGAAAAAGCTCCAAAAATGTCAAGTCTCAGGTCACTCCTGATGTACTCCACAATAGTGGCCAAGGGGCAGCACACCAGCGCCCTTTAAAATAGACACCAAAACCCACACACCCTGCTGAATCGGAGTGCACCTAGAGCTGGGTCCTTAACCTTAACCTATCCCGCCAAAAGCTTAGCCCGTTAAAGTCCTTAAGGAACGCCGACCATGTCCCTAAGCCCTCCTTCATCTCCCAGGTGATTCTCACATGATGGTACTGTGGAGGGCTCCCTCTTAATGGGGCATACAGCCTGGATAAAAATGCTCGCCCTGGTGCCACCACCCTGCACGCAAAATTTAGGCTACCCAGCAGCGATTCCAATGTTCAGACCATGACTTTTTTGACTCCGAGGTATGTCTGTATCTTTCTCCTCACTACCCCCAACTTCTCCTCTGGTAAGCATGACAACATACGGATGGTGTCTATCTTAATACCCAGGTAAGTAATTCTGGTGGTTGGTCCCTCCATTTTTTTCTGGGGCTAATGGGAGGCCTAAATGGGCCACTAGGTGCTTAAATTTATTCAACAAGTACTCACATGCCCCCGGCGCCGAGGAGGCGATCATCAAAAAACCGTCCAGATATTTTGCGACGTCACCACATCCTATGTGCTGCCGGAACACCCACTCTACCAGAGAACTAAATCGCTCAAATGCAGAGCAGGAAATCAAGCAGCCCATAGGCATAGCCCTATCAAAGTAATATGATCCCTCAAACTTCATCCCCAAAAGATGGAAACTGTCAGGATGCACCAGCAAGAGTCTAAATGCCGATTTCACATTGCATTTCGCGAGGAGGGCATCCTCGCCATATGCCCTAACCCTGTCTATTGCTTTGTCAAATGATGTATACCGCACAGTTGATAGTTCCTTAGGGATGGTGTCATTAACTGAGCACCCTCTCGGGGATGATGGATGAGTCGGAACTCTCCTGGTGCCTTTTTTGGCACGATCCCTAAAGGGGATACCACTAAATTCTTGAGAGGGGGCTGGGCATATGAGCCAGCTATTCTGCCTTCATCAACTTCCTTCCTGATCTTGTCCTGCACCACATTCTCCATTCCCTTAACCGATTTTAGGTTGGGTGGTTCGCGCCCCTGACGGATAGCACCAACTGGGATAACAAAACCAAACTCAATACCCTGTAAAACATATTCTGCCTCTGACTTGTCCAGGTAGTGACTCAAAGCCAACTCAAGTCAGTCTCTTAACATTAATTGGAGTTGGGTCCCTTTCCTTTCCCGGCCCCTTGCTGACCACGTTGGTTGTTTTGACCTGATCCTGATCCTTGCTGGTTCCTCCTAGCACCCATTGGTTTTCCCCTGTAACAGGTTAAAAGAGAATGGGAATCACCACACACAGAACAGGTATGATGGAATTTGCAGACTCCTCGTCTGCATCTTCCATTCCTGTTGTACTCCCAACAGGTGGCACCTCCTCCCCGCCTGCCATCCAGCCTATTGGGGTCATTAGATAGGGCCACTCCCCCCTTTACTAATATATGCCCGCTATCTGTCTTGGGCGCATTGGTCGTGTCAACCATGCAGTCAAGCCATAAATTCTGAGTGTGGCGATCCCACCGAAGCCCCGGCATAAAGGATGCTCTGTGCTGGAAGGCCTTATCATACCACAGCCATGCCCCGGGAGGTCCTACCCCGTAAGCCCTTTTCACTATGTCAGCATACTTCACCAATTTTTCTGCTCTTTCTGGGAAAACTTCTAGGGTTACCCCCAAATATATTGAAAATGCAGAGGACCAGTTTGCTCAATTCCTTTCTGCCTTGGGCCGCCGGAACTTTTCCCGCTCTTTCCAGTCATCTTTCTCAGCCTGATCCACGATGGGATCGCTGAATAAGAGAGCGAAAACATCTATGAATTCCCCCCTCCAGATCCTTTCCCTGGTGGCATAGGCCAGGTTCTCACCTATGGGTGTGGATAGGTTGGAATATCCCCCACCCAAGTGGGGGAGGGGCGATCGAATGGGGTCGGGTTAGGAGCTGTGATTGAATGGTAGCCCCCCCCGTGGCCCGATCCATCCCTTTGCCCCACTGCCCAGTCGGACTGGAACCCACTACCAGCGGGATGGTACCCAGAGGGGGGCGGGACTGGTGTGACCTTCACCCATGCGCCATTCAACCACAGCATCTGTGGTGCCTGACGTTGACCCCCGGCCTGGGGAGATTGCTGTATGAGACCTTGTTGTGTCCCATACGCGCTTGGCGTGCCCATCACCCTCGTGTTTCCCATTAGGCCACTTTATGCCCTCAGATTCCCCAGTTGTTGCTGGAGCCGGTGGGTAGGGTTCACTAACCAGTGTGCCTCCTGCCCTAGGTGACCCTCATCCCAGCCGCCATTCCCCGGGATTTGTCTGAGCTCACCTTCTTGCGTCCATGGCAGGATTAATCTGTCTCCATCCCATAGGTGGTCCTGACCAGTTGTCCTCTGTCCTGCCAGCGCTCTGAGCTCCCATTTTAACGCCTGCATTCGGTTCCACATTTCTAGGTCACCTGGATCCTCATAGTCTCCGCTGCCTTCTCTTGGGGGTTATCTGGCACCCATTCGGACTCACCTGCTGGTATAGACATATCCCCCCTGGCTCCCTGAGGGGGGGTCCTCATTTCCCCCCTCGTAGGAGGAGAGGATGTCTCACTCACCCCTTCCACATTTGGGGGCAGCTGCTCTGAGACCGGGGGCAGTGCTTCGCTCCCTGTGCCTGCACCCTTCTTGGCCCGCTTCCCGCCAGTTGAAGGGGCTCCTCCTTTCTTCCAATGCCCCATCGTGGCCTACCTTTCACCTCCGCCTCCCCATTTAACTCAACAGCCAGCAGCGCTCCTCAAACTCTGATGATTGCTCGGGTTAGCTGGGCGCGATTGCTGTGCCCAGCCGAAAGGACAACCTGCGCGGGCGGCAACTCCTCCCCCCCCTTCTAGCAAGGGAGGGGCTGTCCCCACGCCGACCAATCATGTGCAGCCTTCAGCACACATGATGCCTGGGCGACCAATCAGGTGGTCCCCAGGCTGAGCATACGGGGTTTCTCAACCCCGCGGCTCACTCTCTTCCCCCTTCCCTTTTCCTCCGTGCTCACCTCCAGGGAGAAGGGGCATGGCAACCTCCCCATGCCTCCATTTTGAGGTGGAGGGCCCTTCTAAAACTACTGGTTTTACTTGAATGTGAAATCAGAGCATAAGCATCTTTGTTTACACAACATGCCCAATCTCTAATGGACTTCAAATAGCAAGCTGAAGTTCTAAAAGCTTTATTGTGCTAGGGGTTCACTCTTCTGCTTAGTTTTATGGCAGAAGCATTGGACTCTGAATCAGTTCTCCTGTTCTGCTCCTGTGGTGCTACCCTCTGCCATTAAAGTCAATGAAAGCTGAGCCATTGGCTTTAATAGATGGAGGATTATGCCCTTGGGGCAGATTCAAACTTCACACACATGCACTGAACATGTTGCGTGCCCATTGGGTGTGTGAGCACATGCTTGCTCCTTGGATTGGTTTCCTTGTCCTTTACTAACTTAAGTCTTCTAGGCAGAACAGGTGCATTTTTCTGTTTACTTCTGTTGCGGCTGTGGAATTTAAGTCAGTGATGACAAGAGGATACAGGTCCTGCTGCTATCCAAATTAACCCTTGCTCCTTATGACTGTAATTTCTGGTGTATGTGGCATGTATTTTCTGCCCTGCATGTTCTCCAGTGCCAGTATTAGCCATATATTGTTTGGCCCAGTTCTTTAATATCATAATTTTTAAAAGTATAGTTTTAAAAGTATAGCCTAATGGATATGAAGGGTTCACAAATCTTGCAAACTATGCCAGGGAGACTGCAAAGTGGGTAGCATTCGATATTTTAAACCATATTTCATTTTTTTCACCAAGGTGGACATAAGCAACATGACTTGTACTATCTGAAAGCACACAGTATGCACACACAGGGTACTCCTGCCAAAGTCCCCCATCTCCTAACTGTGCTGCCACCTGGCAGAGGGAAAGGCAGGGGAGTATTGGAGAATGTGGTTAGTGGGGGTTGGGAGGTGGGGGATTTGAATGGGGGTATTTTCCATGTGCATGCTCTGTGCACAAGTGCAGGGGGTAGTTTTGGTCTGTGTGTGGACCTTGAATTAGGGCCCTGAAGGCTTTTCCCCACCAAAACGTGACTTACTTATTTACAGTACTTTACATACTGTACTGTTTCTTTTCCCCCCCCACTTTTTTCCACCAGCTGTCTGTTTTAGGACTTTCCTGACAGCATTTATATAAACATCTCTGCAGGCTATTTTCCTTCTGTTCTTGCCTAAGAATTAAAACTTAAGAGGCCCCAATGTTATGGTCCTTAGTACTTAGTTCCCAATCAGACAAAAATCTCCAAATCAGTGAGAGTTTTGCTGCATAAGGCATTAATAAAAGGGGAGAAGGTATTTCAGGATTTAGCTCATAAAGTAGAGATTATTAGTAGAGTTTTCAAAACTACATGGGTAATTGAGCTGCACAAATTTCATATTTTTTTCAACAGCACGTGTGCTCTTAAATGCAGAAGGCACTCGGAAAGATTTCAACATGTGTGTCAAGATATACAAGCATTTAGCAAGCATCTATGAACTGTTTCTGAATTAACACAGTGTCCTTCCTGATGTTTGTCTAAGCAAGGTTAAAAATGGGTGATAGCTTGCTTAAACAGACATGACAAATCAGTCCACAAGTCTATGCCTTTAAAAAGGATAATTTCTAAGCTTTTCCTTTTCATCTTTACAAAGTAAGATGTTATTTCTGCTGCATTCACAGTATTGCCAGCTGCCTTATATATTATTGTGCTGTGAGTACCTAAGCTGCTATTATTTAATTGGACATGGATCTTGAATTGAATATTTCAGTCATTCCATCAAACATTTTTTCTTCATTTAGGACAGTTGCATTTACAAGGAGAAAAGTAAAACCCCAGTCCCTTTCCCCACTCTCCAAAATAACCCCAAACAACATTCAGCTGTCCAGTGCTATCCATAGAGGTGCAGTTCCAAACTGGCATCTCAAGGGGAGTTGCAAGACCAGGAGATGGGGTTGTGACTCGAGCTGCTGCTGCTGTGGATAGGTAACAGAGGGTGTTTTCAGATGTGATGGCGCTTTAGGGGGATGTTGAATGAGAAAAGGTTTGTAGCCTTATAGATCAATCCGGGAGAGCTTGACCTATGAGGCTGTGGTGCTCTTTAGCCCAGGCTGTTCATCGGGGATGGTCCAGAGGAACAGCCCAGGCTAAGCACTGCCACAGCCCGTGTAAACATGGGTTCAACCTGGGCCAACATCTGGCGGTTACATTCAGCCATGATGACAGCATGGATTTCCATGCTTTCCCATGCATGGAAATCCATGCTATCATCACATCTGAAAACACCCACGGGATAGGACCAAATGGTCAGTTTTCTCAATGGAGAAAAGTAAATAGTGGAGTGACACAAAGTTATTCAAAGTAGTTCATATCTGAATGGATTGTGAGGAATTGCATGAGGCTCTTGGGAGGCAAGGGAACTAAATGGCAGATTAAATTTAATGTTGACAAGTGCAAAATGATGTACATAGGGAAAAATGATCCAAACTATATGTATGCAATGCTGGGGTCTAAATTAGGGGTTACGTCTCAGGAAAAGGAACTTAGAGTCATTGTGGACAATACATTGAAATCCTCAGCTCAGTGTGTGGCAGTAGTAAAAAAAGCAAACAGAATATTAGGAATTATTCAAAAAGGAATAGAGAATAAAAGTGAAAATATAATACATCTATAGAAGTATCTGCATCCCCGGCAAGTGACAAAAAGTCCTGGAAAGTGATAAAAATAACAAAAAATCCCAGAAAATGATCAAAAGTCCTGGAAACTGTCCAAAATGACAAAAATAAAAATGGGAGAAGCGTGGAATCACCGGAAACTAAGTATCAACAGACACTCGCAAGCATTCCTGGAAGGTTGGTATTTCCCTTCAGAGAGGAAACACTTGTTCTCGTCTCAGCCCTACAACTCATCTAAAAATGTTACAGATATTAGCACCATGGAAGGATGGGATCTTTAACCCTAGGCCGATAGGTGGGGTCTAACTGACCTGAGAGGGGTACACAACCTGTTTTTTCCTTCTTTTCTCACAAGTGGGAATAGAAAGAAGTATAGCATTGTGCCTCTTTTCACTAATGACATTTTCATGTGTACAAAAATATCACTATAAACGCTTTGGGGGATCTATTATACCCCAAGCTAAAGAACCACTTTACAAACATAAATTGAGTTGTATATTTATATATATTTGCAGTTATAACATTACTGATGTGAACTTTCAACACTGTTTTTTTCATCATAGCTGCTTGCAGAGATCATTTTGAAAAATACTTACCAATTAGCCATATGGGGCCGTTTGGACTCCTCCATTACTTGCTAAGTGATGCTTTTGGTCAGTAAGGGTTAACGTAAGAACTTACTGAGTCAGACCAATGGTCCATCAATCCCAGCATCCTGTCTCAGACAATGGCCAATCTCAATTGCATGAAAGACGAACCAACAGTCACAATGGGCAATTCGTTCCCCGTTGTTCATTCCCAGCTCCCAACAGTAAGAAGTGCGTCCCATAAGCTACTTGGTTAATAGACATTAATAGACCTACTCTCCAAGAACGTATCAAGTCCTTTTTTAAACCAAGCTATACTACTGGCCTTGACCACGTCCTCTGGCAAAAAATTCCATACGTTAATTATGTGTTGAGTGAAAAATTACTTTTATTTGTTTTAAATCTGCTGGCAGCTAGTTTCATGGTGTGTCCCCTAGTTCTAGTACTATTTGGAAGGTTAATATCTGTTCCGTATCTACTCGTTCCACAGCACTCAAGAATTTATAAACCTCTATCATGTCTCCTTTCAGTCTTCTCTTCTGTACGCTGAAGAGACCCAGCTTGTCAAGCCTCTCTTTGTAAAGAAACCATTCCATACCCTTTATCATTCTTATTGCCCTTCTCTGTATCTTTTCTAGTTCAGCTATGTCTTTTTTGAGATGGAGTGACCAGAACTGCACACAATATTCCAGGTGTGGTCACATCAATGGGCATTTTTAGAGACACCTTAAAGTTCTGGAGTTTTCAATCTTTTGGGTTTACAAGTCCACAAGTAAGTTCCATATGCATTTTTCACACACACACTGCCCTGAGACAGCCTAAAGTAGCCTCAGCTGTAGATGTGACAGGCTGCCATGGAAACCAAGTGACCACAGCTGCTGGAGTAAAGCAGTTTACCAGGAGAACTTTTTACAAACAAAATTTCTGGGAGAAGTTCTACGCAGAAGTTCAAAGATCCGGATGTTTAAAATCTGGGTGAGTGATTTAGACAGACACAAAGTTCATGATGTAACAGCAAACATTCAGGAGAAATGTGTGTGTGAAAACACCAATTGATTTTTATAGGGGCATTATGACATCCTCAGTTTTATTCTCTATCCCTTTGCAAATAACTCATAAGGTTCTGTTTGCTTTTTTGACTGCTGCTGCGCACTGGGCTGAAATTTTCAATGTATTGTTCACAGTCACTCCCAGATCCTTTTCCTGAGTAGTAAATTCCTAGCTTAGTTCTCAGCATTGTGTACTCATAGTTTGAATTATTTTTCCCTATGTGCATCACGTTGTACTTGTCCACATTAAATCTCATCTGCCATGTAGATGTCCAGGCACCCAGTCTTGTAAGATCCTGTTACAGTTCTTCACAGTCTGCTCGTATTTTAACTACCTTGAATAACTTGGTGTCATCTGCAAATTTGATCACATCACTCTTCATGCCCTTTTCCAGATCATTAATGAATACATTAAACAGCACCAGCCCAAATACAGATCCCTGGTGCACACCCCTTTTTACATCTCTCCATTGTGAAAACTAGTTTTCACAATGGAGAAACCTGTTTGTGTTTGCAGTAAGGTGCTTATCTAAAGGCAGATCAGGAGACTTCGTGGAGCCATCTCAGAGGAATACAAAGTGTGCTAATGACACCTCCATTGACTTGCTAAGTGACTCTTTTGTCAGTCAGATCATTTTCACATAGACACTCTGTAACAGGGACCAGTCTGGTGAGGCTGCTGTCCCTTTAAGAAGGGGGTTTTGTGGGCCAGTCAGAGGGCTGGGAGCACACAAGGGGTGTGGCAGAGCCAACCCCGGAGACGGGGATCAGCCTAAGGGGAGTACAGGCGGAGTAACCCCTGGGACCGGGGTGGCAGGTTACTGGCCCTTTAAGGCTGAGTAGAGGAAACCTGGCCATGCCCACTCTGCCTGTATAAAAGGAGAGACTAGGCAAAGAGGAGAGAGTCTCTGCCAGGGAGCTGAATGAGCAACATCTCCCCGAGAGTCCTGCTCTATGCTCTCCAAGGTGCTGGAGACTGGAGAACCAGCGGGACCCAGGCAAGTGGAAGAGGCTGTGCCCAGGAGGGAGCCTCTTGCCTGGGGAAGGCTTGGCCAGAGCCTAGGGGTTTAAGGCCTGGCTGGATGGACTTTGGGGGGTTGATATTATGTTGCTCCTGAGTCTGCAGAGATGGATCTGGGCCTACAGGGTGGAGGCGACTGAGCTGGCAGCCCCAGGTACAGAGGACACGGGTGCTGTCCAATAAAGGACTGTGGACTAAAACCCTCTGGACTGTGTAGTGTGTCTGGAGAGGGTACCCCCTGTCTGGAAGGAGGGGGTCCAGCTGAGGCTCAAGGCTGAACTGGCATAGCAGGGGGTGAGCTAATTCCCCAGAGTGTGACCCCAGCACCCCGTGTGGCCCTGGGGGACCACCCCTGCTACACACTCTAACACTGATAAACTGGGTGTTACATTTTATTATACATGTTGCAAGGCACCCATAAAGCCCACCTGCAGCCCTGCAACATATATAATAAAATGTAACACCAAGTTTATCAGTGTTAGAGTGTCTGTCTGAAAAGGGCCTAAGAGTCAACATTAAATTGACCTTTTTGCAGGAAGGCTGCTGTCAAAAGGCAGATATCAGACTTCATGGAGCCATCTCAGAGGAATACAAAAATAATCAGATAGAATCACTAATCGCTTGGTACACACTTGGCACCTCAGTTGAAAACTCAGCTATTATTCCTGTGTAGTTGGTAGTGTTAACATTGTGGCCATCGTGGGGTATTACTGACCCCTGCTGCCTTTTTGTTTTATTCCTGTCCTTCCCCCACAAAATCTTGATACAGTGTGGATTTTTTTCTAGACAGCTGTTGTTCTTTTCAAATTAACCCTCCTATTTTTGTTTTGCTTTTTTAAATTATGGCTTAATTGGGGTCTGTTTGACCACAACACTGGATTAGTACAGTGGGCATGTCCAACTTGCTAGGGTTAAACTGGGTTTGGATGGAAACACTGAATGTTAATAAATGTGCAGGTGGGGGGATCTGCAAGGCAGTGAGGGTCGCTGTGCTCGAAATGTATGTGGGAGCAGAGCTGCCCATTGGTTAAAAACTACTCCTATATTTTCTTACCTTTTTGAAAGAGTTTTGCTTGCAACAAGCATGAAGGGTCATAACACTACAGAAAGCTATTGCTGTGGGTTGTTTGCCTGGGAAAGCCAAATGGCTTCTTTTTTTGTCTGTGGATGCTTGGGATATGGGGCCCAGAGAAGTTGTTTGTTGTTGTTGTTGTTGTTGTTGTTATTATTAGCAAGCATTTATATAGCACCAGCAATGCACCTGTCACTTTACAAAGTAATTAAATAGACACAGTCCCTGCCTTAGGGCTTACAATCGGAGGGGGGGGAGATGAAGGAAGGGGAACAGAGGGAGAGACAAGGAGTGTAGCATTCATGAAGATGCGAGGTCCCAAGTGCACGCGTTTGGCTTGGTTACATCAAGAATGACGGCTGGTTGGTCCATGTGGTGAGGATATTTATTTATTTATTTAAAATTTATATCCCACCCCTCCTGCCCACAGGGCAGCCCGGGGCGGGGAACAACATTTCATTTAAAACAATAATAAAATTTTAAAACAATTTAAAATACACTACATGGGGAAAGCCCCCATCCCCATCCCCACCCCACCCCTACACAGACCTTAGGTAACAGATTGTACTGGATGGAGGGTATCAGCAGGAGGTCGGGGAGGGCAGAGCAGAAGAGGTGGGTCTTGAGGAGGCATTTGAAGGTACGATGGAAGGGGGTGAGGTGGATGTGGGCAGGGAGGGAATTCCAGGCATGGGAGGGCAGCAAGGGAGAAGGGACAAAGGCGGTTAGGGGAGCAGGGGAGGCATGGGAGGGCGAGAGAGGGAACAGAGGAGGAGTGGAGTTCACAGACTGGAGTACAGAGGGAAATTAGTGCAGAGAGGTAGGGGGGAGCAAGGTTGTGAAGAGCTTTATAGATGAAGACTAGGAGCTTGTATAGGATTCCTTCAGGAAGGGGGAGCCAGTGAAGAGAGGAGAGGAGGGGCTGCATGTGGTCGAAGTGAAGGGTGAGGTGGATGACCCTGGCAGCAGAGTTTTGGATGGAGATAAGGGGAGAAAGATGAGAGCAGGGGAGGCCAGTGAGAAGGAGGTTACAGTAATCGAGGCGAGAGATGACATGGGCATGAACAAGGGTTTTGGCAGAGGAGACTGAGAGAAAGGGGCGAAACTTAGCAATGTTATGGAGGGAGAGGCAACAGGATTTGACAAGAGTCGATGTAGGGTTTAAAAGAAAAGGGTGAGTCAAAGATGAAGCTTGAGCTACTGGCTTGAGGGACGGGAAGGATAGTGACCCCATCGGTGAGGATCGACAGGGAAGAGGGAGAGGAAGGATGAGGGGGGAAGATAAGAAGTTCAGTTTTAGCCATGTTGAGTTTGAGTTGACATTGAGACTTCCAGGTAGAGATGTCAGAGAGACAGCTAGTGAGGTGTGCTTGAATAGATGGAGAGAGAGAGAGAGAGTAGAGAGAGAGAGTTGAGTGTCCTCAGTGTAGTGGTGATATTGGAAGCCATGGGAGGCAATGAGTTTCCCTAGGGACAGGGTATAGATAGAGAAGAGGAGAGGTCCAAGGACAGAGCCTTGGGGAACACCAACTGAGAGTGGAAGGGAGGAGGAGGTGGAGTTGGCAAGAGACACACTGAAGGAGCGGTCAGAGAGATAGGAGGAGAACCAGTCAAGGGTGGAGCCATGGAATCCAAGGGAGTGAAGTGAATCCAGCAAGAGTGAGTGATCAACAGTATCGAAGGCAGCAGAGAGGTCAAAGAGGACAAGAATGGAATAGAGGTGATTAGATTTAGCCACAAGATTGTTGGTGATCTTAGCGAGAGCAGTTTCGGTAGAGTGAAGGGAGCGAAAGCCAGATTGGAATGGGTCAAGGGAGGAGTTGGTGAAGAGGAAGTCGAGGCAGTGGAAGCAGACAACACGTTCAAGAAGCTTGGAAGCAAAAGGAAGGAGTGAGACAGGATGGTAGCTAGAAGGGTCAGAGGGGTCAAGAGTGGACTTTTTGAGGATAGGCGAGACAGTGGCATGCTTGAAGGGAGATGGGAAGGAGCCAGTAGAGTGGGAGAGGTTGATGATGTGGAGGAGGGAAGGGGCGACAGTGGAAACAATGGAGGTCAGGAGGCTGGAGGTGATGGGGTCAAGGGGACAAGTGGAAGGGTTGGAGGAAGAGAGCAGGGAGGAGATTTCCTCAAGGGGAGGTGGGAGGGAAGGAGGACAGAAGAGAAGGTGGGAGGGGGGAGGGAGTAGAAAGAGGAGAGGGAAGCGATGTCGAAACGGATCTTGTCTATCTTGGGGGTGAAGAAGGAAGCAAGATCCTGAGCCGAGAAGGAGGAGGAGGAGGATGGGGGCTTGAGGAGGGAGTCAAAGGTGAAGAACAGGTGCCGAGGGTCCTGAGAACAGGATTCCATGCGGGAGGTGTAGTAAGTCTGTCTAGCGAGGGAGATAGCAGAAGTAAGGAGGAGAGACAGAATTTGAAGTGAAGGAAGTCAGCATGAGAGTGGGATTTGCACCAAAGTTGTGGGTATAATGGATACCCTGGCCTTTGCTGATATTTGGGTGAGGCCTGATGTACGGAGAGAATGGTCAGACACATGCTTTGAGGCAACCTATGTACTCATAGGGTGACATATGCAGACAATGGGGTTCTATGGATGCATGATGGAGTGTGGAATGACATCAGGGATGTGCAGTGTCTAAGTTCAGCAGAATGAAAGAATTAGAGCCCTGGAGGAGATTGCAACTTTTTTGGATGTTTGTGCAGTGCCAGAAGTAAGGCAGTCAGTAATGGAGGCTGGACCTTCCGTACCATTTTTACTCATCACTGCCCTGATAAGAGCAAGGGAATACATACCCACAGGGCCACCGGAAGTGTCTTGATTGGATGGCAGAGATTAATCTCTTTGAGAAAGCAAATGACTTGGGGTACAGGGAATGTGAACTGACTGAAGGAGAGCTTGTTGCCCTATATGAGGAGAAATGCAGAGCACCCTCAAAAGAGGGGATGTTTTCTACTCCAACTGTATGGTAATGGAAAAGATGGTAGAAAGGGGGGATGAGAGATGCATATTTGACTGGGGGCTTTATGCAAACGGAGAGGGATTACCAATGAGTGAGAGCCTAATATAACTCTGCCAGTACATCACTGTGAGCTGTGGATGTGAGAAACTGGATTGACAACATATTAGGTGTGTAACTCTAAAGATGTGAGTAGGGTCTGAATGGTGGCTGCCTGAACGCCAAAGAAATACACATGGGGGCTGCCTGTTTATTAGGCTCTACACGTTAAATGTAAGTGGGGGATGCATGGACTGAACCCGGACTCTAGGGGGCTATCGTCTCTTTTATTACCACCATGCTAAAGAGATATGTGGGGCCTGCAGGACAGAGATGAGAAGGATATAGGCGTATAGTGAGTGTGTGCAAAAGAGGGAGAGACAAAGTATTGATTATGAAAGCATTAAGTAAAATACTAAGTGTGTAATACCTTGAATTCTTTGGTTTTTTGCACAGTAATCTGTCTGTATCTGGGGGTTGCAGGAAAATTATGTCCCAAAATGGGATCAGAGAGGGAAAAGAAATGGGAACCACTGACACAAAGTTTCAGTATGGGAGGGAGAGGAGATTTAACATTCTTATTATTAGAAGCAGCTGTGGATACCTCAAACAGGTTTAAGACTTTCATATGTTTGAATGTGGCTTTTAAACCAATTGCAGAGGAGTGTTGGCAGTGACTCGTGCAATTTTTGAATGGCAAAGAACGTAATATGTCAGTAAGTCTTAGTCAAGCTGTTTTAATTAGACTACAAAAGGAAAGAAAGGTCTCATGAACTAAAAACATCTTGCACTAAGTGGGTAAATTTGATCAGTTTAGTCTGAATTATTTGGCTTCACTCTGTATGTCTCACTTGATGTTTATTGGCCTATATACAAATGGAAGAGTCATGCATAAAAGAGAGGTTGAAAGTACCATTTTATGCTGTTCCTTACAGCAACATTTGCCCCTCTAATTTGTGAACTTGAGCCAGGGAGTCCAGGATAAGGCTTTGAAAAATAATGTTTTTGAAGCATAGCCATTATCTGGCATTAGTTCATATGCAGTGGATACAACATATGATCATGAGATGTTGGTGATGCGCCTGCAGGACTGTGCAGGAGTGGGCGGGATTGTTGTTGAATGGTTCCACTCGTTCCTGACCAGAAGAACCCAGCGGGTGGTGCCTGGAGATTGCTTTTCATCATATCAAGACCTCTCGTGTGGAATCCTGCAGGGTTCTGTTTTGTCCCTTCTCCTGTTCAACGTGTACATGCAACCACTCAGCGAGGTGATTAGGGGTTTTGGTGTGTGGTGTCATCAATATGCTGATGACCCCCAACTGTATCTCTCTTTTTCAACAGACCCAGGCCCGGCAGTCTTGGTGTTTACTCGGTGTTTGGCAGCTGTGGGGGATTGGATGAGGGCTAATCGACTGAGGCTGTATCCTGACACGACAGAGGTGATGTTAGTGGGTAAGGCAATGGAATTGGTGGCTCCCAGCATTGATGGGGTCTTTCCTCCATTGGCCTCGCAGGTATGGAGTCTGGGGGTGCTCCTCGATGCGCAGCTCCGCCTGGATCTCCAGGTGGAGGCTGTGGCGAGGAGTGCTTTCCACCAGTTGCATCTGGCGTGACGGTTCAGACCATTTGTTGCAGACTCCGACCTGGCCACAGTCATCCATGCTTTCATCACCTCTCAATTAGACTATTGTAATGCACTCTATGTGGAGCTACCCATGGTGATGGCTCAGAAATTGCAGCTGGTGCAGAATGCGGTGACCCATCTCCTAGTGGGATTGGACCTCTGGGAGCATATCACACCAGTACTCCATTCTCTGCACTGGCTGTTGGTGGTTTTCCAGGCCCGATTCAAGGTGTTGGTCTTGGCCTATAAAGCCCTAAATGGCCTGGGCCCTGACTACCTGCGAGACCGCCTCACTCCCCGAGTCCTGGATCGACCCCTGTGGCCATCTGGGGGTGCCCTGCTTGAGGTTCCCCGAGTTTCTCGGGGGAGGGGGCACGCAGGGGAGGGCATTCTCAGTGACCGCGCCACACCTGTGGAACTCCCTTCCAGTGGGGGCCGGGCTGGTCCCGGACTTTCTCTCCATTCGGAGAAGTAGCAAGACCTGACTGTTCCATCAGACGTTTGGCGGGGGAGAGGGGTAATGAGTGGGGGTGGGGAGGTGATGGGTTTCTCTGTTTCCTCCCTTTTATGACTTATTTTAATTGTTTTAACTGTTGTAAGTCGCCCTGAGCTGCCTGTGGCAGGAGGGACGGGGTAATAAGTTTTTAAAATAAATAAACATAGGCAAAATTAAAAATAAACTGATTACCCCATCTTGTCCAATTTTGTGGGATCTGTTTCAGTGGGTGATACCCGCCGCTGCAGCAGATTTTCTGGGGACTGATAGAGCCACATTTTGTGAACTAGACCCATGCCTGTCCTGACTGGTCAAGGCCTGCCAGGAGATATTTTTTTTTTAATTAAAATGTTTATCCCACCTCTCCCAGCCAACAGGGCAGTCGAGGATGGCGAACAATAATATAATTGATAAAACAATCAAACAATTTAAAAATCACCAATACAGGGAGAAGAAACCCCCCCTACCCCCACCCCCCTACCCTCCCCCTACCCCTTGCCAAAGGCCTGGCGGAACAGCTAGGTCTTACATAAATGCTGAAATAGTAGGAGAGTGGGGGCAACCAAGATGTTGGGATTGTTGCTGGCGGGTGTCATTAACGCCTCCCTTCAGGAGGGCAGGGTTTCAGACTGCCTTAAGGAGGTGGTGGTGGGGCCCCTGCTCAAAAAACCATCACTGGACATTGACTCCCCCAACAGTTATCGGCCAGTCTCTAACCTTCCCTTATTAGGGAAGGTTATTAAGTGGGTTGTGGCTCGGCAGCTGCAGGAGCATCTGGACCACACCGGTTTTCTTGATCCCTCTCAGTCCGGCTTTTGTCCAGGTTATGGCACTGAGACTGCATTAGTGGCTNTACCCTCGCCTTACTCCTTGTGACCTGGGGGTGGCAGCAGCCGCAGCTGCAGTACAGGCTGAATCCATCTTTCAGGGCTCGGCAGCTGCAGGAGCATCTGGACCACACCGGTTTTCTTGATCCCTCTCAGTCCGGCTTTTGTCCAGGTTATGGCACTGAGACTGCATTAGTGGCTTTGGTCAATGACCTTTGCTGGGAATTGGATAAGGGTCATTTGACCCTGGTAATCCTACTAGATCTGTCGACTGCCTTTGATACCATTGATCATGAGATGTTGGTGACTCATCTGCCGTGCTATGCTGGGGTGGTTCCGCTCTTTCCTGGCCAGGAGAACTCAGTGGGTGGTGCACAGGGATTGTTCTTCATTTCCCCAGGACCTCTCATGTGGAGTCCCGCAGGGTTCCATTCTGTCCCCTCTCTTGTTCAACATGTATATGGAGCTGCTGGGTGAGGTTGTGAGACGGTTTGGGGTGTGGTGATGACACCCAGCTCTAGCTCTCTTTTTCATCTGACCCAGACCCGGCAGTCTCAGTGCTTACCCGATGTCTGCTGGCTGTGGGGGATTGGATGAGGGAAAGCCAACTGAAATTGAACCCTGACAAGATGGAGATGATGCTGGTGGGGAAGGTGGTGGATGTGATGTCCCCCATCATTGATGGGGTTTGTCCCCCACTGGTCTACCAGGTTTGAAATCTGGGGGTATTCCTCAATCTGCAGCTCTGCCTGGATCTTCAGGTGGGGGCTGTGGCAAGGAGTGCTTTTCACCAGTTGCATCTGGTGTGGCGTCTTTGACCGTACATCTCAGACTCCGACCTGGCCACTGTCATCCACACCTTCATCACCTCAAGACTGGACTATTGCAAACGCACTGTATGTGGGGCTACCCCTTGTGATGGTCTGGAGACTGCAGCTAGTGCAGAATGCAGCGACCTGTCTCCTTACCAGGAGTTTCTTACCAGGAGTTCACACCAGTAATCCATGCTCTGCACTGGTTACTTATAGTCTTCCGGGCCCGATTCAAGGTGTTGTTATTTGCCTATAAAGCCTAAAACTGTCTAGGCCCCTCCTATCTGCATGAGCACCTCACTCTCCGTGTCCTGGATCAACCCCTGCAGTCTGCCAGGAGCGCCCTTCTTGATGTCTCCCCGGTGCTCCAGGGGGGCTACAGTGGAGAGGGCATTGTTGGTGACTCTACCTAGGCTGTGGAATTCCCTTCCAGCGGTGGCCTGGGTGGCCCCAGACCTCGCCTCGTTTTGGCGCCAGTGCAAGACCTAGCTGGTCTGCCAGGCCTTTGATGAGGGAGGTGGGTGAAGAGTGGGAGTGGTGTGGGTTAGGGAGGGTGGGGTCTTTTTCTATATTTTTATGCCATCCCTTTTATTTATAATATGCGTGGTTTTTACTGATGTTTTAACTTTCATAAGCCTCCTCAAGCTGCATAAGCAGGATATATGGAGTATAAATGGTGGATAAATAATTAACTAAATAAAATTACAAAAGTGTATGACATGGTAGTTTTAATAGGGTCACAGTTTATTAAAATCATACTAAGAAGAAAAGGAAAGCCCTTTGAAACATTGTCCTTTGAAAGGAACTTTCAGTAAAAGACCATCAAAACTGCAGAACTTTTATTTAGTTAGTTATTTAGTTTTTGTTTTTTTGTTTATTTGCTGCCCTTCTTGCAGAGGCTCAGGATGACTTACAATAATAAAAACAGAATTAAAAAGCCATTAAAATCAATAAAAAATCGTATTCCCCACCCACCCCATCCCTACACATTTATTTATTTATTTCCATAGGTTATATCCCACCCCCTCCTGCTCAATGGCAGCTCGGGGCAGCTAACAGATAAAACAGTAAAAACATAAAAACTAAAATATAAAATACAATATAATAAATTATAAAATCTCAGTAACAAATAGAACCAAATAAATGCCACCGCCCCAAAACTCCCTAGTCACTACCCGTCCCCCTCACTTAATGCCTGACAAAACAGCCAGGTTTTGCATTGTCTATGGAAGGAGGGGATGTACGGAGATAGGTGGACCTCCACCGAGAGAGAGTTCCACACCCTTGGCATGGCCACCGAGAACACCCTCTCAAATGCCACCACCTGAGGGATCTCCAAGAGGGTGCTCCTGGTCAACTTCAGGGGTCGATCCAGGACTTGAGGGATAAAGCAGTCCCACAGGTAAGCAGGGCCCAGGCCGTATAGGGCTTTAAAGTTAAGAACTGACACCATTAATCTGGCCCGGAAGACTATAAACATCCAGTGCAGAGAGAGGAGCACTGGTGTTATGTGCTTACAGTAGCCCATTCCCACCAGGAGGTGGACTGTTGCATTCTGCACCAGCTGCAGTCTCTGGATCATCACCAAGAGTAGCCCCACATAGAGAGTGTTGCAGTAGTCCAATCTTGAGGTGATGAATGTATGGATGACGGTGGCAAGATCGGAGCTTGAGATATAAAGCCAAAGACAATGGACCAGATGTAATTTACAAAACGCACTCCTCACCACAGCCATCACCTGGGCATCCAGGCAGACCTGTGAATAGAGGTGTGCACCCAGACTCTGAACCTGAGGAATTAAGGAGGGACGCACCCCATCAATGATGGCCATCTCCATCCCCTCACCCCTTCGTACCAACATCACCTTCTTCTTATTGGGATTCAACTTCAGACAGCTCACCTTCATCCAATCCCCCACCGTAGCCAGACACCAGGTTACACACTGAGACTGCAGGGCCTGGGTCAGATGAAAATGAAAGGTAAATCTGGGTGTCGTCAGCATACTGATGACACTGAACCTCAAACCCTCTCATGATCTCACTCAAAGGCTGGATGTACACATTAAACAGGAGAGGAGACAGAATGGATCCCTGTGGAGTTCCACGCATGAGATCCTGAAGAGATGATGAAAAGTCCCCCAGTATTAGGGGGGACTTCTAGCCAGGAAAGAGTGGAACCATTCAAGAACATTTCTGCCCCAGTACGGTCCCACAGGCAAGTCACCAACATCTCATGGTCAACCGTGTCAAAAGCTACTGATAGATCTAATAAAATCAAAAGAGTGGACCGACCTCAGTCCAACTCATGGTGCAGATCGTCGAGCAAGGGTGTCTTCAGACGTTACGAGATCACGGTGAACCACGGTGAATACCCACCTGTGGTCACCGTATCTCGAACGTCTGTTTGGAGGCCGCCAGATGTTCGCCACGGTGAATCCCCACATGGGGTCAATTTGAACCACGCTTCCTGGGCTAGCCGGGGGAATGTCCTGGGAAGC
>QEPC01014254.1:5452746-5462993 GCA_003113815.1 Sphenodon punctatus | reverse complement strand
CCCCCCAGAGCAGGCTTCCCCCTGCCTGCTACCCCCTCCCAGGCTATAGATCCAACCTGCATGAAGTGTCATTTTGTTAGAAAATTCCCCCACCACCTCTTTCTAGGCTTGGTACTCTCCCATTTGTGAGAATGGAAGGAGCCCCTCGAAGAAGAACTTTGTTTACAAGGCAGCAACATTCACTGCAAAGGAGGGGACGGGGGGAGGGAAACTCTTCCCCCACCCGTGTAGCAGTGCTGCGGGGCTACAACTTAGCTGTTTAAAAAGGTGGTGCCGGTGGTGCAAGAGACACTCCTCTGGGACTCGGGAGCAGGGCTCCCGGCTCCCGCGGATGCTGCATATGTCTGGGGCTGGCCCTGATCGCTGCCAGCCCCTCCTAGGGTGGGGCACGGGTACAAATGTGCCCCCTGCCACATGCCACGAGGGCTATGTCCCTGCAGCAGACTCTGAAGCAGGTAGTCAGAGTCACCCTAAGTTCATTCATTCAATAATCTATTATTTAGCATCACGGTGCGTCCGAGACTCGCACTCAGTGGCGGAAGGCGGCATAAAACCGCTTGTGTTCACAAACTGCAAACATGCCGCATCTGCAGATGCTGGCAGCAGGTAATGCAGAATTGCAGAAATATCGAAGGGAAGTCGGCGGCAAGACACATTAAGTGCCGAGTTCTCGGAATGGAATGGGGGCATGGTAACAGCTGCTACCGCTTCAGCCCTAGTCACATGGTAAAATATAATATATAACCTTTATAATGTAAAGAGGCCTAAGTTCATCATCAGGAGTTTACAGCAATAGCCTACTGCAGATTTTCATTTCCACTATAGTGTATCTTGCCAGAGAATTTAGTACCTGCAATGACTCATTTTGTAAAATCCATATGGCATGCTCATATGGACTGAAGTGATGAGACGAGTTGACCACTGGAAGCAGAAATGTCTTCCTAATTTCTATATAAAGGTCACAAGACCACAAAAAGTGAACAGTGTCTTCAAACTCATCACTTCCGCAAAGACAAGTTCTTAAATGATAGGAGGTCTTTGACCATTTTCCCACAAGTACTGCAGGTTTAATCTGACCAAAACAAAGTCTAGTAAGGGGTTCTCTGTGGTGTTCCAAGGGGATCACAAAGATATTTTGGCAAGGAATCGTCAAATTTGATCAGTTTGTAGAAGGGGGCACATCTGGATTCTGTTATTGAAGACATATCCTCCAGTAAGGAAATGTCTCTGAGGCGACCTTCAATAATTATACTCATTAAAGAGAGGGAGTCGGTCCTGAGATTTCCAATTTCTCCCTAAACCGATAGTAAATCATTTCCCCCGGATATTGCTAAGCCAAGGAAAGGAGGAAATGAGACCTAATTCAGCATCAAGTAGTACCATCTTTGGAAGTCTGGAGGGGCAATTCATCCTAATTTTGAACCAATATCTAATCACTTTTATTATAGCCAAGGTGGCAAGATTGGTAAAACCTGCCTCTGTTCTCATCAAATAGGCAGGTGTGCTTCGCTGCAGATTAAGCATCCTCTTTAAGAAGGAGCTTTGTGCTTTCTCAGCCATTGCCAAAGCTTTGGCATCTAACCCCCAAAGTTCTGCTCCATACAAAAGGGCAGCCTCCAGCTTCACTTTCCCTACCTTCAGAGCCTCTGACAGCGCCTTCCAACCAAATCTGTTATAAAAATGCACAATAGCAGACGTTACTTGGGTAGACTTGATCAGGGCCTTCTGGGAATGTGCTTTCCAACGCAGGGAGTTAGTAAATGTGGGCCCTAAATAACAAAATGTATTTACAGTTTCTAAAGGGGTCTTATTGATGAACCGTTTATATTTCTTTCTGGTACCAAATTTCATTTATATTTCTTTCTGGTACCTTACATTTACCAGCATTAATTTCGAGATTATTTATGGAGCAATACATTTCGAACAAACCAATAAGCCGCTGAAGGCCAACCTTAGAGAAGGATAGAAGGACTGCATCGTCGGCATCATTTGGTGAGCAGACTGCGTCCCTTTCTTTCCAATGGGGATTTGGCCACGTCATCCATGCCTTCGTTACCTCAGTGCTGGACTACGGCAATGCACTCTATGTGGGACTGCCTTTGAAGAGTATTTGGGGACTGCAGCTGGTGCAGAATGCGGTGGCCTGTCTCTTGGTGGGGGTGGATCATCAGGAGCACATTTCACCAGTGCTTAAGCTTCTGCACTGGCTGCATATAGTGCTCCGGGCACAATTCAAGGTGCTGGTTTTGACGTTCAAAGCCCTAAATAGCTTGGGCCCTACATATCTGAAGGACCGCCTTTCTCTTTATGCTCCTTTGTGGCTCTTAAGATCTGCTGAGGGTGCCCTCTTGTGGGTTCCGTCGTTGGCTCAGTTTCATACGACTCGGGCCCTCAGAGAGGCATTCTCGGTAGCTGCCCCACAGCTTTGGAACTCCCTTCCCTTGGAGGCTCTCCTGAGCCCTAGTTTGAATGTCTTCTGGAGGCAGTGTAAGGCCTTTTTATTTGGCTGTGCATTCAATGGGCAGGGATAGATTGAGGGGAGGGTGATGGAGTGTTTTTAGTTTCGTGAGGTTTTAATTGTTTTATACTTGTATTTTATGTTGTTGTGACCTGCACTGAGACTTCGGGGCTAGGGCGGGATATAAATCTAAATAAATAAATAAAATAAGTAGCCCAGCCTAAAATATTGTAAATTGAGAGTTGGATGTATAACCTTTAACAACTTATCGCAATAGTTACTGGATCATTAATAGTTTTAAAATAAATTTCTCACTGCAAGCCATGGAATGTTTCATACATAGATGGATGAAGACAATTTATCCCTCTTCCACTCCTTCTGGTGTTTTCTCAGTAGAGATTAGGGATTCCTGCAGGTTTTTAATGGGTAAATTTGACTTTCTGTAACTCTGAAGGGAGTTTTCCAGATGTTAGATACTCATTAAAATGAATTCTGTTCCAGTTCAAAAGACCTGTGAGAAGTACTGAGTAAAGCAAGTTCATTGCTTCCTCTGATACTAGTCTTAAGTCCTGGGTTCACTTCATAGATTCAAGTTCAGCAAGTAAGAATACACAGCTTTTAGCCTGTTTCTCAAATATGCTTTTGGCCAACGGAGAATTTAATGTGCCATTTTGATTAATGACATTATGGCACAGGTAAACATCAACCCAAGATGTTCTTTGTTTCCTTCAACCAGTGTACCTTGCCCCTGATGCCTCCATGATGAATTGTGTTTGAATCCAGCAATGACAAAGAAATTTTTTGGTAAAGAATGATAGAATCACAAACATGGTAGAGTCTGTTGAATAAAATGAGATTTTTTTTGTTTGGCATCACTTACTCTCTGGGAGAGGATAAAAGGAGAAAAGAGAGACTAACAGTTCATTTTAAAATCAATTTTGTCATCTGGATAATCCATAAAGTAAGAACATGTTACAATGGAAGGAAGTAAATGCTAGAACACAGAGATTATATCCTACTTCCTTTGCTTTAGTTTTTATACTGATATATGTGCTTCTACTGTACTAAAAGAGGAGGGGGAAGGGGAAGAAGAAATATTTTCTTATGGAAGGGACAGCTGTGTGTGTGTAGGTACGTTACTACTACTATTGTATCTTAAATCAAAGAGGGATTCCTGCCTAATGCCAACACGTTGAACTAGAGATGTAATTTTTGGATTAACAAACATTGTGTTTTAGAATACTGTGTGTTAATTGGTTAAATAAGCTGCAGCAGTTTGGAGCTAAACATGACAGGATGTAATTAACACTGAGAGTCTGTTAGCGTCATTTTCACATAAATATACAGATGCTATCTGCAAAGCCAACAAATAAAATGCAGGGTAAACCATTCTGCCTGAGAACAGTAACTGGGGAGTGTTTCTCCACTAAGATTACAATTAATTTGTTTATGTGTTTTGAAAATGGACAGTGTATCCTATTATTCAGTCTCATGAAATATATATATATATATATATATATATATATATATATATATATATATATATATATATATATATATATATATATCATACTTGAGCACTAGTCACCAGATGCCAAAGAAGGGAAGGGAAATTTTCTCCCTTTTCTACTGGTTGAACCTTAATAGGACCAAACAAGTGTCTCAGCTCTTGCAACAAGACATTTGGTACATTTCTTGTTATTGCCTTAGTACAATGGACAGTATTTTAAAATATATCTTGTGTTTAAATTTTATTAATGCATGTCATCATTTGCAACAGAAAATTCTTCTAGCTCTATTGGGTTATAAGTTAGCAATTTTAAAAAAAGATATTTTCATTGAAATTTAATAGTCTTTGATTTTCTTTTTGCAAAAAGAACATGCATTCTCCTGACATAAAGAAAATGAGATACTTCCTGTTGGCTTCAAGTTGAGTTCAAGCAGGCTTTTAAAGATTCATTTGGGATGAGGAAGTTGAATTGTCTACAGAAGGGAAAGAAATTATTAAACCACAAACAATTACATTTGAAGTGAGGAGATGAGAATATGACAAACTTGCAGAAAAGAGGAAGTTTAGAGTTAAGGGTGAAAAAGCCATCTAAGACATTCTACTCATAGTTCACCTAATTTGAATGGCAGTGTGATGCAGGAAGAAAATGCAGAAACAACATCAAGAAACCAGTTCTGATCAACAGCTCTAGAAAAATGTTCTCAAATATTTCTAAATTAAGTCAACTTTGAAAAGTATTAATTGTGGTGCAACACATAATATCACTTTACCTTGACCCACAAAAGGGGCCAAAATCTGTTGTGACAGTTATGCTAAATTAAACTAACAAAGTTTGCAAAGAACCTTTCTATGATTGTAACTGGTGATGTGCTCAAATAATGAAATTAACATAAGGTACTAGGACAAATCAGAACCTACCTCAAGCTTAGTGCAGTTGCCCATTCTTCACGTAATAGATACTCTTGTATTTTCTCCTGTACTGCCCTGAACATGAAATGATTCACAGAACCACGACCCTCCTTCCCTCCCTTCAAATCCCACCTCTAATGTTATGATGCTTACAAGCAAATATAGATTTGCCTCTCATCTATCTTGGTTTAGCAAAGATAGATGAGAGGCATTGGGGAATATTCTTTGATAATTATTTACTTACAAAGGATGTTACAAAACAATAGAAAGCAACTGTAGATGTGAAAATTACATAATTTTGTTATGTCCCTCCCACGAGGTTGATCGTACGGTTAGGCTGCTTGTCCATGTTACCTGGCCCAGCAAATCTCCTTGCTGGGAACCTTTGAGCGTTTTTACATGGACGGGGGTAGGTGGGTGTTTTGTCACCGTGGGTGTAGGTGTGTGTGGGTGTCCCTTTACACGGACACACACCCACCTCCAACCACATCCACCCATGAAACTTCCTCTGGTTTTCCAGAGGGCTCTGTGGGTGGAGGTGGGTGTTGCCCCACGCACCCCTCACCCATCCTGCTCAGTGTTCACACAGATGAACACTGAGCATACACACCCATCCCCCCACCCACCGACGGCCATTTACACAGATGTCCCCACCCCCACTCACTGGCCTAAATACCGAGGGGGGGGAGGGGGGAGGAGTTCATGTAAAAATGGCCAATGTGGATAAACAGCCTTAGACTGTAAATGCTTTGGGGCAGAAACCATTTGTACCACTGTAAATTTGCAATACTTAGCTCTGTAGCATTCCAGTGGTGATTGAGGCCTGTTATGTTTGATTCAAATGTTTTGGTCTGGAACCATCCATGAATGTAGCATTTTTCTCATATTACTGTTTAATCTGGTAACAGTTTTCTGGTAACTGTTGATTGCTTTGGAAATGTGACAGACTGAATCTGGGAACCAAGCCTGTCCGAGGACAGAATTTGGTCCTTAGATACTTAGTCAAAGGGCAGGAGTATAGAAAGTCACAGTGTTCCTAGGATTTATATTGTTTATGATGGTGGTGTCCTAGGTGTATAGAGCTTGTGTAAAACACAATTCTTTTAGCACTGGTGGTTTCCTTTTTTCAATATATGCACAGCTGTACAACACTGGGTGATTTCAGACGTTACGGGGCCCGTTGGCCCTGTACCGAAATCAACCCATTCATTCCCCGCCGGGGTCACCCCGTCATGCCGCAACAGACGTGCTGGGGGGATCCCGGCAGGGAATCTGGGAGGGGGCGGGGCCGTGCGGCGCAACGTGCAGCCGCACGGCCCTGCCCCCTCCACACTCCCGCTGCCCGCCCTCCGTGGAGACGGGCGGGCGGCGGGGCCAATGCGGCTGCCGCGTCGGGCCGGTTTCGCCACGGCTCGGGATCCCGCCGGTGATCCCGGGCCGTGGCACCCGGCCAGACGTTACTTTTTGTTGGTCCCCGCTGGGGATCTCTTTGACCATGCTTCCCGGGACATTCCCCCGGCTAGCCCGGGAAGCGTGGTTCAAATTGACCCCATGTGGGTATTGACCGTGGCGAACATCTGGCGGCCACCAAACAGACGTTTGAGGCACATTGACCACAGGTGGGTATTCACCGTGGTTCACTGTGATCTCGTAATGTCTGAAAATACCCAATATCTTTGAGCTTCTGGCCAGTTTTCCTAATGTGTGCGCTTGCTATCCCTTACTAGCTAAGATTCAAAAGTTGCTTCTTCAACTGCATGGTAGAAAATTATACTTTTGCTTAGCCATGTTCTTCTGTTTATAAGTATAGAGTGGAGTTGATCTGTAACATACATAACATATAACATACATAAAATATATTCACTATAGTATGTGTGGTGGTTGCCATTGAAATCAGTGGGACTTGCTGTTGACTAATGTTCAACACCTATGGTAAATTTCATAATGATGCTCAGTCACCCATGTTTGATCTGCATAAGTACTGAGGCGACATGTTAATGCTATTGTTGCTTAATCAGAAATGATAAACATGTTTTAACAGGGTATCTTGACACTGTCTCTCTTAGGAAACTATTACGGAAGATAGCAAAATATGAACAAAGACAATAGATGCTCTATACCTTTCCCTCAAAGTTTTTATTAAAAAGTCAATATCCCATTAACCACATTGTTTATGTTGAAAGTTACCATAACAACCACAAAGGTACCTCATTGCCAAAATAAATAGTAGTATTAAAGAAAATCCTAGTTTAAAAATGCACATGTTGGGTAGAATATCTTAGCAAGCTGTCTCTAGCTCCCACATCTCCCCTCATTCTTCAAAGAAGAGATCAAAGAGTTTATTATCTTCCACCTGTAGCTCTGAGCTTTTCACATAGCCATGCAAGATTAATAAAGCACTGATACTGTACCACCTGTATGCTTCTCTGGATAATATAAAACAAACCACTTGGTATAACAAAATCTGTCTAAACAATCTGGCCCTGAAACAAGCAAAGATGATAAGGATCTCAGACGTGGCAGAGTCAGCATGAATATAGACAATGCCCAGCACTTGGGAAAAAATGCACAAATTGTAGCAAACCAATTATTATGCAAAAATGTCCAGAGAAAGCAAGATAGTACATCTAAAATGTGGAAGGGGGCTATACCAGCAAAGAAGAGAGATTCTTCTTCAACAACCTCTCTCCACACACACGGTTATGGGTGCCGAGACTGGACAGACTATCTAAGCCGATTCTACTTGGGAAGCAAGGGGCTGATATCACCAGAGTTGCCAATATAGAGAGCGCCCCGCTTCCAGCAACTCCACTTCTTTCTCTGCTTTGGCAAAGATCCACCACGCCAGTACTTCCTTAGCCAATCATCTCCGATTCTTATTTACTGGTTTTTCTCCCCATTTCTGAAGCGGACTGAGAATCATTTGAAGCTCCTTTTGTGGGGGTTCATTTATCAGCAGAGAGCCCGGTCTAAGGGATCAGTGGGCTCGGTGTCAAGGGACGTTCTGTGTCAAAAGAGAGGTCAGTTTCAAAGTCATGTCAGCACCAATGACATAGGAAGCTACCAATTTCTTCAGCACTGCCGGGGGGGAGGGGAATATATTACCTCAGAGACACCCCCAGGAAAGTGACCCATTCTTCCCATTCTCTTCTAGTATATGGCACAGAAGGGCAGTCATTTATTTTTAAAAAATATAAAATGAAGAAAATAAATGAAAATGGTAGAAAATAAAGGGGTTTTTGTAAACAAAAAGTAAAATGAAAACGAATTATGTACCTTCTGCACACCCCTAAGCTGTGTCTGAGGTGACAGTGCAGAGTAACCGCTCTCGTAAGGAATCTCTAGGGGAGAAAAGGAAAAACTGTTCCTTCAGTAAGCTCAGAACCAGGGGGAACTGAAGAGAAGAAGAAGCGGCTTAGAAGCCTTCTCCAGCACAGTCCCAGTCACTGACTCAACAGAGCTGCAGCTCCCCAGCTTCTTCGAAACTGACCTCCCATTTGACCCAGAACTTCCCTTGGCACTGAGCCCACTGCTCCCTGAGGGCACTCTGCTGATAATTATGAACCCTCCCAAAAGGAGCTTCAAATGATCCTTGAACCATTTCAAAAATTCCTGGGTCCTTTCTAGACAGGATATTAGTGAGTGCTGTGGAGGAGCTGGTTGTCATGTTTCATGTCAGCACCAATGACATAGTAAGGTCTAAAAAGGAGGTTCTGGAGGTGAAATTTAGACTTCTAGGAAGAAGACTGAAATCCTAGACCTCCAGGATAGCATTCTCTGAAATGCTTCCTGTTCCTGTGCAGGGTCCCAGAGGCAGGTTGAGCTGCTGAGCCTCGCATGGATGAGACAATGGTGCAGGGAGGAGGGATTTAGATTTGTTAGGAATTAGGGAACCTTTTGGGGAAGAGGGAACCTATACCAGAAGGATGGGCTCCACTTTAACCAAAATGGACCCAGACAGCTGGCGTTTCAAAATCAAAAAAGTGGTAAAAGAGTTTTAAAACCAAGATCTGGGAGAAAGATGACAGTTGCTGTGGAGCATGTGGTTCAGTTGGAGGCAACCCAAAGGGATGCCATTGTTAGTAGTGATACCGTGCATTCCAGTAAGGAGGACAGGAAAGAGTCAGAGGGAGAACACTAGGCAAGCATTAGTATGTAACAGACAAACTTAAATACTTCCAAATTAAACACAATATGCACTTAAAAACACCAGAATAAGATCAAAAATAATATGTTTAAGTGTCTCGATGCAAATGCTAGAAGTCTGGAAAGTATGATAGGAGAATTAGTGTGCTTGGCACTAAACCAAGATATAGACATAATGGAAATCTCAGAGATCTGGTGAAATGAGAATAACCAATAGGAAATTGTAATACCAGGGTACAAAATATATCAAAATGACAGAGTAAATCGAGCTGGTGGTAGAGTAGTGCTATATGTTAGAGACAGCTTTGAGTCAAGCAGGATTAAAATTTTACAAGTAGTGTAAAATTTTGTAGTGTACTCTGGAATTTCTAAGGATAAAAATTCCATGTGCAATGGGGGAAGTGTGCAACAGGCAGCTGGTTCTGGAATTTACGAGAGCAGGATCTACTTTGGAGCTTTAAAAACCTAGAGTGTCTTTAAGGTGTTCAAGAATCTCACAAGATTCTCTAAAATCTTAGTGAGATCTCATGAGATCTATTCTTATGTGGAGCGCAGGACCTGGTGTAAAGGGCAATGATGGTAGACCCCAGGGGCGGTGTGCCCCCTAGGGTGTCTGGGGCAATGCTAGCCCCAGAAGTCGTCTGAGTCCCCGACCGGCCGACAGGGGGGAAAAAAAAAAAAGTCGTGCTGAGCCTGGACTCATGTGCGGAGCCAGCTCGAAGAACATTGTTTGAAATAGCAACCTTCAGAAGGTTGCTACTTCAAACAAGGTTCTTCGAGCTGGCTCAGAACATTGTCACTGGTTTGTGTGCAAGCGCACACAAACCAGTGACTCAAACACCACCACCCCTGAAGACTTCCTAAGGATTGGTTATCCTAAGGAAGCCTTCAGGATCAAAAGGGAGGCGTTTTCTCCCTTTATGCGGAATAGGCAACTAGAAGCGCCATCCATTCCACATAAAGGGACCCTGCAATGAAATAGTGCTGGCAGGGGGTATATTTAATTGCAGGGGCCGGGCAGGGGGAAAGTCCATACCTGGGCGCCCAACGCAGGCACCCGGGTATTGGGGGGGAGGGGGAGGCTGGGAGCTCCCTCCTCCCTGAGTCCCTTCCAAGTCCCTCCCTGTCGAGTCAAACTTTGGGTGGGGGTAGTGGGCGAACACAGGGGAGGAGGGAGCAAGGGGGGACATGCTGAGGGGGAGCAGGGGGGACACAGGGGGAGGG
>QEPC01014254.1:5379787-5428561 GCA_003113815.1 Sphenodon punctatus | reverse complement strand
CACCCCTGGTGCCTGGAAGTCTGCTCCTCAGTGACTAGTACTACCCCTCCCTGTCACGTTTGACCTTACAGTGAACCTTTTTTTGCCACCCGAACGCGATCCGAACTGACAGAACAGTTGGGTCATTTCGCCGTTCGGTGTTTGGTTCTGTTCGGTATGTTCAGTCATTTCGCTGTTCGGTGTTCGGTTCTGTTTGGTATGTTCATGTTTGGGTTCGTGTTCGTGTTCATGTTTGGTTGTCCGAACAGGCCGAGTTCGGGCCAAACACCGAACTTCCGAACCACGTTTGCCCATTCCTAGTTTTTCCCAAAGGTAAATGCTGTGCATATTGCCTTGTGGAAAAGTGCCCATGTGTGCTCGTCATGTGTGTGCAGTACACAAACACCAAGTACATGCACTGGGACCTGATTCTACTATAGAAAATCTATATAGCAGGGTACCCACATGCCCTAGATTTTGTTTGTACTTGATCTCACATAGGATTTTGTTTGTACTTGATCTCACATAGGATAAAGCAATGAACTTAATCTTGTAGCTGAGAGTGCTGAGAGAATGTTTTTGAAAGGATGAAGAAAGTAGAACAGTAAGTAATGAGTAAGAAGTGAGGTAGATGTCAATATATTTTAAAAGACTTTCAAAAATAGCAGATTCTCCCTATTCCAGATTTTGTCTATACATTTTACCACAGATACTCATTTATTTCACATTTGTGCAGAATAAAAATATCTTCCATGTAACATCAGCCAGTGTCATTCAGAATATCCCAGAGAACCACCGAGGGGGGGGAGAGGGGACATGGAGCACTGGATTATTGAATGGAAAGGGCTGTATTGAGGATCTTTTTATTTTGCTCTGGAAATTTTGAGGGTGCTTTAAGATGTTGGCATTAGAAAAGTCACGGGGGTGGCATTTAGATGTGCTGCTGCCACCACTGAAAATAGTTGCTTGCACATTCTTAATAAACTGCATTGGTAAAACCAATTATTTAAATTATTGATTATTTAAATCCACAAGCCTGGTACAATGTCTAAAAGCGGGTCTGAGTGTTAGCTGTACATGTCACTGTAAGGGGTCTGAATCCTGTGATCTAAACAGTCCATCTGATGAAAGAGGATAGTTTACTTCATGCTTTGGCTTTGCAGATGCACTCCTATTTTTCCCTCCTCCAGATTTTTCACAGTCTAATTTAATTATCACTGTCAGATGAGGATAGGCAAAGAGTAAGTTGACAAGAGGAGTTTCAGTTTATATGATACTAATGACTGGGTTTATATTTTGTAATGAAGCTAATAATGATCTCTCTTTGCAATGTATGAAGGAAACCAAATAAAATAAAGCCACAAACATTCCACAGGTGTAAAAACTGTGGTTTTATTTATACAATATGAGAATTTTAGTTTGAGCATGTTTATTTTTGGAATGTTTGAAGACACTGGTGAATGCATGCTGGCATTTATGACAATAATAAATATGCTTTCAAGCACCTGCTTTGATAAAGAAGTCAGTCACAATTGTTACAGGATATAAAATAAATGAAAAACTTTGGGGAAGGTTAACCCCTTCAAAATTTAAACCAGGTCACTTGTTAGGAATGCAGTAGACTCAGTCCACGCATCATCAGAGATGGATCATACTTGGTATCTAATAAAACAATCAGTTAACACCATTCCAATTAAGGCTTTAATAATCAGGTGCTGAGATTTGGGTTTTTTGGCCATGATGAGGAAAGGGCAGGGTTCCAATCCTAAAGATTTGCAGAGACTACACTTCACAGGATGCTATTGGAAAAGAAAAGAGGGGGGAGATGGGGAAAAGTAGCTCTGGGTTTAGACGTTCTCCTGGCTCTTATGCCCAAGTACAGGATTACCTAGGAAACCACAACTCACAGAATACCTAAGTTTCCTCATTTCTTCTCAGTCCCTATTGAGTGCTTTTAGTATAATCTGATATTTCAAAAGGTGAACTGACTGTTTTTCAGTCAGACAAGTCTGGACAGTCAGATGACGACCTTGAGCTCCTTCTCAAAACTCGTCATAAATCCATCAAGCAAGAGATATTTGGTCAAAGCAAATATCTAAAGCATATATTTCCCTTCCTGGATTATTTTATTGGTGAGTCCCATCTCAATAAGAGCGAAAATGCTCTTCACTTCCAGAAGCGATTAAAAAATAACAAACCAGAGCAGTTGACTAACATTGTGTTTGTGTGTGCTGATCCGCCAGATGTAAAGACCTGAGCACAGTGGCTGTTGCTTCAGCACCACTGAGGCACTCTGGCCAGTGCACAAGGCTAATGCTGATTACTTTCACCCATGCTAGTCAAGCTACACCTCTCCTCAGTCTTACTCCATGCTCCTAGTTGACTGCTGGCCTGTATATAAGGCCAGCCAGTAGCCACAGGAAGCTGGGTGGATCAGTAGTTACTTCCTGGTTCTGGTTTGCCTCTCTCCAATTCTTTCCTTGCACCGACTGGCTCTACACCCCACCCTGCCTTGTCTGTTCGGGGTCTGGTTGGATTCTAGTCCTTTAGACCCCTGCCCTGGAACCGAGTCCTTCTGAACCCATCTGTGAGTCTGAACAGGTGCCTTGAATGTGACTTGGCATCTGCTTCAGTGGGGACTTGGTGTCTACTTCAGTGGGAGGCTGGCATCCATGGGATGCATTTCCATCACAACTGCCCAGAGGTCACCCCCCCCGCCCCCACTCTGCTCTGTTCCAGTCCTGCCACTTCCATCCATCCAGTCCTGCCATGTCCCATCTGTTTAGTCCTGTCCCTTGGTCCATATGTAGATCCCTGCCCAACCTGGAATCCTGGGACATCAAATCTGCACTGCCTCCTCTTGGACCTGATCCTGTGCCTACCTCTAGATCAAATCCTGCACAAACTCTCCTCCATGTCTCCCTGGACCACATCTTGCACCTACTTTCTGTGACTCAGCACTTGGCACCTGACACTACACACATCAGTGGAGAAAGAGCATTATCTGGGGCTGAAATTCATTTTGTCACCTCAGCAGCCAAATACGGCTGACAGAACTCTGAAGGATATTGTACTAGGGCATGTAAATAACTTGTTTAAATAATGTGTCTGCAGTGAAATATTCATTGTATTCTTTTTCAAGCAGTTATAATGCAGTCATAAGATTGTGTATCTGATCTCGTTCAAAGTGGAATTCTAAGTGAATGTCTCAGCTAGAGAATTAGGAAATGCTAATGAACCCAACAAGAACTGAACCAAACTTTTTGACAATTCAACTCCCTACTGTAGACTGTAAAACCCTTGCCAAGCAAGTAGCTTTGCTGAGTAAATCTGTAAAGCCAGAACTTAAATCACTATCATGGAACAGTTGTTCCTCTGCGTGGAGCTTGTGAAAAGCCAGAATGTAATGTAATGGAGATTTTCAAACCATTTGTGTGCAACCTCATGAAATTTATTCCATAACCACAGTGTTTGATATCATTTTACAAAAGAAATGCAGTGGATGGATAGTTTATTGCTCTGAATTAGTTAATTTGCTCTGGCGTGTGCATGTTGAGAAACTCCAGTCCACTGACTAGAACATGAGAACTCTCCGCTGTATACAGTACTCTGGGGTAGCCTGGAATTTTTCATTTCTATTCAGTTTCATATTTGGTCACTAAAATATGAGCTATTGAAGGAGAACAATTTATAAAATATTGCTTTGTCCATTATATGTTTCATTGGGAAGTTCTGAAGTTCTGTTTGCCATGCGTAAATAAGTGCCTTAATTAAAAACAGCATAAAAGGTTTTCCCTGACACAAAATCACAATAATCCAGAATTGAACTATACTATTATATTGAGTCTTTCTTATTGCATCATTTGATGTTTGAAAATATGTATAATATATAGGGTACTGGCAAAGATTTTCGAAAGTGATCCCAAGTTGAGACGCTCCAAAAGCATTTGATTTTCACAGCAATAACTTGACAGTCCTAATAGTAAAATTCTAATGCAAACACTAATACAAAATTTCTCATTGTTCCATCCCAGATGTTCCTGAGAAGAACCATGTGGAGAAAAGCTAGTCACTTGAGCTGGCTTTCCTCCTTATCCCCCCCGCCCTACATTTAACTTTAAATGTAGTTAAAATACATTCGGTTTTTTCCTAATGTTACTTTTCCATTTCAGCAATTGTTCTAGTTGCTATTCGGAAGTTGTGGGCACAATCCTCCACCATTAAAATTAGCTTCAAAACACTCATTCACTTTAGGCAGGAGATTGTGCCCTGAGTGATCAAAAATGAGGAGAGTAGACTAGAATGGGGGGGATTATAGTCCATGAGATAATCTATTAATATAATTAAGGATTTAGTTTGTCAATTGCACTGTTTGATATCAGGGTGTTATCTACTTAGGTTTAATTAGACTGGTTATGATTCGGTGTTTGCAAACGTGATTGTGGAGCACCACCATCATGACCCAACCCAGGTTGGGCCGGCCATCAAACATGCTGGTGACCAGTCCACCAGGGAAAGCAAGGAGGCACACAAGCATTTGGCCAGCTGACCCCACCCCCAGACTGTGCCCAGTGGTCTGCCCCTTCCATGATGGGCAGCCAATGACAACCACCATGGCAGCCGGCCATGGCAGACCTGATCCGGGCCACATCACAGCAGGCTAAAACACACATAATAGCTCGTTGTGACCCACTTTGACCCAATCAGGCAGACCATAGCTAGGACTATGACCCTGGAGATCTCTGGAATCACAGCCCAGGCTTGCCAATGACATACCTAGGTGCAATCATGGGCCAACATCTGGCAGCGCAACAATGAATATGCTGGTGGCTCGTGGGCCTCAATGGGCCAAAGCAGGCCACTGTCATGTTGGTTAACAACCATTGATTGAAATATAACTTTGACATGATCTGTTTTAGAAAGTGTTGTTTTTCATTATTTGACTATATTAGAAGTGGGCAAACTGTGGCTATAGAGCCACATGCGACTCTTTGGCTTCATTGTGGTAAATGATGTGAGACTCAGGATTATGAAATGTTGCCTACAGCTGTGATATGATAACATCTAAGAGGGTCAAAGCCATGATGGAGGGACTACTGTGCTTGGTACTGTATAAACAAGCAGTAGAAGATGATGTCTAACTCAAAGACTTTAAAGTCATCTTCCAATTGCACTATCTCCAATGTTGATAGAAATGGTAGTGCTAGTACTAGTACTGTACTGCTGTTTTTATGGCAGGTTCTTCTGGAAAATAATCTAATGGAAAAAATTATTCTGTTCATAAACCTGCAAAATGCATTTTAGCTTTTAAAGATCGCTGTTACCACTTTTCATATTAAATTTTATAACCTTTTATAAAATACATGCTGCGTTCTTTTACTGTAGTAAGATCTGACACTGTATAAGGCTGGGTCAGTGCCATGCACCTGGTTTACGCATTAGTATAAGCCCCTCAGCTTTGAAATGGAAACATGCTGGGTATCATATCTTGAGGTACATCATTTTAATTGTACATATTTATATGCAGACAAAGTAACTTTTAGTATCTTTGTTGTCTGAATATGGAATGAAAATCCTTAAGCGACCACCCAGGAGACCAACAAAATCCGTTACCTGGCAGAATTGCTTCTCTATCCAAAGCTTGCAGAAGTCAGTGAAATGATTTTCATTACCTTCAAGGGGCTTAGGATAAGGGCCTTGGTCTTTCATTAAATGTTGAACAAACTTTTTCTAAACCTTTGGGAGACTTTAAAGTTGTCATATAATACAGTGGTTTACTTACCGAAGATGGTCTTCAGTCTAGATTTCACTGCATTAATATATTAGACATAGGGTGAAAACAGACATGACGCTAGCCACCCTTTAACCACCCTTGGTGGTCATTTTTCAGGGCTGCATAGGGCACCAATACAGCCCTGCAACATGCATAAATAACCACCAAGGGTGGTTAAAGGGTGGCGTCATGTCTGTTTTCACCCATAGGTATGTGCTGTGCATCTCTGTAGATCTCTCTATGTATGTGTCTATATCTGTTTTATTGAACTGGTTATAAAGACAATATAGAACAGAAAGTGAGGGATAAACACACACACAATTTATATAATGGGGATGTTAATGCTTGCTATACTAAAATGAGTAAATAATGGTAGAACAGTACAGCTGTATTGTTTTGAAAACTAACTTTATATAAACACCCCTTCATCATAATAATAGTGCCACTGTAATTGTGTTTAGGAAATGTATTAGTATAGGGGTGGGTGTGTGTGTGTGTGAGAGAGAGGGGGGGGGGGGCGTAAAGTGAGTATGGATGTTTTTACCTCAGAATAATTGCTCATCTGAACAAGCCCCCAAAAGCCTTTTCAAGCAAAGCCATAAGGAGAGACTGAGGGTGATTTTACAAGTTACCCCAAACCCCACTTTTGTTTTCTTCCACAGATTTCTTTAAATGCATTTAAATTCAGCCCCCACCCCCTTCCCACATTACACAATGTGTGCATAATTCATAATAAGCACCTATTTATTTCTGTGAAAATCCCACATTAGGAAGCTCCTAGAGGGAGCACTGAAGAGCTGGAGCAGCCCAGCCCAGGGATGAAATTAACAAGAAGCTGCCCAGCTGCAGAGCAGTTAAACGTAACAAGAGTTTAAATTAATAAAAACCGTGACATTAACAAGAGATAAAAATGAACAAGAAGCCACTGGGCTGGAGAACAGCTGCCAGAGGACCGATTCACCAATTCAGGTGCATTTGCCCATTTTCACATGCACAATTAGGTGTATTTTTAATGTGTGTATTTTTCTTGCCCTTCCCATGTTCTAGATTTGTAGGTTTAAAACTCCCATCCTTGTAAAAGTAGGATTTCAGGACCTGGTCATACGCATCTTACAAAATTGTGTTTAGCTCAAAACATGTGGATCAGAGCATTCTGAAGTATCCCAAACATGTAGGGAAATGGAAAAGGCACATTGCTGCTCTCCAAACCCCTCCCATTCCTCTCAACGTCTGCTGCCACTCCTCATTCTTCCCTTAAATTCCAGTATTAAATACTGAGCATTTCTTAGATACTGTTGAAATAGTGGGTGAGGCAGCAGCATTGACCAGATCCCCCTGTGGCCTCATGGTGGGCAATCAACACTGCCACGCTCCAGAGACGGTACGGGGCACCTACCAGAAGGCTGCGGGAAGCTGGATGGGCTGGCCCCTGTCAGAGCCGCTGCCATAGCTGGGGTAACCCTGCCCCACCTCCCTTCCCTGACCTAAATTCCACTCACAGTCCTGCCACAGAGAGGCCTGGGCACTGTTATGAGCAGGTTTACCTCATGTGGGGTAAGGCTGCTACATGTTGCATCCCCAGAATTTTTCCAAGGACACATCATGGCAGAACAGGCAGCTGCTCGTGGGGCAGGAGGGAGAACATCTGGTGGCCACATGCCACATTAGGCATCATTTGGCCCAGCTGCCCAGGAAGGGATAAGTCTACCCAAGGTGTGGTAGCCTCTCCTCCCTGTCTCATGTGGCCTCAGTGTGTTCAATTTAAATAGCATGATCCCCCCAAAATGCATTAATCACCACAGTCCTGGAAATCTAGACATGACAGTACCACGGGTAGCCCCACTTTGACCCGCGTGGCCACCCGTGGTCCCATCATGTTTGAAACTGCATGCCAGATGTTTCCCCAGGGTGGACCCAGGGTTTGCATGGGCTGTGCTTTGTGCCCAACACCCATGCATAGCCCGAGCGGAGTGCTAGCACGATCTGTGCAAAGCATCCCCAGACTGGGGCAGACTGGGCCATCATGTTTGAAAATACCCATAAATAAAATGTTACTTGGTGGCATAATGGCATTTAGATGTACAGCAATATGCCTGAGATCAGAACTTGGCCTATTAATTTGAAGAGATAGGTGTGAGTCATTGCAGACATATTTGATCTCCCTACAACTAACTCACACAACAATAATGAAATCCAGTTTAATTCTGCTAACACAGTCTCTTTGTATGTTCAACTAAAGCATTGTTGTGAGCCACCCCGGGATGCCGTAAGCATGAGGGGACGGCCAATAAATATAAAGAAAGAAAGAAATAATAAATATATTTAATTCATACTCATACCTCTTTTTTTTGTACAAGGCGGTTTGTGCTTTCATGGAAAACAACACATCTTGTGGTATTTCCGTTTTTCACTGCAGCAGTTTTTGAAAGTGACAAGCAGTAAGTACCAGGGGAAGGAAAAGCATAACAGGAAAACAGACTCAAATTAGTTGAACTCAAGTGCTGCTGCTTCTGTACTTTAAAATAATATTTTTTAAAAAAACAGCAACCAGCCCTTCCTGTATCTGCTGAATCATATGCCTTGCTTCTGTTCTAGCATTGTTTAAACTCAAGGTTACCATGGGTACTGTGACATGAACACCCTGATGGATTAACAGATGGGGGTCTTTTTTGTTTGTTTGTTTGTTTGGGGTTTTTTTTACTGAAAAAGTGACAGCTCACTGTTATTGAAAACTCACCCTTTCCTGTGAGTCAGTTATTGACATGAAATAAAATGACTAATCTTAGGATCCTAGCAGGACTGATTAGGGCTGTAACAAGCATTTGAGAAAAACTGTCAATTCAATGTTTTTTGAAGTCACCATAGCGAGGATGAATACTATCAATTGCTCGCCCAAAATCTGACGAGCCGCCCACTTTATTTATTTATTTATTTATTTTCATGAATTATAACCCACCCACTTCTGCCCAATGGCAGCTCGGGGCAGCGAACAATAGACAATAAAAACATAATACAAAAATATAAAACACAGAATAATATAAAATCAAATATAAAAACCCTCAAAGATAAATGAGGCCCGAATAAATACAACCCACCCACTACCCATCTCCCTCACCTAAATGACTGGTGAAACAGCCAGGTTTTACATTGTCTACAGAAGAAGGGGAAGTCCGGAGAGAGGCAAATCTCTGCCAGGAGAGAGTTCCACAGTCTTAGTGCGGCCACCAAGAACTCCCTATCAAATGTGTCTACCCGGGATCTCCAAGAGGGTGCTCCTGCCTGACCACAGGGCCCGATCCAGGACATGAGGGATGAGGTGGTCCCACAGGTAAGCAGGGCCCAAGCCGTATGGGGCTTTAAAAGTAATAATCAACATCTTGAATTGGACCTGGAAGACTTTAGGAAGCCACTGCAGAGAACAGAGCACTGCTGTTATGTGCTCACCATGGCCCATCCCCACTCGGAGGCGGGTCAACGCATTCTGCACCAGCTGCACTCTGAGTCGTCACCAGGGGTAGCCCAATATAGAGTGGATTGCAGTAGTCCAGTCTTGAGGTGATGAATGCATGGATGATGGTGGCAAGATTGAAGCCTGAGATATAAAGTAGAGGTGTGCACCAGGGACCCAGGTTTTTCATTTTTTAAATTTCATTTTTTCAGTTTTTTTCGTAAATAATGAAATTTTGTTTTCATTTTTGCTTTCGTTTTCCATTTCCATTGGTTTCACTGGAAACAAACATTTGTGGCTATAACATTTTTGGTTTTCATTATATTTATATGAAAACTGGAAGGTTTGTACCTCCAATGGAAGGCATTATTTGTGCCAAATTTCAGAAATATTGGATAAAGGAATCCAATTTTATAATCAGTTGAATTATGATATTTTTCACAAATCTATGTATATATTCCTGGTTGTAACCTCTTTATCTCCCATCTAACGTGGATGAAACATGGCAAGATTATACACCTCCCAAATTTTACTATCTATGCCAATTTTCAGAAGGATTGGATAAAGTGCTCTGGTGGTATAAGCAATTAACTTATAAATGTATTTCTAGTTGTAACAACAGTGTACATTCAATTTGGCAAGGCTGTATCTCTCACCCATAGTATCATCTCTGCCAAATACTGGAAATATGTGATATAGGGTTTCAATTTTATAAGCTTGCACATCATATGCAGAGAAGGAGCCTATGCCAGGGATTACGTGTCACTGTGGTATAAGATCTGTTTGTGATGCCAATTGGTCAGAAGAAATGTCAAGCAAATATCCTCATTCTGTGCCGTGACCATCCCAACATCTCTCCCCCAATTGATTCTGGGAAGTTAGAAGCATCTTTTTAGGAAAGAGTCAATAGATATTCTCTCATGTCCTCTGTCACAGTGCTGCAGGATGTGATTGTGATGGTAATTGGCCAGTCTGGATGTGTAAACCATGTCTCCTGATTCCTGGGATGCTATCCCACTGCCTCCTTCTTTGCTGCCTGAAGTCCCAGTTATGTCCCTTCTATGCCTGCATCAGGGCTGCTCCCTATGCCCGCCTCGAAACCACCATCGATTGGTCCTGTTAAGCTGGAAGCATGCAGTAATTGGCCAGTGAATGTGCCTGTCTGTCTGTTGGGTTGCTCCCCATCCTCCCTCCTACATCCTCTCTCCCCCTACCATGCTAGGTGCCTGCCTCTGACTGGCACTGCTTGTGTTGCTATTTATCTGAATAATGGTCTTCAAGGGGACAAATTCAATTGCTGATAAAGTTGGGGCCCTTTATCAAATTGGTCTGTATTTTGACAAAAATGAAAGGGAAGGTGTGGGATACATTCTTGCCAAATGTCTTGTAAACAGGATGGAATATAAAAATGTTACTTCCATAAATGCATTTTCAGGTTAACGGCTTATAACATCAGGACCCATTATCCAATCTTTCTGAAATTTGGCAGGATTGGTAATATTAGATAGGGATATAATTTTTCCAGGTTTCATGCAAATTGGATGTTAAATAAAAAGGTTATAACCAGGAAAGTGTATGTAGCTTTTCTTAAAATCACAATATTCAGTTGTTTATCCAACCTTTCCGCAATTTGGTACACATAGTCTCCTTCATTTGGGGTCCAATCTCTCCAAGTTTAATAAGAATTTAATAAGAAACAAAAACATTATAGCCGTAAATATTTTTAAAGTTTTTCTCCATTATTTCATAATAACGAAAACGAAAATTCTTTTTTTTTTAATTTTCATTTTTGTTATTGCCCTGTCCTTGTGGCTGCAGGCAGTGGTGTTTTCACGATCCAGGCTGTTTCCTGCATTTGCTAGAGATAATTTCAATTCTACTTGGCTTAATATGAGGAGGAACAATATAGGTGACCTGGGTTTTTCCATAGAATATCGACGGGGTAAGGGCTTTAGGGCAGCAAGAAAGGAGATATATGATAGGGTTGATGATACTTCTCACCAAGAGGACGTTGCGTTGATTAGGGCCTCTTCATCATTGGGTTCCTATCTAAATTTAATCCCCGCATCTTGGAAACTGGCCAAATATTAGCACTATAATATTCATCCTATTTTGGGGAGGAAATTGCTACATGCCCGTTTGAATATGCTCCTCTCCAAGATTTTGGAGGGTCAAATTGAGGGGCTACCATTTGAGGATAGATTATGCCCTTTTGACTCGCTGCAAGTGGAATCAGTGGACCATATCTTGCTGGAATGTTGTCTTTATCAAAAGTTTAGGATGCAGATGCTAGATTCTGTTTTATCTCGGTACCCGGGGAGATTGAATTCTGAGCTTACCCAAATACTGTTATCTAATTATTCTCCTGAAGTCGCTCGGGTTGTGGCACAGTTTTTGCATAAGGTTTTTGTTATTCGTGAGCGTTTTCTGAACTTTAAATCACAGAGTAAGGATTGAAATTTGTTTAAATTTTAACACATGCTTTTGGGAGGGAGGGTGATTAGGGTGGGGTTTTAGTTCCCCCACCTATTTTTGGTTTTTAGTCTGCCCTGTATATTAATTATTTTTATAATGTTTATGGTTATTTTAAATTGTTTTTATTGTATTTTTATAAAAAAAATTGTTGGAAGCTGCCCCGAGCTGCGTGGCAGGAGGGGCGGGGTAGAAATTTATAAAATAAATAAATAAAAATATATAATTTAGAATTGCTAGAAGGTTATGTATATGATGTTTATTTGATTTTATGTAGTCTTTTTTTTATGGTTGAATTCCTTTATAGGATTGTATTTATTTAATTTGGTTATAGTTGTATTGATGGAGGCAATGGCTAATTAGCTACGCCTGGTTATGTTTTATAAATTAACCAATAAAATATAATTACAATTACAATTTTTGTTATTACAGTAACTAAAATGAAAACAAAAAAAATTGTTTTCATTATAATAATGAAAACAAATTGCACACCCCTAATATAAGGTTGTAAACAACGAACCAGATTAATTTACAATAGGGATGTGTGAACAGAACACATTTTGGATGTTTGGATGTTTGGTCGTTCGGTTCGAAACCCGAGTTCGGGTTCAGTTGTTCGGTTCGGCGTAGTTCGCTTTGGCCGAACATCCGAAAATAGCGCTGTCGATACCGATACTTAAATTGATTTTTTTTTCGGTATCTGTATCATTTGGCTCTGAAACCACCCCTGGTCTCCATCCCTGGTGCCAGGAAGTCTGCTTCTCAGCTGCCTCCCCCTTCCAGACATGTTTTTCCTGCCCAGAGTTACATTTTCCCCACCCCTGAACTCATCTGAATTCATCTAAACTTTTCCAAACTGTTCGGACGTTCCGACGTTCCGTTCGGTCGTCCAAACAGGCCAAGTTCAGCCCAAACTCTGAACATCCGAACCGCATTCACACATCCCTAATTTACAAACTGCACTCCTCACCACAGCCACCAAATGGGCATCCAGGCGGAGCTGTGAGTGAAGTATTACACCCAGACTTTGAACCTGAGGGACCAAGGAGGGACGCGCCTCATCAATAATGGGGGCCTCCACCCATTTGCTCCTTCCCACCAACTTCACCTCCTTGTTATCGGGATTCAGCTTCAGACTGCTCACCCTCATCCAATCCCCCACCACAGCCACATGCTCCAATAGCTCAGAAATTGGAGATTTGTGGTTAAACGAACTTCTAGAGGCATTTTTGAACAGATAGATTCAGAATACCCAAAACATATAAAAAAAACATGTATGCACACTTCTACTCAAAAATGCCTTTAGAAGTTCATTTAACCACAAATCTCCAATTTCCAAGTTATTTGGGAATGTAGTTTGTCAGAAGACTCTTTGCAGCTGAAAGGGCTTCTTGCAGATTACATCTCCCAGAATGCTGTGCACCATGTCTTCCAATTGGAGGGAGGTCACCAATTATCTTTGACCTCCCTCCAACTGGAGAACATACTAAATCAAATGACAATTCAAAACCAATAGAGACAAAAACAAAACAAATGCCAATTGGAAATAATGGGGTTTTCTGAATTCTAATAGCCCTTAATGGGCAGTAAACCACTGCAATGGCAGATGTTTTTCTGAAACAAAGGGTGTGGGGATGATCTGATATGTCATTTCACCCAGCCCCCCATCATTCTAGCTGGTACTGGTGGCCTCCTACCCGCCATTCTACCCAGCCCCTCTTCATTCATCCCACTCCAGGTGGTCTTGTATTCATGAAGGCTCCTGTGATTCCAGCAGTTCCCCATGGCCTCTTACCTGTCATCCCACCCAGACCTCTTTCATTCAAGCTGCTCATGGTGGCCTCCTACCTATCATTGGAGCTGTTCCCATCAGTGGCCTCCTACTTGTAAGTACACCGAGCCTGTGCCACCAACACCTTTCCATTTCCTTTCTGTAGCTTCCTCACTTTTCCCCCACCCTTGATTTTCTTGTCCCCCTTCTCCTGCATTGGCATGGGGGGGGGGGGGAATGCATATCAGATCCTCCCCACTACCTTTGTTTCAGATAAGCATCTGCCATTTTATTGGATTGTTGCCCATTAACGGCTATTGGCATTGACAAAGCCCCATTATTTCTAATTGGCATTCATGATGTTCCTGTTGTCTCTGTTGATTTCCAATTGGCATTCTTTGTCATTGGATTTAGTATGTCCCCAATTGGAGAGGAGGTCAAAGATAATTCGTGACCTCCCTCCAATTGGAGGGCATGGTGCACAGCATTCTGGGAGTTGCAGTCTACCAGAAGCCTTTTTCAGCTAATAGAGTCTTCTGATGGACTGCATTTATCTAGAGCCCCTTGCATAGGCTCATATGCTCAGTGGGCCCAGCTGTTTGTTTTAAATGCTAAACCTGGGCTTCCCTCTTCCCAGGAGTGTTCCCCCTTGTTGCTGCCCTGAGCTTCCTGACCACTGCCCAGAACCTCCTGTAGTGCCTCTGTTAATGCCTGGAGCCCTGCACCCCTGCAGCTTCCAGGTAATTTGGGTAGGGTGTTTCTACTCCTGGAGATGTCCACAATGATCAGCCTGTCTGATGCTCACATGTGTGTGGGCATCCAAACATACATATAATTGTGATCAAAAGATCACACAAACTATCAAAAAACAATGACCCAAATCTGCCTCACAATAAAAAAAACTACCCAGATGCTTTTCAGGGGTGAATAAACCCACTTTCTCAATGGGTTAATGTAAAGATGATGGTATGTCACATGATTTTTTTTTAAAATGGCAAATGCTGGCATTTCCAGAAGTTAATCTAAATTCTCTTGTCTCATGTAGAGAGAGCAAAATTCTTGGTGTGAAGCTTTCCATTTTTTTAATGCTTACACAATGAGCATGGAGAAAAGGTTCATAGACTGCTAAATGCAGAGCTCTGCTGGAAATGCCAGCATTTGCTATTATTTTTTTTAAAGTAATGTGACATGGCAGGGGAAGTAGGGTGCCAGCCCAAGCCCTCTGCCAGAACCCCTCACGTCCCACCCCCAGAAAGCACCCAGCCAAACCCCAGTTTGCAAACATCTGCTGCCAAGAGAAGAGAGATGGGAAGATTTATGCTGAGGTTTGCAAACTTGGGTTTGTCTGGGCGCTCAGGTGGAAATCAGTTTGCAACAGTCAAACTCTATTGATCCCCAAATAACTAAAACAGTTACTTACAATAAGCAGATTAAAAATAAAAAGGATACATTTAAATGTCTATATATATAAATGCTAGAAGTCTAAAAAGTAAGATGGGAGAATTAGAGTGCATTGCGTTAAATGAGGCTATAGACATAATAGGAATCTCAGAGACCTGGTGGAATGAGGACAACCAATGGGACACGGTATTAGGGATGGGCGAACGCGGTTCGGATGTTCGGAGTTCGGACCAAACTCAGTCTGTTCGGAGACGTCCGAAACAAACGTGCAAACCAAACTCTCGAACGACCGAACAGTTCGGTCGTGTTCAGATGAGTTTGGGGGCAGGAAAAACGTCTTTCCAGGGCCGAAAATTAGGTTTCTGTTTCGATTTCATTTTGTTTTCGCTATTTTTGACTGTTCGGCCAAGTTCGGCCAAACCGAACTCGGCTGAACCGAACCATCGAACCTGAACTCGAGTTTCGAACTGAATGACCGAACATCCGAACTTTCGAACCGCGTTCTGTTCGCCCATCCCTACGTGGTATTACCAGGATACAAAATATATCAAAATGACAGAGTAGATTGAGCTGGTGGTGGGGTGGTGCTATATGTAAAAGACAACACTGAGTCAAGCAGGATTAATATTGTAAAAGAAGCAAACAGTACTCTGGAATCTCTGTGGATAGAAATTCCACGTATAATGGGGAAGTGCATAGTGGTTGGCCTATACTATCGTCCTTCTGATGAAGACAGGGAGACTGACTGTGAAATGCGAAGGGAGATTAGACAGGCTACTAAAGTCGGAAACGCAGTAATAATGGGTGGTTTCAATTACCCTCATATTTATTGAGTGAATGTCTCCTCGGGGTGCGATGCAGAGATAAAATTTTTAGATGTCATAAATGACTGCTCCTGGAGCAGCTCGTCCTGGAACCAACAAGAGAAAGAGCCACTTTGGATCTAGTCCTAAGTGGAGTGCAGGATCTAGTGCAAGGGGTAATGGTGCTGGAGCTGCTGGGCAATAGTGATCATAATATAATCAAATTTGACATAGTCACAGGAGGGGAAATGCGAAATAAAACCACTGTGGTAACATATAACTTTAGAAAGGGGAACTATGTTAAAATGAGGAAAGTAGTTAGAGGGAAACTTAAAGGAGCAGCTGCAAGAATTAAATGTCTACAGGCAGCATGGAGACTATTTTAAAACACCATATTGAAAGCTCAGATTAAATGTATTCCACAAATTAAAAAAGGTAGGAAGAGGACCAAACGTCTGCCTGTGTAGGAAAGGTAAGTCATGCCTCACTAATCTGTTGGAATTCTTTGAGGGTATAAACTCGATTTTTTAACCGAACCGAATTTCCGAACTCGGTTCTGTTCGCCCATCCCTAGTTCTGGTCACCCCATCTCAAATGGTGAGGTGAAGGAGGCTATAGGAGTCAAAAAGGCATCCTTTAAAAAATGGAACGAGAGTTCCAATGAGGTAAATAGGGACGAGCATAAGTGTTGCCAAAGTAGATGTAAAAAGTTAATAAGGCAGGTCAAAAAGAAACTTGCTAAAGATGCTAAAATTAATAATAAAAACTTTTTCAAGTACATCAGAAGCAGGAAGCTTGCTAGAGTCAGTTGGACCATTAGATGACCAGGGGTGAAAAGGGTGCTTAGGGAGGAAAAGGATATTGCAGAGAAGCTGAATGATTTCTTTGCTTCGTTCTTCACTGCAGAGGATGTTGGGGAGATACCCATGCCGGAATCTTACTTTGTAGGTGATGAATTGGAAGAGCTGTAAGAAATCAATGTGACTCTGGAGGAGGTTCTAGAGAAAACTGACATACTAAATACTAACAAATCACCAGCACCAGATGGTATTCACCCCAGAGTTCTGAAGGAACTCAAATATGAAAATGCAGACCTACTGTTAGTAATTTGTAACCTAATGCTAAAATCTGTCACGGTACCTGAGAGTAGGAGAGTGGCAAATGTAACCCCGATACTTAAAAAGGGATCCAAAGGTGATCCTGGAAATTACAGACCAGTAAGCTGGGCAAAATAGTGGAAACTATCATTAAGAACAGAATTAATGGGGAAGTCAACATGGATTTAGGAAAGATAAGTCATGCCTCACTAATCTCTTGGAATTCTTTGAGGGTATAAATAAGCATGTGAACAAGGGAGACATGGCAGATTTAGGGGTGAGAATTCTGGTTCTCCCAAGATCAGATATTGCAGGAATTTGGGTGTATCGGCTTAATCTGATATTTACCTGTACAGGATTTTTTACATTGCGGCCATTGAAGTCAATAGCTGCAATGTAAAAAACCCGGTACCACGGCCAATGTTAAAAATCCGGTATGCTGGTACAGGTAAATCCGGTACCAGGGAGATCTGATATTGGTACATCCGGTATCTGGTATTCTCCCCGGTGTCCCACCCCTAGCAGATATAGTGTACCTGAATTTCCAGAAAGCATTTAATAAGGTCCCACATAAAAGACACTTGAGAAAATTAAAAAGTCATGGGATAGGAGGTAGTGTCTTACTATGAATCGGTAACTGGTTAAAGGATAGGAAGCAAAGAGTAGGACTGAATGGTCAGTTTTCACAATGGAGAGATGTAAAAAGTGGTGTGCCCCAGGGATCTGTATTGGGACCAGTGCTGTTTAATGTATTTATTAATGATTTGGGAAAGGGTGTTAAGTGTTATGTGATCAAATTTGTAGATGACACCAAGTTATTCAGCATAATTAAAAAACATGATCAGACTTTGAAGAACTGCAACAGAATCTTATGAGACTGGGTGCCTGGGTATATAAATGGCAGATGAGATTTAATGTGGACAAGTTATGCACATAGGGAAAAATAATCCAAACTATGAGTACACAATGCTGGGTGTGAGTTAACACTCAGGAAAAGGATCTGGGAGTGACTGTGGACAATACGCTGAAATCCTCAGCCCAGTGTGCTGCAGCAGTCAAAAAAAGCAAACAGAATGTTAGGAGTTATTCACAAAGGGATAAAGAATAAAACTGAGGATATCATAATGCCTCTATACAAATCAACGGTGGGACCGCACCTGGAATATTGTGTGCAGTTCTGGTTAGGGATGGGCAAACGCGGTTCGGAAGTTCGGAGTTTGAACTGAACTCGACCAGTTTGGTCGACCAAACCAAACTTCTGAACCGAACTCGGTTTTCAAACCAAATTTCCAAACTCGGTTCTGTTCGCCCATTCCTATAAGATAATATTCCATTTAGTTCAATAGGGTTTGACTTTCCGAATGCTGTTCGGAAGTTCGGAGTTCGGACCGAACTTGAATAGTTCGGTTGACCGAACCAAACTCGATTTTTGAACCGAACCGAATTTCCGAACTCGGTTCTGTTCACCCATCCCTACTTCTGGTCGCCCCATCTAAAAAAACCATAGCTGAGCTAGAAAAGGTACAGAGAAGGGCAAAGAGAATGATAAAGGGTATGGAACGGCTTCCATACAAAGAGAGGCTTGACAAACTGGGTCTCTTCTGCTTAAAGATGAGAAAGAAGACTGAGAGGGGACATGATAGAGGGTTATACATTCTTGAATGGTGTGGAACGAGTAGATTGGGAAGAGATATTTACCCTCTCAAATAGTACTAGAACTAGGGGACATTCCATGAAACTAGCTGCCGACAGATTTAAAACAAAAGTATTTTTTCACTAACGCATAATTAACTTATGGAATTTGTTGCCAGAGGACATTGTCAAGGCCAGTAGTATAGTTGGGTTTAAAAAAGGACTGGATATGTTCTTGGAGAGTAGGTCCATTGATGGCTATTTGCCAAGTAGCTTACGGGATGAACCTCTTACTGCCAGGAGCTGGGAGTGAACAATGGGGAATGGATTATCCATTGTGACTGTTGGTTCTTCTCCCATGTGATTGAGATTGGCCACTGCTGGAGGATGGAATACTGGGCTAGATGGACCATTGGTCTGACTCAGTATGGCACTACTTATGGTCTTATGTTCCTGAGGGGGTTCCCTGCTGGGAGTCTTGGGGACCAGTCCCCCTGCTAGGAAGTCCCCTCAGGAAACCCAGCAAAACCCCATTTTACAAGGTACTGCCGGGCAGAGAGAGAAGGGAAGATTCATGCTAGGTCTCTCTCTGCCCAGCAGCAGCAGTTTGCAAAGGAGTTGGACTGGGTGCTTCCCTAGGGAGTTTCCTGGTGAGGGAACTGGGTTGGGAAGCGCCCAACTAAACCCCTTTGCAAAGTGCTGCACCAAGCAGAGAGAGAAGGTATCCATGTTGTTCCCTCTACCCCCTTACCCCACGTAGCTGTTTTCAGCCTTTGTAACTGACAAGCCAAGTCAGGGTGCACTGATGGAGCTGGTCCCCAGTGCACCCAGGCCAGTTCTTTTTATTTACAAAGACCTTCAAGTGCTCAATGAGAAGACAGTGAGAAGCTGTAATTTCGTGTCTTGTTGTCGTTTCACAGAATGAGGTGAGAAATACGTTTCTTGCAAAGAAACTCAAAAGCAACAGGAATGAGTTTCAGCCCTACTTGCAAGCACTCCTGAAATGTTAATATTTCCCTTCGGAACAGGAATACTTTTCTCAGCCCTACTTGTTGCTTGGGTGACGTGGCTTTAGAAGCTGCATGCTTTTACTGTGTTTTTTAGTGTGTGGGTCGGGAGATAGGAGGCTGAGCAAATCATCTTAGTACCTCTCTGCAGCTGTTGCTTCAGGCGCTCTTTGTTTGCAGGATCACAGAATTAACATTTCTGCTGGAATATTATCCCAATTGGTGCAGTTTATTGTTAGGGTTGGGCCCTAGACTGTATAGCCTCATTCAACAGAAAGGGTCAGATTGAGGTGTTGAATACTGAATAGTTTTGACAGCAAGTTTTTTTTGAGGGGTTGTACTCACACAATTGGGCATTACACAGAGTGAAGTCCAGACAATGTCTTTGGATCAGGAAAAATTGAAAATTCTGACTGTAGCCTCATACTCTGGGTGCTTTCCTACATTATAAAAAAGTCTGCATTGTTTAAGATGCACATTACAATTTGCTATTCCCCATTCGCACATTCTGCTTTTCTCCACATTTGAACTTAATGCACATTGTAAAATTATGTATTATAAGCATTCCCACATTCGGTTTGATGCATATATTTCTCTTGCTTTTATCCGCATTCTCAATGGGTGATTTCAGACGTTACGGGGCCCTTTGGCCCCGTACCGAAATCACTGGCTTCATTCCTCCCCAGGGTCGCCCCGTAACGCCATATCAGACGTGCCTGGGGATCCCGGCGGGGAACCTGGGAGGGGGCGGGGCCGCGCGGTGCAATGTGCAGCCGCACGGCCCTGCCCCCTCCACGCACCCCGCCGCCTGAGGAGACAGGCGGGCGGCGGGGTCATTGTGGCCGCCGCGTCGGGCCGTGGCGCGCGGCCAGATGTTACTTTTCATTGGTCCCTGCCCGGGGTCCGTTTGACCATGCTTCCCAGGACATTCCCCCGGCTAGCCCGGGAAGCGTGGTTCAAACTGACCCCATGTGGGGATTCACCGTGGCGAACATCTGGCGGGCGCCAAACAGACGTTCGAGACACGGTGACCACAGGTGGGTATTCACCGTGGTTCACCGTGATCTCGTAACGTCTGAAGATACCCAATGTTACAGAAAGGATACTGGAAATGACCTTTCTCCCCTCCTCTGGAAGCTGTTTCTCCCACCACTCTGGAAGTTCTTTCCCTCCCTCGTTTTCCATGCCTGGAGCAGCATCAGCTCTCTCTGTGGACTTCCATTGTCCTCGAGGATTAATAGAGGATTCCTGTGCATTCCTTTATGTGCTGCATTCCCATATTGAAAATATGTGCATTATTTGAATGTGGTTTCAATGTATCATTCACACAATCATTCTATGCGCATAATAAAAAAAAATGTCCTTATTCAAGACGGTTTGGGGGCACCCTGCAATGTGTTTTCAAACATGCGCATTTGATAGAAAATATGTGGATGAAGGCATTCACATTTTGTTGAAATATTTGGATAAAATAATAATGCGCATAAATCAATTATGTGGGAAAGCACCCTCTGTCTTAAGCTTTGTGATGTGTTTATTACGAGGCTCATGTATGTGTAACTGTGGTGTGATCTATTTTGGTGTTTAATGTTTTGCTAATTGTTTCCTGCAAACTGACTATTAGAACTTATGACTGCATGATGTGTACAAACAATTGTAAAGTGACAGTCTCTCCCCCGCAGTTTACAACCAGGGTGGGAACTTGGACCCATGTGCCAAGTGCAGCCCATGGCTAGTGTTTTCTGTCTTCTTTCCAATTGCTGGATCTGGCCTCTGGATACCATTCCTACCCCAAAACACTGAAAGACTGAAGGCATGTACACACTAGAATAGGGGACAGGTCGATGGCTCAGATTTATGATCTGGGCCCTCTTCTTCCTGAGCATACCCCTTAAGCATCCCCAACCCCAACTTTTCCACTGCCTTTGGAACTTGTACTAAGTTTCGAAGGTAATCTTGAGAGGTGAAAGGTTTCCCACTCCCAGGTTTACAGTCTAAACAGATAAGACGCACATTGAGCAACAGGGGAAAGAGTGGTGAAGTTGAAGTGAATTGCCAAAGGTCATATATACAAGTCAGTGGTAAATCTGGTAATAGAACCTACATCACAGGCAGTTGTCCTGCCCACTGGATCGTGCTGCCTTTTGTAAGACGGTATCTCAAATATTAATTAGATTCAGAGCTCATGACTGGAAGTTGAAAGCAGCTATGAGCCACATTTCCTCTTTGCCTTCAGTTGTAAAATGATGCAACATATTTACCTCATATGTAACTTGTGAGAACTAGCTAATTTCTCAAAAAGACGTTTTGTCGCTAGACAAGTACTGTATAAAAGTGCTTATTGTTTTCGTAATAATTTTATCAGTCCCCACTTTTAATGGATACTAAGCATAGCTCAAACTTAGGTATGTATACCTCTCCGTATGTTCCCCTCTTCCTTTGTCCATCCTAGATTGTAAGCCCCGAAGGACAGAGGAAAGATGATCTTCATATTTTTCTGAGTGTTCACATAAAGGGCTTCTCATATTTTCAGAAGTGCCTAGATGCCTTGGATGGGTACTGCCAAAACAATTTTTTAAAGGTTAATATTAATAAATTAAGAGTGTTAAGTTTTGGGGCAGTTCGCTCCACACATAGATGGCTGGTAGGTAAACAGAGAATGGTTTCAGCATCAAATTATACCTACGTAGGTTTAAATTTTGCAGTATCAAGATCTTGGAGGCGCAATAATGAGATTTTAGCAGCAAAGGCAATGCAGTCAGTGGGTGGTCTTCTTAGATTATATTATGCATCAGCGATGGCATCGGTAGAGCAAATGCTACATATTTTTACACTGAAAGTACTCTCGCAATTACTTTATGGGGGAGAAATAACAGCGTTTGATTATAATAAGAAACTAGAGATTCTGCAGAACCATTTCCTTCGGAACATTTTAGGAGTATCAAGGGCAATGCCTCTGGCCCTGCAGAGAACAGAGACAGGAGTTATGCCAGTGTTTTTTCTGTTAAAAATAAGAATTATGTGTTTCTGGCTTAAGTTAGTGCAGGGACGAACCTCCCCATTGGTGAAGGAATGCTACTATGAGCAAAAAAGGAAGTTTGGGTACCCCAAACTTGGGTTTACAATATAACTGGTTGAGGTATATTAAAAACTAGCTATAGAGATGTAATTTCAGGTGGATAATGAGTGTATTCCAAGTGATAAAATTACGAAAGAAGAAATAAGGTTAAGAATTTAACCACTCGCTCAAAAGCAGGATATGGAAGCATGTCAGAAGAATAAGATCGCTCCAATATATCCTTTAATTAAGCATTCAGTGTCTCTGGAGAACTATCTAATAGAAATAAAAGATTTCAGGCTTAGGAGAATGATGATATTCCTGAGATTTTAAATGATTCAGACTGCAGTAGTGAGAGGTCGGAGAGAACAAATTCCATATAATAACAGAACTGGTAAACACTGCATGTAGGAGCTAGATTCTCATTCCCATGTAATCTTTGATTGCCCTTTATATGAGTATAGATTAGTGTGGATTGATCCTATTTTGGGGGATAATGATTTGTCTACTGAAGGGAAGATGCAAAATACAATATCTGAAACCCCACTAATTAAGATAATTGCTTTGTTCCTTATGAAACTGGTTAGAAGGATTAAGGAAGTTTATGATATATGTGGTATACAATTACAATGGAAAGTGTATAATTTGCTGTATAAGTGAGGAAGAAGTACAAGGCTGGCTCAGTTTACATAAGATACTGATAACTATTTTACTAATATTATGATAGCTAGTCTAAGCTGATAATCTTGACTGATATTGAAGATAAATATTTTGGTGCTATGGCGTGTAATATTATAGAAATGGATTGATCATTTACTATTTTCTAATTTAATAGTGAATATGGCTTGATGTGATATCGATATTTCTTGTTTTAAAATTGTCATAGCGAAACTCGCTGATACAATATACTTATGATTGATTGGTATGAGTATTTCACCCCTGAGATTGGTTTACCTGGAAATTAAGCTGTTCATCTGACTCTCTACCCGAGGCTTAAATTACCTGTTGGGGACTGTAAACCAATTAGAACAACTTGTTAATGTGTAATCCCTGGGGATAAAATACCATACGCTATCCCCAATGGACTCTTGATAACAGGGGCCGTTGAAGTAGTGAAATTACCACTCACTAAATGTTTAGATGATTGCTTTCATTGGGAGGTATTTTAACCCCACAGGAAGCAGTGGCCATATGAATGGCTTGTGCCCTGATGTAAAGTAACACGTCCCTCGGCAAGGAATATTTTGTGAGAACAGTCCCAAAGTTTCTTCTTTTTCTATCCTCCCCTGTCCTCTACTTTAAATTAACTTCTTTTGGGCACACTCCTTCATCTGATGAAATCAGTGGCAGTGAGGCATTGATTTCAGTGGCAGGGGATTGCACCTTTCTCTTTATCGTTTAATTCTCCTTGAGTGTTTTACAGCACAACCTCCTTGCTCCATTGAACTCTCTCTCTCCTCTTTCCCCATTCTTTTATTTAAAATAGTCTTAAAAGTAAAGTCAAGCACCTTTTGCACATGTTGCTTTTTCTTCATCATGAATAAATTCACTATTCATGATGAAGAAAAAGAAATGTGCAAAAGGTGCTTGACTTTACTTTTAAGAACATTTTTAGTTCTTTTGACATCCATGTTGGCTCCTTACCTCAGCTTCCTTCAGCCCTGAGATATTTAGAGGGTACATGGCCACTGGGGATAACTGCTGAGGTGAACCCAAGATGGTGCACTACAAAGCTGGCACGACAACTAATCGCTGACATGGCTAAGCTCCATCACTAGTGGGAGTCTCTGGTAAAATGTCAGTCAAAGTAAATAATATGTAGGCAAAATATGCTGGCTTCTGCCAGTCCGGATCTGGTGGAAGAAAGAGACTTTGCAGTGAGTTAGAAAATCCCTATAATAGCTTTAGGCTGTACTGGTGCAAGCCAATAACTGCCTGTAGGGTTGGGAGAGAGCAGGGCTGCAAAAAGTACAGCCCTAGGGCCGCATGCAGCCTGCAAGGACCTTTCCTGCAGCGTGACTCCCCCTGGCTGCAAAGACCTTTCCTGCGACCTGTCATGCCTCCTCCTGCTCTGGCAATCACCTTTCGTCCAGCCCCCACACTGGCACAAAACCCTCCTTCTTCCAGGCAGCAAGCCTATTAAAGAAGCTGGCCGGATCTCACCTTCCTCTTCCCTGGCTCCAGCTTTCTGCTGCTGCCAATGTCTGCACTTGAGCCCCTCGCTGCTGCTTCTTCCACCCAGATCTCCAGCCCTAGCTCCTTGCTGCCAGAGGATGGGGCTATGCAAATTGAGGGCATGCCCACATGCGACCCAGGGTTGAGCCCAAACCAAATTTTCCAGCCCTCGGCACAAATCAAGTTGAGCACCGCTGGGATAGAGACAGGAAGCAGAAAGAAGGTGGAACACTAGTAATCATGATCTTCCTTACCTGAATCAAACAGATGTCTGGCATGCTTAACAACCTCGTCCAGTATCCCCACAGCTACTCCAAATTTCAAACACTGGTGTATTGTTCATATAAACTGTATGACTGTGCCCTGTTTTATCCTGCCTGTTCAAGTATGTGTCATAACAATTCCTAGTGCTGCTAACAGCCAATGGAGGGTGTTTCCAGACATGACGCTAACCCCACCTTAACCACACATGAACATTTCTTATGCATGTTGCAGGGCTGCATAGGGCACCAACACAGCCCTGCAACATGCATAAGAAATGTTCAAATGTGGTTAAAGTGGGGTTAACGTCATGTCTGAAAACACCCAGAGTCTCTCTCTTTTACCTTAAATATTAGCAGCTCTCTGCTACTAGACCACAAAGATCTGGACTATTTCTCTGCTTGCTGGATAAGTTCCTAGGTGCTCATGGATTTGTTACAGCAAGATTGCTGAAGCGCTTATACAATAAGTGATATCATCTTCTGGATAAGGAGTATAAGGAAAAGGACAACAGCCAGATACTGAAGGCAGGCTATGGGTGGCCAAACTACCTTTCTCCCTGTTGTCTTGTAAAAAGATTTTAAGCTATACATCATGCAAGCATTTCAGCCATGGAGTCTTTCCTGTATATTTGCTGGAATGGTATGAATTTTTGTTTAGTATAGTCACATATAAAATTGGTGAGTGAAAGGACTGGAGATCAGAGAAAAATTCACTGTGCATATTATTTTCCAGTGTCTCCAGGCAGAAGGTTTTGAGTCTGTTCCCTAATTAAATATGAATCTGGTTCATCAGACTGCTTCTGTTATTAATACAGTAAATATTCTAGTGCTTCATTAAGTTTAGTCATATTATTTAGAGCTCTCTGTACACTACATGCTAGGGATGTGTGAACACCGACCTGTTTGGTGTTCAGTCCGTTCGGTGTTTGGCCCGTTTGGGGTTCGGCCCCCCCAAAACCATTCGGGTTCAGGCTGTTTGGCCCGAACCTGTTCGGGAGGGCGAACCCATTCGGGTGAGGGGTGGGGGTCAGGGGGGAACCCGGTTTTCCCTCCCCCCTTCAAGCTGCACGGGTGGAAGGGGTGCCAGGGCTCACCTCCCCCACCCTGCCCAGCCTGTTAATTTAAAAAAAAAAAATTAAACCCCCACCCCAGGGATCGACCTACATGGTGGTGCCAGGGCTCTGGCCCTGGGCCCGGGGGTGGCAGCAGCAGTGGCGGTGGGTCTGGCTCCGGCGGTGCTCTGAAGCGCTTCAGGCCTCTACTAGGCCTTCCAGGTCAGGTGACCCGGAAGGCCTAGTAGAGGCCTGAAGCACTCTGGAGCGCTGCCAGAGCCAGACCCACTGCCACTGCTGGTCTGGAAGCCCGGTACCACCAGGTAGGTCAGGCTCTGGGCTGAGATCTGGCAGCGGCAGTGGTAGCAGTGGCGGGTCAAGGTCTGGCGGCGCTCCAAAGTGCTTCAGGCCTCTACTAGGCCTTCCAGGTCAGGTGACCCAGGAAGCCTAGTAGAGGCCTGAAGTGCTCCAGAGTGCGGACAGAGCCAGATCCACTGCTGCCGCCAGACCCAGGCCCAAAGCTCCGGCACCACCAGGTAGGTCAATCCCTGGGGTGGGGTTTTATATATATATTACCAGGCTGGGCAGGGGGGGGAGGTGAGCCCCGGCACCCCTTCCACCCGTGCAGCCTGGAGGGGAGAGGGAAAACCGGGTTACCCCTGTCCCCTGCCCTCCGCTTGAATGGGTTTGGAATGCAAACTTTGTTTGGCAGGTTCAGGCAGGGGGCAGTTTGGGTTCGGGGTGTCTGCGAATGGGCCGAACACCAAACCCCTAAACCGCGTTCGCACATCCCTGCTACATGCAGCCTTGCAGAGAGCTAGTCTAATTTGCTCATGCAAGATATTGATTCATTCCAAGGCAGCATCCAAAGCCTTCGGTCCTGTATTAGAAGCTCTTTCCTTTCTTTGTCTCTTTACTTTATTAATTTAGCATGTATATAAAACATTTATTTTAATTTTTAAAGATGTGGAATTGAGACGAGAGATGGGGTGCAGACACACAAGCTAGGACTGGCCTGATCCACCGCCATGCCCGGGTGGGCAAGGAGCTGGCCACACATGCAAGCGGCCAGCCCCACCCCACCCCCCATCCCTCGGCCCACCCAATATTCCACCCCCAGCTGTGACTTGGCTGCACAGGGTTGGCAAAGGTGCCTGCTACTCGAGGCTTCAGTGGGGAAACTGGACTTCTCCACGGGATGGGGAAGACGGTTCCGGCCACATAGGCGGAGGCCCCTTAGCCCAGTCTGGGCAGATTGGGCAATGATGCTATGCACTGTATCCCCAGCCTTCCCCAGCAGATGCAGCACATACCAGCCAGCTGCCTGCCCTGCCCTAGGGTGGGGTGAACATCTATCAGTGGCTGGACATACAATGTGCTGCATCACAGAGAAGGCTGCCTGATGCAGGGTAATGCTGCCCAAATTGGGTTACCATTTTGTGTGGCTTCACCCATAGTGTCTTGCCCAAGGCCACCCAGTGAATTCATGAACTTTTTTCATATGTGCATTTGTTTTGCAAAAGTGTACATCTTGTTATACTGATTTTACAAACAATCTGACTTAACTGCTGCATTTAATTCGGTTACTGAAAATCATGAATGAGTTGCCTTTCAGTTAAACTTGCTCAGTGAGTGTCTTTTCAATACATCCCACCTTGTAAAACATGCATTTCCCCAAGATTGTGTGGCCCTGACAGGAATTCTTTAGGATCTGTATGTTATGCCTAGTCATGCTAGTGAAAATGTATTTGAGAAGCAAGGGAGAACTACAGAAAAAATAAAGGTTTCTCCTGCTTTCACTAACAGCTTTCTTTCCCCACTTCCTTCACCCACTCCTGGTATACAGTCGTCTCATATTTCTTCATATTTCACCTCTCATGCCCCTCTTCTTCAGTCCCTTATCACCCTAATTCTTATGCATTCTCTGATTTCTCAACATCCCCCTTTTCCATTCCTGGGCTTTACATGGCTTCTCCACAAGAGTAATGAAGTATACAACACCTTGCTTCTCCTCAGTTCACTCTCGGAGTGATCCCTTCAGTCCACCATTTTGGAGCTGTAAAACGGGGGGCCACAATGGAGAGGGCGTTCTCGGTGACTGGGCTGCAACTTTGGAACTCCCTCCCAGAGGAAGCCCACCTGGCCCCAGGTCTTCTGGCTTTTTGCCGAGCCTGCAAGACCTGGCTGTTCGCCCAGGCCTTCAGAGGGGAGGGTGGGATAGTTGGGGGGTAAATCTGGGGGTTTTAAGAGTTTTAGAATGTTTTTATAGTTTTAGTATTTTTTTACGGAATTTTATTGTGATGTATTTTGACCCTTGTAAGCTGCCCTGAGATGCTGTAGGCATGATGGGGACAGCTAATAAATACAAATAAATAAATAAATAAATATTGGTGGAAAGTTTCAACTGTTTATTGTCAGTAAATCTGAAACCTCAAATCGTGGTGAATTTTCTTTTTGTCAGAAAGGTCATTTACCTTCATTTGTGCGATGCAGAATCTTACTAGCTCTTTCTGCTGTTTTCGCCATTTGTTGTTGTTTTCCGTGAGTTGAACAGAGCTACTACGTGGCCAATCCCAAGCCCAGGGTGTGCCCCATGCACACCCCTAGGGGCTGTGGAGATGCAAAAGTACTAGCTAAGTGCCAAGGCAGTGCTGTCAATTGCTGTAAAACTGTCATAAAAGTCCTGCAAAGTCCCAGAAAGTGGTGGTGGTGGTGGTGATGGTGGTGGTGGTGATGATGATGATTGATGCTAGAAAGTGACAAAAAATTCCAGAACATGACAGAATTGACAGGAAATGACAGAAAATCATAGGTGCCAGGCTCAACAATGGCAAAAGCAAGGAATCACTGGAGACTGATGAAGTGCTCCTAAAAGGTCAGTATTTCCCAGTGGAACTGTTACACTTGCTCTTGTCTCAGCCCTAGTTGTCAGCGTGGAAGACAAACATAGGACAAACTGGGGACTTTGAAAGGTTTACATTTTTCTGAGATGTTTCATTTTAGGCTGCCATTCCACATGCAGTCTTATATTTTTAAAATATTATTATACTTGAGGAGGAAAATATACTTCAGCCCTGAGCTGAAAAATTCTTGACCAAGAGATGCTGTACAAATTGGCATTGTGGATTAAATATTGCTGTGCTGTATGGGAGGCCTTTCCAAGAGTGCTAGTCATCGGAGATTTTTAAAGGTAAACTGAGTAGGTAGGATTAGGTTTGTGTGTCCACCTCTTTTCACCCCTGGCTTATGCACTATTGCATCAGTGTGTTCAACAGAGCCCCAATGAGTGAATTTATAGTGAGACAGAAGAAAAATAAGATTTATTTTTATTTATGAGTCATTTTGATATTTATCAACTTTCCTCCTGGTCTCAATTCCCAATATTTTAAAGTAATTAAACAAATTGAGTTTTGTGCCAAACCACTCAAGCTGTGACCATTTAAATGAATGATATTTCAAAAGATAATGAGTGTGATTTGGAACACATTGGAAAATCCTTCCTCATGAGAGTATGATACATAAAAACATACTTTAAAATTAATCCAAAAGGAGTGAGGCAGCAAAGGAATGAGACTTGGCAGATCAGATGACAAGATTAATCTGTAAAAATCTATGGCTTTTCTTATTAAGACTGGAAGAAAAACAATAATGTAAATGGAAAAGTGTTTGCTAGGAATTTATTCTCCATTTTGGTCCCAATACAAATAGGATTGGATTATTTTCATCCTCCCATCTCAATATTAATGAGAACAAGTGTTGGACTTGTATTGGAACAACAAAGCTGATAACTCAAATATAAACAGAATGGTTTGTTAAGCTTGAAAATTGACTTTCAACTTGGCTGAACAAGTACAGGGCCTTGAACCGGGCCTGCAGAATTACATGCCTCAGCCTTGTTCCTGGCATAGACTTTTCATTGTGATGTACCAGCCATTCGTACTCCTTTAATTTCCACAGCCCTGGTGCAGCCACTGAGACAACCATCTCCATCGTCTCCACTCAGTGAACTTGGGGACCCTCAAGAAGGGCACTCCCAGATGACCTCAAGGGCCGGTCAAGAACCCAGGGAATGAGGTAGTCCCATGGGTAGATGGGTTCCAGGTCTCATAGGGCTTTATAGGTAAGAATAAACACCTTGAATTGGACCCAGAAGGCTATTGGCAGCCAGTGCAACGAACAGAGCACTGGTGGTATATGCTCATGGCAACCCGTCCCCATGAGGAAGCAGGCCACCACATGCAACACAAGCTGAAGCCTCTGAACCGTCACCAAGGGTAGGCCCATGTAGAGTGTGTTACAGTAATCTAATCCCGAGATGATGAAGACATGGATGATAGTGGCAAGATTGGAGACCAAGATATATGGCCGAAGTAACCGAACCAGATGTAATTGAATGAAATAAATTTATTGTTGAACCGTAGTCATCACAATATCAAACCTAAAACAATCGACATCACAGTACTAAAAGCAAACCAGAACTCCAAGACATAACATACAATACACATAGGCCAAAGGAAAATATAGACCTTAAACATCTATTACTGGATACTAAGTACCAAGGTCAAATTAATACATTATATATTCTACCCCAAAATCATTCCAAATCGTTAACCCTCCAGCTGTGCCCGTCTAATTTGATAAGCCATTAAACAAAAGTTTGCCACAGCCCTAGTAATTTCAGAGTCATTTGGACTCAGAAATTCCGTCAGAGTACTTTGAACAGAAGTTGGCCCCCTGATCTTCAAAATCCCACCCAAGAATTTAAATCTGGGTCCACTTAACAGAGGACAGACAAAAAGAATATGAGCAGGGAACTCAACCTCCCCCATGTCACAAAATGTGCAAAGCCGTTGATCGTGGGGGACACCTTTGTATCCGCCCTCTAAAAGGGCTGACGGAAAGCCGTTGCACCTCGTTTTGGCAAAGACTGATCTCCTGCCAAAATTCTGCCACTCAAACTGATAACATGACCCCGACAATAAGAGGTTAAATGGCAGGAAATCGGGGGCAGCCTTCTGCTCCCTGAGGAGTGTTCTCTCCAGCTGCAGGGTCTGATCCAGAATTCTTTTTTTTAGAAGCCTTTTAACAGCCCCAAAGCCTAAACCCTTAAGCCCTGCAGGTGAAAATCCCAGCTTGAGTACTTCAACTTCCACGGCTTTAACCCAGGAGTCCCCAAGCCCACTTTCCAAGGCCAAAGCCAAAAGGGAATTATCGTTGGTGGGGAAAAGAACTAGCTTACACCAGAATAACACCAAAGCCTGGAGAAGATATACTCTTAGGGGAGAAACAAGTAACTCAGCTCTTAATGTCACCTGGGGAGTGCTCCTAGGCACTCCCAGGATCATCCGGAGAAATCAGTTTTGAATAGTCTCCAGTTTGCCAAGGAAAGTAAGGCCCCAGACCGGGAAGGCATAAAGGATCTGAGCTAAGGTTTTAGCTCTAAAAAGGCATAAGGCAGGTGAGACCAATTTTCCCCTTGACTAAAATAAAATTTTACTATGGCCATTGCAGATTTCCCCGCCAGCCCTTTGACCGCCTCATAGTGCAAGCTCCAACTTGCAGTAGCCGAGATAACCACCCCCAAGTAACGAAAAGATCGAAACTGCTCAATGGGGTTACCCTTAATAGACTAGGCATGGATTTTCCAGGCCCCACTTGAGCCCACAATCAAAACCTTTGTTTTAGTGAAATTGATTGCAAGCTTTTCATTTTGGAAGTAATCCCCAAATCGTTGAATCGCCCGGTGTAAGCCTACCAAAGACTGGGAGATTAACAAAGTATCATCAGCATATAGGAATGGTACTGACCGCTCACCGATTTTGAGGGCATGTGTATCGCCAACTTTCATGTATGCAACTGCATCATTTTAAAAAAGATTAAAGAGAACAGGTGCTAGCAGGCAGCCTTGCCTAACCCCCGAGTGGACTCGGACCTGTCCAGATGTAATTGGCAAAACATTCTCCTTGCCACACCCACCACCTGAACATCCAGGCAAAGCTGTGACTCAAGGAGCACCCCCAGACTATGAACCTGAGGGACCAAGGAGGGGTGGACCCCATCAGCGATGGGGAAATCCCTAACCCCTGCCCACTAACATCACTTCCGTCTTGTCAGGTTTCAACTTCACCCTCATCTAGTCCCCTACAACCGCCAAACACCAGGTAAGCATCGAGACTGCTGGGACTGGGCCAGCTGAAAATGAGAGGTAGAGTTGAGGGTCATCGCATAGTGATGACACCGAACACCAAACCCCCTCACGACCTGACACAAAGGCTGCAAATAAATGTTAAAACAAAAGAGGGGACAGAATGGAACTTTGCTGAATTCCACACGTGAGATCCTGGGGAGATGAAGAATGCCCCCCCCCCCCAGGAACTGTGGTGAACAGGGGAGTGGGGACACCTGGGATTTTTTTTTCCCTGCACTCGCTGGACACTGAACTTCGTGACCCCCGCAAACTGTGTGCAGGGGCTGTTTGCTCTGTGGACTTTGTTGTTTTAGGTTAGCTGCCTGGCCTGAAGACTATCAGCTGCTGGGATTGCCCCCCTGGGATCCCCGCCGGGTCACTTCTGGCTGCCGGGCTATTAGACTACCTTGGGGCCTACGGCCGTGCTGTAGGCGCATACTGAAGGGCGTCACACTGAAAGGCATCGCGCCGAAGGGCTGCGCATGCAAGAGCGTGCCCTTGTGTGCGTGGCCTTAGGCGTCAGCGGGGCACGGGGCCGATCTGGTTGGTCTCAGCTATTTGGTTGTTGTTTCTGTTTTATATAGCTGGGGTTATCTCTATCCCATTGGCCCAGTGCCAGGCAGATTCTTCTTTGCCTCTTTCAGCATTGAGGCAAAACTTAAAGTTTCAATCGTTGGAGAAGTTTTGTGGGGCCTGGGGACTAGGGGTGAGAAGTTCGGATAATCCGGTATCCGATACTGCCGGTATTTTGCTGTACCGGCAGTATCGGATTAATCCGGATATTGGGGATACCATACCAGTTCCCCGTGTCGGATTTTTTTACATTGCGGCCATTGAAATGAATGGCCGCAATGTAAAAAAAGAGAGAAAAAAAACCCAACCACTTTTCCCTCCCCCGTCCAGGCTGCGCGGGTGGAAGAGGGGACACCACCCACCCACCCACCCTGCCCAGTCTGGATTTTTTAAAAAAACAATTTTTCCCCGAAGTCCCTGGCTCCGGTCTGCTGCCGGCAACCCAGAGCCCGCACCAGCAGGTAGGTAGTACTAGGGTGATCCCTGGGGTGGGGGTGGTTTAACACACACCCCACCCCAGGGATCACCCTACCCCCCACCCAAGGATCGCCTACCTTTGGCGCTCTGGGTGGCGGCGGCGGCAGCGGCCGCACAATGCTCCGGGCGGCTTCAGCGCTGGCTGTGGCTGCCGGCTTCAGCGCTTACTAGGCCTTCCAGGGAACTTCCGGGTTTCCCCGAAAGGCCTAGTAAGCGCTGAAGCTGGCAGCCACAGCCAGTGCTGAAGCCACCCGGAGCGCTGTGCTGCCACCGCCCGGAGCGCCAAAGGTAGGTGATCTTTGGGTGGGGGGGTAGGGTGATCCCTGGGGTGGGGTGTGTGTTAAACCACCCCCCACCGCAGGGATCACCCTAGTATCTACCTGCTGGTGCAGACTCCAGTGAATTTAAAAAAAAAAAAAAAAATCCAGGCTGGGCAGGATGGGTTGGGGGTGCCCCCTCTTCCACTCACGCAGCCTGGGAGGGGGAGAGATTGTTTTTTCCCCCCATTGATTTCAATGGGGACACTGACAGTTCAAAGAAGCCAAGAAAGCTAATTCCCTAGGGAATTTATAGAAAATCCCACCCACAACTCACAATAGCAAAACAACAGGTGGGGTACCTTAAACAAACATAGCATTCATAAAATCACATGTTTTTAATAAATTTAAACAACAATTAATCTCAAAACAGATATGTATCCACAAGCATGGAAATCCAATTGGGGTACTCACTAGCACTCCAAAAACATATACAGTCAATTAGGAACACCAACACTGCAAATAAAACTATACCATGCTGACAGTTCCCCATTGAAATCAATAGATCCGGCACCGGTAAACTGGTTTTAATCCGGTAAACAGGTTTTTTTGCAAACCGGTAACCGGTAAAACCGGTAGCCGTTTTTTTGCCCGATGTCCCATCCCTACTGGGGACTCAGTAGATACTGGCTGTTTGTAAATTGTTATGTTTGGGTGACCCTTGGGAATCGGTTTCTCTTAAAATATCCAGGAAATGAAGACGTCAGGGATTAGTTGCTTCAGTAGATCTTGTTTAGCCCAAACAACTTAAATTAGATATGTTTGTAGCCCCACAGAAGGAGCAGTGCAAGGGAGATGAACGAATAGTAGGGAAGCGCTAACCCGGTTCGGAAGTTCGGAGTTCGGACAAAACTCAAATAGTTTGGTCGACCAAACCAAACTTTCAAACCTAACTCGAATTCAAATTCGGTTTGAAAGTTTGGTTCGGTCGACTGAACTATTTGCAAACCGGCTACCGGTTTTACCGGTTACTGGTTTGCAAAAAACCGGTTTACCGGATTAAAACTGGTTTACCGGTGCCGGATCTGAACCAGTTCGGAAGGCCCAAACCCCTGGTTTTGAACGTATAAACTCGGATTGGAAGTTTGGAATTCGACTGAATAGTTCGGTTGACCAAACTGAACTTTCAAACTGAACTCGATTTTCGAACTGAACTGAATTTCCAAACTCAGTTCTGTTCTGTTTGCACATCCCTAAATAGCCGAGTTATCTTTGGTACGACCCTTGCTTTTGGCTGAGCCTCCCCATTCGTGCAAGGGGGAATCTAGCCTTAGTAGACATCTTCCTCATTCAATTACTTCCTTGGACCCTTTAACTTTAAGTGGGGAAGAACTTTTGAGTGGAGGCAGTCCCACGTATTTGATACCACAGATCCCGCAGCGCTGGAGCTTTTGGGGAATCTCAATGTTTTCTTATAGGGGATCTTATTACAAAATTAATTGCTCAACTAGACTATAACAAGTTTGCTGAAATCTCAATGGGAGATTGTCAAGGACCTTATCGCCGATAATAAAATATGCCAAATTAGTACAGAAGTTCAGAGCCATGCTAAGGTTCCCTTGATGGTATCTCCAGAGAGGGATTCCCCATCCCACCAGACTATTAGTGTAAATTCTACTTCATGCCCGAGTTCCAGGAATTCTGTTCGGAGGACATTTAATAGGCCCTTTGAGCAAATTGGGCAAACCACCAATCCATCACCAAGAGGCCATCTCAGGCATAATGATAAAGCTGTTTCCTTTAAGATTTCCCCCTTGCCAAATGGGTCATTTCCCCAGTGGAGATCGAAAGTGGACAGTCAGCATCATCTTTCTGCCATTACAGGCCATTGGATACCAGTCAGGCAAACTGGTTTCTATCAAATCCTTCCAGCCCCTGCTTATTAACAGCGTTTAGTTGTGTATTTCCGTTTACCCAAGATGGTGGCCCATCTCTGGCCCAAACAGAACTTTTCTTTTCCTGGGGTGTTCAGTTGAGGGAGGTCTTTGCCAGTTGAACCCAACAATCTACAGCCCAGATGAAGGCAAGTAGCAGAGGTATGACTGGGCAAAGCATAATATCATATCTTCCCCAATGTGAGTGAAAAGTCCAGTCGAAATAGTAACCCCAGGTCTTGGCCTAGGAATGGAATTGAGGTGCCAATAAACGATAGGTTATTAAGTCTGGCAATGGAGTCTAACTCCCCTATAGCTCCTAAGCCTATGGAAGTTAATATGCTAGACTTGGCTATTCCTTCTTTGCCCATTACTCCACTATCCCCAGCAAAGGGAACCAGGCTGTCCTCATCACCTGTATCCCATGTGGGCCATACAGATCCCATGAACAAACCTACAGTTTTCCCAGCCTTTAATGTAAATTCTTTGTCCCTGCTTATGGCCCAGAATCTGGAGAATTCCAGAACCATATTGCTGCTGTGTCATCAACCAGCCCAAAGCATAGTAAAGAGAAGTCTCAAAATCAAGCCTAGTTTGACTTTGATTGCAGATTGGCCCAGAAAAAATTCCAAACTGTTTATCAAGAGTATCGTTTGGGGTCTACCCCCTGCCTGCCTAGTCTATATTTCTCGCTTCAAAATGAATATAGAGACCTGATTAGACTAAAGAAACGTCTTTTTGTTGAAAAAAAGTGGTTGGCTTTGTTGGATGCCAGTAAAACCAAAGATGCCAGGACATTTTGGATCCTGATTAATGGCTCCATAAAGAAGGAGAGGTCCTTTTGGTCCTTCCTGATTCCTCCACATTCCTGGGAGGATTTCTTCACTCCTGAAAACTGAGGAACCCGGAATCCTGTGGAATCAGAGGAATCCTCTGAACTGAGGAACCCGGCCAATCTGTAGCCTCAGAGATAGATAGTGAGCAGCAACCTGTTTGGCCCCCAGTAAATGAAGCCGAGCTAGTCACAATCATTGGGTCCTTCAGAACTAATAAAGCTCCAGGTCCAGAATTGGTTCAAATCAAATTTATAAAAGCGCATATGGATTGGTGAGTCCCGGTGTTAGCGACTCTTTTTACTACCAGAAACCAGTCTGGATTAGTTCCAGCAGGCTGGGGTAAAGCTGTGGTTATTCCTATTTACAAAAAAGGTCCTCGCTCCAGTCCTGCAAATTATAGGCCAATTAGCCTCTTAAGTAGTGTTAGCAAGATTTATGCTAAATTCCTTCTCAATAGACTGAAGAAATATTGAGTGGATAATTTGGTGGATAAACTATAATAAAATACTTTGCCCAGAGCAGGCCGGATTTCAGAAGGGCCAATCTACAGTGGAACAATGTTTAATTCTTTTCCACCTGATAGAGAAGTACAGGGCAATTAATGGGAAGCTATAAATAGCTTTCTTGGATCTTAAGGCTGCTTTCAATTCTGTAAATAGGAAGCTACTTTGGTGGAAATTGAATCAGTTATTAATAGATAAAAGCTTGCTGCTCCTAATCCAGAACCTCTATAAGGATTCTTCCTTGATGGTAAAGATTGATAAGGAAGGACACACTATGGAGGGTATTATGGTAGAAAAAGGATTCAGACAGGGTTGTGTTTTAGCGCCAACACTATTTAACTTATTCATTAATGATGCAATTCCTATGCTGACACACCAAAACCTTTTCCCTCCAAAATTGGCGTCTAAAGCCATAGGTGCCCTCTTGTATGCCGATGACCTGGCAGTCCTGCCTCAAACTCAAATTGGATTAAATCGGCAGTTAAGGGCCTTTTCAAATTATTGTGTTTGTAACAACTTGACCATTAACTACGATAAATCCAAAGTGGTAGTTTCTTCCAACAGTCAGAAGATTCATAAATGGACCATTGATGGTTACCATCTCCAGCAGTTAAAAAGCTTTAAATATTTAGGAATCTACTTCCATGCCTACGGCAACTGGAACAATCACCATCACAAAGCACTTCTGGCAGCTAAGGGAGCCGCGCAAGCTATATTAAGTTTTTTTTCAGGCATGGGAAGGAAGAATATAGAACTTGCAGTTGAAGTCTTTAATAGTAGTGTTAAGGCTTCCTTTTTATACAGGGCAGAACTTTGGGCCCCCCTTATAGGCAAAAATATCAATGCCTTGCAGTTTAGTTTCCTCAAATGTTTATTAAAAGTACCAAATGGCACCCCTTCAGCAGCCATCAGGAATTGGATTGAGGAGCTGGTCATCGGTAGCTTGGGAGCTTTCTATAAAATTCTGGCTCCAGATGACTAAGTCTTCTTGCACCGGCTTAGTAAAATTTATGTTTGAAGACTCTTTTGTGAGCCAGTGGTCAAGATCTTTTGAAAAGCATTTGATTCACTTTGGGTTCTAGGAAAATTACTTTGTTAATAAAAGTATTGATGTGGCTAGAGCTGAGATTTTGTTGAAACTCAGAGACACTGATAGGCAGGAGGATTTAGCCAAAGTAGGAAGCTCATCCCATTTGCGTGACTACAATGCCTGGGAAAATGGCAGATTATTTGTCCATATCTGCCACATTCAGGGAAAAGTACTTGTTTATGTGCGCCCGCTTAAATGCCTTGCCTACCAAGGTGTTAGAGGGACACTTTTCTGGTATTAAGTATGAGGATCATCTTTGGCCTTTTGACATGCAAATAATGGAGTCAACTCAGTATATCCTTTTTGGCTGTCACCTGTATGAACTTCTGCACAAGGAACTTCTCTCTTTTATGTTAGAGAGGTTCCCAGGTGGAACAGAATTCTGTTTGCTGGAGATAGCCTTAAGTGATATTTCGCCTGAAATAACATATGCTGTCATAAAGTTCCTGACGCTTGCTCTCAATCTGAGGCTTCAGTTCTTGCAACCAAAGACTCCAACAAACCCATGAGTAAGGGTTTTGGCGTATTTGCCTTTTTATTTGTACTTTGGGTGATGGTAATAGGGCCCCCAGGACGGTTTTTTAAAAATGTTGTTTTGTTGACTTCTTTTTTAATTTTACGTCCTGTCTGTCTATTTGTTGTTTCTTTGTATGTCAGCAATGGCCTTCGGCCATGCAATAAACTTGATTTGAATGCCCCCCCCCCCAGCACCACTCGCTGAGTTCTTCTGGCCAGGAAAGAGAGGAACCACTCCAAAATGATTCCACCCACCCCAGCACGATCCCGCAAGTGAGTCACCAGCATCTCATAATCAACAGTATCAAAATCAGCAGACAGATCTAACAAAACCAACAGATTCAACGGATCTTGGTCCAACTCATGGCGAAGGTCATCAATCAAGGCCACAAGTGCAGTATTAAAGCCATAAACTGGATGAAAGCTGCACTGTGAGGGATCGCACATGCCTGTGGGACTATGCAGGGGTGGGCGGGCCTGTTCTTGAATGGTTCTGTTCTTTCCTGACCGGAAGAACACAGCGGATGGTGCTTGGGTATTTTTCATCATACCGAGACCTCTCGTGTGGAGTCCTGCAGGGTTCTGTTTTGTCCCCTCTCCTGTTCAACGTGTACATGCAGTTGCTCGGCGAGGTGATTAGGAGGTTCGGTATGCGGTGTCATCAATATGCTGATGACACCTAACTGTACCTCTCTTTTTCAACAGACCCAGGCCTGGCAGTCTTGGTGCTTACTCTGTGTTTGTCGGATGTGGTGGATTGGATGAGGGCTAATCAACTGAGGCTGAATCCTGACAAGATGGAGATGATGTTAGTGAGTAAGGCGATGGAGTTGGCAGCCCCCATTATTGATGGGCATAATTGATGCCCTCCATTGGCCTCCCGGGTACGGAGTCTGCTCCTCAATGCACAGTTCCACCTGGATCTCCAGGTGGATGCTGTGTCGAGAAGTGCTTTTCGCCAATTACATCTGGTGCAATGGCTTCGGCCGTTTGTTTCGGACTCTGACCTGGCTACTGTCATCCATGCTTTCATCACATCTCAATTAGACTACTGTAACGCACTCTACGGAGGGATACCCATGGTGACGGCTTGGAAATTGCAGCTGGTGCAGAATGCGGCGGCTTGTCTCTTAGTGGGACTGGGCCGCCGGGAGCATATTACACCAGTGCTCCATTCTTTTAAATAAATAAATAAATATTATCTGCACTGGCTGCCGGTGTTTTTTTAAATAAATAATTAATAAATAAATATTATCTGCACTGGCTGCCTGTGTTTTTTTCCAGGCCAATTCAAGGTGTGGGTCTTGGCCTATAAAGCCCTAAACGGCCTGGGTCCTGCTTATCTGTGAGATTGCTTCACTCTCCGGGTTCTGGATTGACCCCTGCGGTCATCCAGGGGTGCCCTGCTAGAGATCCCCTGAGTTTTTTGGGGGCCACACGGGAGGGCATTCTCGGTGGCCGCACCATCGCTGTAGAACTCTCTTCTGGTAGAGGCCCAGTTGGTCCCGGATCTTCCCTCCTTTCAGAGAAGTTGTAAGACCTTGTTCTGCCAGGCGTTTGGCGGGGAAGATGGGTAGAGTGTGTGTGAGGGGGGGAGTATTGAGGGTGGGATGTGTTCTTTTTTCATTCTTTTATGATATTCTATTTTAATGGTTTTTAATTATTGTAAGCTGCCCCAAGCTGCCTGTGGCAGGAGGGGCGGGGTAACAATTTTTTAAAATAAATAAATAAATCTAGAAAACGAATGCAGTCCAAATGCACTTGGAACTGCTGAGCCACCGCCCATTCAATAACCTTCTATAAAAAGGGAAGGTTAGAGACTGGCCTCTTTTCATTTATACAGTGATACAATGCCATTGAACCGGGAGGATCTTTGTGTCTTCAGAGTTTGTTAGATCGGCTGTATTTCAATAGTGATTAAAATGTTTCAGTTTTTAACTTGTTTGTATATATCTTTAGGGGACTGGGGTGCTTCCAAATGAAGGCTGTTTTAAGTCTTAATGATTGAAGTTATTTCTGATTTGCATTCCCATGGTTAAACAGAATAATTAATCTGGACTGAATGCAGAACTGAACGCAGGAGTTTTGGAGCTCTATCAATGGCAGGTATAAAAGACTTGGAGATGTTCAGAAGAGCTTCTGTACATGTCTGGCAAAGGACATTGTATGGTCACTAGTGAAATTGTGTGTAAAATTTAGCCTCAATTTTGGATTCCAAATAAATGAACAATTTGAGTATCTAAAGTAGACCTGTAATAAACTACCTACAAGCCTTTTAAGTTTTGCTTGTTCTTAAGCAGAAAACCTAGGGTAGAGAATGTTTATCAAACTTTTAAAAAATCTTTTTTGTCCAAGCTGCATGATAAGGAAGGGATTTGGAATACAGTTTTCATAAACTGGCTAGGAAGGGAAATAACATGAATTTGTTTCCAATTTTTTTTTGATGATCCTATAAAGATCCCTGAGTTTGTTTTGAGTAGATATTTATTTATTTATTTATTTATTTATCCCTTCCCGCAAGGCTCAGGAAAGCTCACAATTCACACAAAAAACTGTTCAAAACATTAAAATTCATATAATAAAAACACCCTCCTCTCGAAACCCGTCCTCCTCCACAACCCCACCCAGAAACCCAACCAAACTCCACCTATCCCTGCCTGCCAAATGCTTTTCCAAACAAAAATGTTTTGCACCACTTCCGGAAGATAGTCGGGCTTGGGCTTAAGCAAACCTCCTGGGAAAGGGGGCCACAACACGGGGGCAGCAAGCGAGAATGCTCTCCCACGCACTCCAGCCCCACAGACAAGGATAATGGATGGAACGTGCAGGATGGTGCCCCCGGCCGACCAGAAGGGCCGCAAAGGGACATGGTAGGATAGGCGGTCTTTCAAATATATGGGTCCCAGACCATTTAGGGCTTTATAGGTCAAAACCAGCACCTTCAATTGTGCCCAGAAAGCTATAGGCAGCCAGTGCAGACTTTGGAGCACCAGTGTAATGTGCTCTCAGAGACTCGTCCCTGAAAGCCAAGCCACCACATTCTGCACCAGCTGCAGAGTCCAAACAGTCTTCAAGAGCAGCCCCACATAGAGCACATTGTAATAATCTAGCATCAAGTTGATGAAAGCATGGATGGCAGTGACTAGATCTGAATCAGAAAGAAAAGACTGCAGCCTCCTCACCAGATGGAGTTGGTGAAAATTGCTCCTGGCCACCGCTGCCACCTGACAAACAAGGTGCAACGAGAGATTGAAAAGCTCTCCGAGACTGCGAACCTGAGTGACTAGATGAGGCTGGGCCTCATCAATGAGAGGTGTCCCAATCCCCTCCAAGTCACAAAACCAACCAACCATCATCACTTCAGTCATGTCGGGTTTCAGCTTCAATTGGCTCACCCTCATCCAGTCCCTGACAGCAACTGGGCATCGGATAAACACTTGAGTTTTATGAACTGTCTACAGACATTGCTTTAATCTCAGTCTCAAGTAAAAATCCCCAACATCAGTCCATCTTGCTTCACATAGGAGGTGTGCATTTTCTGAAATTGCAATCCAATCCTCAAAATGGTCTGCTAGCGCCGTTCCCATAGAAATGAATGTGGCTTGTCCTGACAGACTTTTGTGGACGAGACTCTTAAATTTGTAAATCATCAGGACAAGGATCATGTCTTTTATTGGCACTTAGAAGTGTCTAGGATAATCTGTAAGCGCATTAAAAATAAGTTGCAAAGTGGTTTTGCTTATGGCAGGAGAATAGTGAAAAATGTGCATTTTCTGATTGCAACACCACTCATCTTTAAAAATTCAAACGTAGTAGTAGAGGCAGAGTGTATTGCTCTTTGTGGGAGGTACTCAGTTCATATTGTAGAGTCTCTTTGTTTGAAGAGTGGTATTGTCATAATATTGACTACATCCAGTTTCAGGAGATCTGAATCCAGTTTTAGGAAATATGATATGATGTGGGGAGAAGGGACATTAAGTTGAGACTGATAAAGTAATAATATTAATACATGGAGTTACTGGTCAATCCAAACCCATAGCTAACCTGCTTGAGCAAACCATCCAACAGTACCTTTTTGCTTGGTACAGTAATGGATTTTGTTATCTTGTACCACCTTCCCACGAATGTAAATTTTGTTTCAGGTTCAGCAGGCAAAGGGGATAATTGGCACCCCATCCATCCATCCATCCATCCATCCATCCATCCATCCATCAAGAGATGTTTCTCCTAGGTTAACACATGTGGCTGCTTCATTGCTGGGCAGTGATTGTGGGGGCAGAGGCCATCATTTTTCATTTTGGGTGAAAACTAGGGCTGCACTGACAGGCAGTCTGGGTACACAGGCCAAGTTCCGAGTTTCCAGGTACCTAGACAGGGAAGTTGGTCAGAATTCGGAACTCTGCCCGAGTACCTGGAATTCAGAACTCAGAATACCATACCATGGTACTCCCCAGAACTTGGAACATTGGAACTTATGAGTGCCACCAGCCAGGCCAGCAGGCATAACAAACACACACAAAAAACCAGGCATGCTCCCACCCCCAAGCCTCTATAATGTTTTCCCACCTATGCAAAGTTGTTGTTATTATTATTATTATTATTATTATTATTATTATTATTAGTAGTAGTAGTAGTAGTAGTATTTAAATCATGGCATGGTGGAAATGTAACCCCCATCCCCCAGCATTGTCCCTATGGACAGGCCATGCCAGGCTCCCCTCTGCCCTCAAGCTGATTACTTACAGATCAGCAGTGCAGCACACAGCCAAATTTACCAAAGAGAATGGAAAATGGTTGTACAGCCACTTTTATTTGGCCCCTGCCAACCAATCAAAAACCTGTCCTGTGGCTTGTCCATTACTCACCTGTTCCCCACCCCCCATTACCCCCTCCTACCAAATATTTTATTTATTTATTATTCATTTAAAAAAATTATACTCCGCCCCTCCTGCCAGGCAGCCAAGGGCAGCTAACAAAATCAAACCATAGAATATAACAAAACATATAAAAACATCATAACATGATAATAACAATGTTAAACGTGAGGAGAAAAGACCAGCCCCCCTACCCCCCCACCCTTCTCCCTCACCAAATGCCTGACAGAATAGTCAGGTCTTGTAATTCCTACAGAAAACCAGGAGGTCCAGGGCCAGACAGGCCCCTACTGGAAGGGAATTCCAGAGGCACAACGTGGCCACTGAGAACGCCCTGTCCTGTGTGGCCTCCCAAGAAACCCGAGGGACCGCCAACAGGGTGCCCCCAGATGACCGCAGGGGCCAGTCCAGAGCCCAGGGGGTGAGGCAGTCTCACAAATAGGCAGGACTCAGACCATGTAAGGCTTTATAGGTAAAAACCAACACTTTTAATAGGGTCCGGAAGACTATTGGCAGCCAGTGTCAGAGATTGGAGCACTGGTGTAATGTGCTTCCGGCAACCCAGTCCCACCAGGAGCCAGGCCGCCGCATTCTGCACCAGCTGCAGCTTCTGAGCTGTCACCATAGGTAGCCCCACATAGAGCACGTTACAGTAGTCTAACTGAGAGGTGATAAAAGTATGGATGATCATGGTCAGATCCAGAACTGAAACCAGCGGTCGAAGCTGCCACACCAGATGTAACTGGCGGAAGGCACTCCTTGTCACAGCCTCCACCTAGAGATCCGGGCAGAGCTGCACATCGAGGAGCACCCCCAGGTTCTGGACCTGGGAAGCCAATGGACGACAAACCCCCTCAATCAAAGGGGTCAGCACCTCCATTGACTTACCCACTAACATTACCTCCATCTTGTCAGGATTCAGTCGCAGTTGATTAGCCCTCATCCAGTCCCCCACAGCTGCCAAACACCGGGTAAGCAGCGAGACAGCCGGGCCGGGGTCAGTTGAAAATGAGAGGTACAGTTGGGTGTCATCCGCATACTGATGACACCTCACCCCATACCCCTGATCACCTTGCCAAGCAGCTGCATGTACATGTTGAACAGGAGAGAGGACAAGACAGAACCCTGCTGGACCCCACATGAGAGGTCTCGGTGAGATGAAAAATAGTCACCGAGCACCATCCGCTGAGTTCTCCTGCTCAGGAATGAGCAGAACCACTCAAGAACGATCCCGCCCAACCTTGCACTGTCCCACATCTCAACATCTCAACACCAACATCTCATGGTCAACAGTATCAAATGCAGCCGACAGATATAATAGGACCAAAAGGGTCAATTGACCCTTATCCTTTCCCCGGCGCAGATCATCCACCAAAGCCACTAATGCTGTCTCATAGGGGTGTGATACTGGGGAGAATACCAGATACCGGATGCACCGGTATTGGATCTCCCTGGTACCGGATTAACCTGTACTGGCATACCTTTAACATTGGCCGCGGTACTGGATTTTTTTACATTGCGGCTATTGACTTCAATGGCCGCAATGTAAAAATTCCAGTACCGCACCCAATGTTAAAAATCCAGTATGCTGGTACAGTTAAATATTGGATTTATCGGATTAAGCCGATACACCCAAATACTGGCAATATTGGATCTCAGGAGAAGCGGAATTCCCACCCCTACTGTCTAAGTGCCATGCCCTGGATGAAAGCCAGACTATGAGGGGTCCAGATAACCAACACGGTCAAGATACCCTTGAAGCTGCTGAGCCACTACCCGTTCAGTAAAAGGGAAGGTTAGAGATGGCCGGTAGCTGGCAGGGGAGTCAACATCAAGCAATGGTTTCTTGAGCAGAGGTCGCACCACCACCTCCTTGAGGCAGCTCGGCACTCTGCCCTCCCGTAGGGAGGCGTTGACCACCCCAGCCAGCAACGGCCCCATTGTTGATGATGGCCTCAGTTTTCCCTAAAATGGGTACAACCCCCCCTCTGCTGTATGACCAAGTGCCAACAAACTTGAACCCGGAGGGCTTGAAAGGACAGCCCCAGACAGGGCCAAGGGCTGGCAAACGTGGGGAAAAAGGCTTGAGAGCATAGCCCCCCATTATGAGCAAGGGGGGGGGCTTGTAAAACAGAGTAAGGATCGGGCCCAGCCACCATGGAACCCAGCAGAAAGTAGGTCACTCATGTGAAATACCAGCCTGAACCTGGGGGAAGAGATGATAAAGGAAAATGCCTAGAGTAAAGTATGGGGCCATTAAGAGGCATTCTTTCTATTCAGTAGAGCACCGATGACTGGAACTTGGAGCAGCAACCCACCCTCAGGAATAAAGAAATCCAGGGGATCCCTTTGTGTCCCAGGAAGCCGATCATTTGTCCTCCCCTCCCCTCCTTAACTACCCTCCAGCCACTGTTGTTTACTCTTTCCCCCTGTGTCAAAGATATCTTATGCATCTTGGATGGCCCCTTTTGTGATGGAAGTGAAAGTTGAATTTCTCCCCTCGTTAGCCCATTGTACACCACAAACGACCCTCCGTAGCCTCCCAAACTCCTTTGTTCAGTACCTTATAACTGCTCTATAGTTTCCCTTCCACCTCTGAGAAATCTTGGAACACAGCTACATGCAGTTTCTCTGCACGTGTCTGTGCTAAGGATTTTCTTCCAGACTTTGGGTCTGCCCTTTTTGCTTTTTCCTCCATCCCCTGAACTCCGCTGGATCCGTGGGCTGCCTGTCCCGTCTCAACAGGCCAGGAAAAGGTAACTGCAGGTCCAGACTTTCCCAAGCCAATTGGGGAAGCCCTTTTTCCCTCCCTGTCTCTCTCTCTCTCCCTATCACGTTCTCTTGCTCCCCCTCGCTGAGTCAACACCGGAATACCCCCCCCCCTCTTCTCCTACCATCCCCGCAAGCCGCCTGTGTTTTAAACCCTACCAGCCAGACTGGGGCTGTGTTTCTCTGTGTAATATACCAATAAACCTGTTGTTTTTGGATACCTGTCTCCTTCTCTCTCTTTCTATTTGGGGAGGGTACATAAACTGCTGTAGCGCGTACTGTCCTCAGCTTGATCCCTTGAACACGAGGGGACCCCCTAACTTGGCTAAATTTAAAGAGAGCAGATATTGGGGAACCAACCCCCCAATAATCTCACGTGGCAGGGGGTCTCGTGTTAACACCATTGTCTTCCGGCAGCTCTTAATTATCCAGGATGGGCATGGATCTAGTTTACAAGAGGTGGCTCGAACAGCCCCCAGCACCCCCACCGCGGCAGCGGGTGTCACCGACTGAAACTGATCCCACAAAATGGGACAAGTCAGGGTTTTCACCACCTCTACCTCCTCCATTGTATTAATTGTGGCATCGAGGTCTTGGTGAATATGAGTGATTTTCTCTGCAAAGTAATCTGCAAAAACATCACAGCCGGCAGATGATGACTCAACTCCAGCGTTGAGGGAGGCCGGACTGACCAGCCCCCGTATAACCCAGAACAGCTCTGCCAGATGGGATTTTGCGGATGCTATGAGGGCAGCAAAGAATTCCCTCTTTGCTGCCCACATAGCCACGGCATAGGCTCCTAAACTAGCTCTATGCCGTAATCTGTCGACTTCAGCCCGAGAACGACTCCAACCATCGTCCCTCTTGCTTCAGCATCTGCAGCTCCTCAGAAAACCAAGGAGGTCTGTGGAGCCTCCGCCTGGGCAATGGACGCCTGAGAGCTGTTTGATCGATAGCCTCTGTCAGCAAAATGTTCGACAGCCTGACAAGGTCATCAATGTGACGGTCCTCAAGTTCAGTGGGTAACTCCCCCAGAGCACCTAGAAACCGCACTGGGTTCAACAGCCTCTGGAGGTGAACCATCCTAATAGGTTCTGCACCCTTCCGGGGGCAGACGTGGTAGAAGGGAAGTCTGCAGGAGGTAATGGTCCATCCATGACAAGGGCACAGCTGATATCTCTCCCATTAATGGACCACCCGCCTCAAGGCCAGTGCAAAACATGAGATCTAAAGTATGTCCTCCAAGATGTGTCAGGCCGATGACCCTCTCAGACAGGCCATTAGTTGTCATGGCAGCCATGAACTCATGCTCGCCCCCCCCCCCGAGAACTGCGTTGGCATGAATGTTGGCTGGGAATGAGACGACCCCTCTCTGGCCACCTGTTGGCTGATGGTGAGGACTGGAAGTGAGAAGACACGCACCCACCCACCCTGCCACCTGTCAGCTCATCAGCCAGGACAAGCTGCTGCCAGCAGGAAGAGAGGGAGGGACCAGAGGAAGTTACCCTTGTCTGGGGGTGGTGAAGATGAAAAATAAAAGGTGTGTGGGTGTATCTCTGAAAGATGATTCTTTAGAATACTGAAAGGGACTGTCACTGCTTCCATCTGTGATCCTGTGAGTGTTTTTAAAACAAATCCTAGGAATGGGCGAACACGGTTCAGAAGTTCGGAGTTTGGACCGAACTCGTCCTGTTCAGACGACCGAACCGAACATCCGAACCAAATTCTCTAATGACTGAACAGTTCATAAAAGTTTGGATGAGTTTGGGGGTGGGAAAAATGTGACTGGAAGGCAGGAAAAACGTGACTGGAAGTGGGAGGCAGCTGAGGAGCAGACTTCCTGGCACCAGGGTTTAGGGATGGGCAAACATGGTTCGGAAGTTCAGAGTTCAGGCCGAACTCGGCCTGTTCGGATGACCGAACCCGAATCCGAACACGAACTGACTGAACCGAACTCAATTCCGAACGTCGAAATAACCAAACAGTTCAGTCAGTTTGGATCGCGTTCAGGTGTGTTCGGGTACAAAAACGTGTCAATGGAAGGCAAAACATGACAGGGAGGGTAGTCAGGCAGACTTCCAAGCAACATGGGTGGAGAGGCTTGGAGTAGCAGTCAGCCTGCCCAATCACCATCCCTTTTTGCCTCAGACCACTGGCTTCGCAGTCTGCGATTAGCCACAGGCTAGACTGCACGGAGCCAATGGGGCTTGCGGTGAGGCGGGTGCAGCAAGAAACAAAGCTGATTGCCTCCCTCTTCCCAACACCTTCTGAGCTAGTCACTGTTCCTGAACAGCAGGCATTTCAGAAGGCTCCCTCTCTCCCAGCAGTTTTTGTTCCTTTCTATTCCTAATCCATTGCCATCTTCCTCCTATTTCACCCATCCATACAATTTACCTCCATATTATCATTTATTTAGATTATTTAGATAGATTTAGGTGTTATTTTTTGTTTTTACCCCTCCCTGTGTTCCCTGTGTTCAATCTTCCTTCCTCCCTCCCCCCTCCATTTAATCCTTTTCCCTCTCCCTCTTATTCCATCCCTGATTCCCTTCCCCTGTTTTAAGTTTTGGATTTATTTAGAGTAGGAATATTAATAGATTTATTTTCATTTCAGTTTTGTACCCCTCCCTGTGTTCTTTGTGTTTCCCCCTGTGTAATATTTTACATATAGATAGATAGTTATTAGATAGACAGTTACTAGATATATATACATAGTAGTTAGCTTAGTTATAGAGACAGATAGAGATACAGTGTGTTTGTAGGACAAGGCCTTTGTAGTTAATTATTAGGATATTCCATTTAGTTCAATAGGTTTTAGAATAGTTAAT